>OZ022418.1:2629130-3049130 GCA_963989365.1 Rhimphoctona megacephalus | reverse complement strand
CTTGCACTGTGTGTGCTAGAGTGTTTCAACCAGGCTGCCACAAGAGATATGGTTCGAGGTTTTCTTCTGATCGCTGCTGTGTTAAGCGGACGCTTGCCATGCTGCACTCTGACAGTTCGGTGTCCGGGTCCCCGGGAGAGGTGGGACCGCCGGTACTTAACCTAACAGTTCGTGACCATTCGTCCAACGATATACTTGAGCAAATTCTGCGCAAACTCGATACGATTAGCGAATCCCACGTTCAACTGGTTGATTTCATGAAACAACAGGCTCAGACTAACTATGATATTATAACAAAACTCGACGCTATCCCGATTATAAAGGAGCAACTCCAAGATCATGCTTCGGCAATTCTCAAATTGAATCTGATCGTCGAGCGCTTTTCTCAGAATCCTCACCCTGCTGGTTCTGCAGGGTCTGTGCCGACTCTTGTTGCTTCTGAAATCACGCTGACTGGTATACCTAAAAGTGTTACTCTTCCACCGCTCGAGATTGCTAAGAAGACACTTAGCCAGCTTGGCATCGCTCACCTCGTTGGCGACATCCTTGACATACGTGCCACGCCCAATAAGTGTGTCCCGGATAGTGACCTTACAGGCTTCATCGTCAAACTGAAATCAACGCCAATTCGTGACTTCATCATTTCCAAGAAACGTGCTATGCCGATTCTCAAGGCCCAGTACTTTTTCGCCTCCGGGGGTACCGGCAACGTATTCATCAATGAACTTCTTCCGGCTGAAATCTATAATCTTAAACGAAAAGCTCAGACCAAGGCGAAGGCGACCGGATATAAGTTTGTCTGGTGCAAGGACAGTAAAGTTTTTGCTCGGAGAGCAGAGGGGGAACCTCGTCTCACTATTAAGTCTGATGATGATTTGTCTAAATTTGTTGCATGACAATCTCTGCCTCACCGACGAACCATTCCTCTCGCCTCGTTTGGTGGCGTTCTTCATATCGCCTATTTAATCCAAATTGATTATTTTCCTGTATTCTGATTCTAGTCACAACACACTTATGTTGTTAGCACCCTCCGATGATTTCTTGTTCTGCTTTTTATTCGTATCGCATATCGCATTTCTGATTTCCGATCTTCGCATTTTAATTTCGATAGCGTTCTCTGTTATTTTGTTTTTTTTATGTAATTTTACTACGCTACTACTACTACTACTTTACTTTGTACTGCTTTTCATTTGTATCGCACTTTGCATTTCCGATTTTCGGATTTCAATCGAGTTCTCTGTTACTATGTTGTTATGTAATTTTACGCGGTTCTTTTATTTTTTCTTTTATTTTTTTGTCGTTATTTTATGAACTATTCTGTAATTGCTGTATTACCATTGCCCTAAAGCATTGCCGGGGCATAAATATATTGTTACGTTTAATAAACGACACTTTTAGAAATTCAATAACTTTATTTATATTTGTAAAGAAATCATCCTGTCGTAATCCCGTCGTCTCTCTCTCTCTCTCTCTCTCTCTCTCTTTCTCTCTCTCCTTATTTTAACACTCCGTCGTCAAGGAGTCCTATCTCTATTTTTATGAGTGTCTCAGATCGTAGTCGTCTATGAGTTTCCATCTTCAATATCTGTGCCTAACGTCATAGGTCATAGTCGTAACAATGTATATCATCATCATCATCATCTCTCTCTCTCTTTCCCTCTCTCAGCCAAAGTGTATTTGGAATTCTGCACCATAAGACAGTCTTATACCGCAATTCATTTGTATTATCGGTCATATATTTTGGGCACTCCCTGCCCATAGAGGTTATTTCTGCACCGTCTATTACTGTTTTTAAATGTAAGCTCTTCGCCCATTCGTACGTGCTTGAATCTAATGTATTTAAGGCGGGAATCCAGTTTAGACGGGTCAAAAAATCGACTTTTTTTATTTCATAAATTGTTAGTAAAACTATTCAAGAATATGTTGCCAAAATTTCAGAGCAAAATTTCGATTAGTTCCGATGCTATGAGCACTTAAGTGACCGTCCATCGGTTCGGCGCCGAAGCGCACGGTAATTAGAACGGAGCGGTCGCTCAGGTAGTCCCGTATTCAGTTACCTGGCTCAATACCCCTGAACTATGGGATGATACAGAGATGGGGATTTCGGTAGATGTTCTTGATTGGCCTTAGGTAGAAGGTACTCGAACCTTTAGAATATTTCGACAGAGCGTCGAGTTTGGTCAGTTTAGCTCCGGCTTTCCTACCTAGTGTTAAAAGTAAAAATGTCAGCGTATCAGCATGTAAGTGCAAAGCACATCGGAGGAAGGGAGAGTGTCGCAATTGCTACTAGCCACGCTCCTCGATTTAACTCCTCGTAATTCATATTTGCCTATTACCTTTCCGTCCTTCTGCCTCCCCTAAAACCGTTAAAATCCACTCAATAAACAATATTTTCAGATTATTAATTTGCAATCTCCATCCTTAACACGACTGAAAACCCAAAACGCAAAAAGTAATATTTCTTCCAGTATAAATTCCTTTTCTTTTATTTTGTTTGTTTTCAGCAGCGATCCACTTCATTTTAATGCCAGTGATGAAGGATCGATTCTCATTTGCACATGAAAGCAAGATCCGACTCTGAGGCTATTAAAAAACAACACCAATGTGGTGATCGCGTTACATAGAGCTTGAATCATAAAAGTTAGAAAACTAGCGAGTCAATTAAATTCCATCAATTATTATTATTTCTCTAAAATCAAAATTATCACAGAATCTATATCGTTAAATCCTATCCTTAACACTCCTGAAGAAAGCGTGGCTAGGACCCAATTAATGAAAAGTTACAATATATATATATCTATATATCTTTATAATCTCTATATTCCATTTTGTTCTTAAAATAAAACTACTATTGTAATCTCCCAACTTGGTTCTTCGTGTTTGAGTAATTCGTACCTGTCAAATCTATTCACCATTTTCAGAGAATACTGGGGCCCATACGGGACCGCACCGCCCCCCACGCCTGAAGCCTAGCTTTCCACGGTACCTATCTGAATTTTTCTAACTTCTTTTACCATCATTTTCATTATTTTGAATTATTCCTTTGTATTCGGTTGTACCCTCCGTACAACCTAGTGGCAGCAATCTACAATTTAATTATTATTTTATTTACCAATTTCATTTCTCCATTATTTCCCCACGTTACAAAAGTCCCTTCAGGACGTAACAAGCTCAAATTTCAGAAAATAGAATGGCTTCTACCATATGTGACCGTGGCGGATTAACGAAAAATTTAACTTTTGAAGTTTATCCCCAAAGACACACCAATTTCTATGACTTTTTGTATGTGAGAATTGTATGAATACCCATTGCTGCCTGTCACCTCTAAACATGTGTAGTCCGTCAAGACTACAACAGCTAGAAAAGCCACGATACGTAATTCCTGCGTTTCAAACAGGGCGAAGAAATAATAAGGCAAAAAATGTGCGTGGTTTCGATCACTGCAATGTAACCGATGTGAAACTCTACTTGAATTCACAATGTTATCCAGTAGTATAGCTAGGCCTGTTCTGGACCCTTCAGGGATCTTACTTTACTTACAGTCGGTAAAGTAGATTTCCCACTAATCCCAAACACGCTACAATATGTAAACCCAAACAAACCCAAACAAACTTTTGCTGAGACACGAACCCATTGTCGTGGAAAGCCGTTAGCAGAGACACGATCCCATTGGCGGGAAACCCATCGGCGAGTCCACTGACGAGGAAATCGGTGGTGGGAAACCAACCGGCACTCAGCGATCGGAATAGTCAAAATTAACTATCGGAATAGTCGAAGTTAACTATCGGAATAGTCGAAGTTAACTACTGGAATAGTTGAAGTTAACTATCGGAATAGTTAAAATTAACTATCAGAATAGTCTAATGATTAGAATTTTAGGTTAGGATACTCAGTTGCACACAGTTAATTGTAACTTTTGTCTTTATTCACAAATTCAAAATACATTGTTTACATTCTCTTATGAGTGGCGCGAACAAACTCGGAATGTGTTCTCGGCATCGTCGACACTCGGCAACTTCAGGACCATTTCTCAGGGACTCGGGTAATTAATCCCAGGCGGCGTCTACGCTGTACGGAGCGAAGGTCGCGACGAATTCCTTCGACAGCTGAGCGATGTTAGTGGGTTCCATGGAGAGCATTGCGCCGTGATGGTAAAGCTTCAACGACCTTCTCACGGAAGGCCGGGTCTCGCGAAGAAAGTTCTGCAACAGCAGGACGTTCCGAAGCGCGCAATGGGGCGAATTGTGGTGCGGGCAGGGTGCCGTCAGATTGTTCGGCATCCTGAGCGACGGGCACGCTACCACGTTACACGCATCGAACCCGAATCCTTTCAGCCACTGCTATTTCTGTTCACTCGTGACGTAGATGGCGCTCGCGTTATGTAGAACCGATCGAAGCACGTCCCCCACCTTGTTGTAGGGTATGTCGCCCGTGCTCCAGCACAGACGATGATAGTTGCGATCGAACCAGAGATTCACACTTTTGTACCTGGCTGACAGTTCGTTCCACGGGATCGGCGGTTTAAACAGGAAGATCAGTGGCTGATCGTCCGAATTGAGTGGAGTCGTGGCCAACTCTTTGACTACAAACTCGTTGTTGTCGCGCTGGAAGCCTTGTGTGTCCACCACGTACTCCATCGCGATTGACGAACGCGCCACTCGAGCGCCCGTCTTTTCTAGGCCGATTTTGCATTCCCTCCCTCGCTCAATTCCCCCCTCACTCTCCAGGCACCCCCACTCTCTAGGCGTTTCTTCACATCCCCACTTATGGGATTGTAGTCGACAAGTCGATTATGCAAGATCAGACAGTAGGCCGTAGTTCCCACGGGGAAATTTGATTCGGCCTCGAGTTCGATACGAACGTCGACCGGTGCCTGCTTGAGCGCATCGTTCTGTCTCGAGCAGAAAGCAATGTCACAAAACCCATTGGCGGGAAATGCGGTGACACAAACCCAACAGCGGAAAATGCGATGACCAAACTCAACGACGAGAAATTCAAATGCCGTAGCATAAACCCAATGGCGGGACATTTAAATGTGGTGACACAAACCCAGCGGCGGGAAATTCAAATGCGGTGACACACACCCAATGGCGGGAAATTCGAATATGGTGGCGTAAACCCATCGGTCAGAAATTCAAACCCACCGGCGGGAAATGCGGTGACGCGAATCCACCGGTGGGAAAAGCAAACACACACACAAACATATCGTGAGGAAAAGCGGAGACACGAACCCACCGGCGGGAAATTTGAAAGCGAACCACACCAGCAGGAAATTTGGAGCCACCGGTAAGAAAAGCGGAGACACGAGCCCATCGGCGGGAAATTCAAACGCAGATATACAAAGTCCGCGATACCCGTAGTCAGTGATCAGGAAGACAGCGATCGGGATAGTTGTAGTCGGGAAATCCGAAGCGGAGACACGAACCCATCGGCCGGAACTTCAAACACAGAGACGCGAATCCACAGGCGGGGAAATTCGAATACGAAGTGCGCGGTATTCGCAGTTAAGGGATCATCACAGTGTGACATTTTCAAAAAATCGTTTTTTTGCATTATCGGATAGTATACACTATTATAAACATTCTCTTAAATTTTCAAATCGAAATTCGAATTATTTCGGTCACTACAGCATTTCTTAGTGAAAGAGAACGGAGTGTGACATCTGCCGCGTCCGTCTCCCCGTTCAACCGTTATTCCTTTTGTCTTGATCCTACCTGCGCGTGTTCCTTCCTGTGGGGATTCAGTTCTATAACTTCGCTGAATAAACAGGCCAACCATTTCAGTTCGTTTTCGACATCCAGTATGGATTGACCTACGAGAAAAACGCCTAAAAAATCTGCGTCGCAGGATAGAAAAGGCTGGAGGAGCACACATCCACGATATGAAAGAAAAGGATCCTCAGGGTTCAAGGGAACAAATCGACACTTCATTGAGACCGATACAACGTTTGCCAGTACTTCGGCGGCGAAAATAGCGAGAAAGAGTGCGGAATTTGAGGTTAGAATCGATCAAACATTCAGCTATGTTTTCATAGAATTTTTCTTGGTTTTCGGCGCTTTGCAACAACTACTCAAGTGCAAAAAGTGCAATAGTGATTTAAAATTTTATAAAAAATCGATTCGAGGATTGAGATTCAAAATTTGTTTTCAATGTTTGTGTTCGAATCCGGCCGAGATCAATTCTTGTCCGCTGATAAACAATGCATACGAAATCAACCGTAGTTTCTGTTTCGTCATGCGAATATTCGGCATCGGTATACATGGCATCAGAAATTTTACCGCTTTGATGGATCTGACTTCAACTTTCAATAGCACAACTTATTATGGAATCCTGAAAAAGCTGCAGATTGTTGTAAAAATGATATACGAGGCTGTTATCCGAAAAGCAGGTATCGAAGAAAAGGAAAAAAAAATTGGAAGCGGAAAATCGGGCGGATATACTCACGGTGTCTGGTAATGGATCTTGGTCGAAGCGCGGTTTTACTTCGCGCATGGGTGTCGTGTCTGTGATTGGAAAATATACAAATAAAGTCCTAGACGTTGCTGTTAAGTCAAGCTTTTGCAAAGCTTGTTTATTTTGGAAGGAAAGAGAGAACATTGTCGAGTACGAGGCATGATATGCGACGCACGAATCGGAATGCAACGTGAATCACGAAGGCAGCGCTGGAAGAATGGAGGTTGATGGCATAATCGAAATTTTCAAGAGATCTGAGGAACTACATAGTGCAAAATACGGATTTTATATAGGAGTCGGAGATACCAAGACATTTAAGATGTTGTTAGAAGCCAAGCTTTATGGTGACGATCTCACCGTAAAAAAGAAGGAATGCGTTTTGCATATGAAAAAACGTATTTATAAAAGGGGAAACGAAGCAAGAAAAAGGTTGGTTCAATTGAAGAAAACCAAAAAGCAAATTGCAGACAAGCAAATGGAGACTGAACCGAAAAATAGGAACTCATTCGAGTACTTCGGAAGCAAAAAAAATACAACACAAAAACAAGCTAACGAACCAAAAAAAGCGCAATTGACACTAAAGTTGTTAACAAATCTTTCCGAGTATTATGGCTTAGCAGTTCGTCGAAACTCCGATTCCGTTGAAAATATGAGGAAAGTAATATGGGCGACGTTTTATCACAAAAGCTCAACTGATGCGAATCCCCAGCATCAGTATTGCCCTTCGGGAGGAGATTCGTGGTGCGAATGGCGCAAAGCTGAGGCCAATGGATTTCGGAAAAAATATTCTCATCCACCAGCGTTCGATGACGATGTCCCAGAAGGTTTAAAGCCAATTTACGAAGATTTGACCATAGACGATTGTTAAACGATGTTATAGTGATGTGCGGGCGCAAACACTCAAAACAACAATGAGAGTTTCAATCACTGTGTGTGGCAACACGCTCCCAAACATACATCCTGTGGGAAATAAACTGTGGAAATCGCAACGTATTGTGAAGCTTGTACGTTCAATGAACGGTATGATCCAATACTGAAAATCCTGGAGACAATGGGGTGCACCATAGGGCCGGTAGCCGCGGACTTCGCTGCTAAGTACAGGGAGGAGCGCATCGCAACTGCGGAACGCCGAAGCTCTCTGGACAGCAAAGAAGCCAGGCCAGCCCGTCGAAAAGAAATTTCTGCAGAAAATGAACTATTTGAGGAAGCAGAAGGAATATTGTATAGACCTGGCATCGCCGATTGATCGTAAGTAAACGATTTATCTGAAAATTTCTCACTCCAAACTTTAAACGCGTTTTTCTCGGAATGGTATTTTTCAAAACGGTGTCCACTATCAAAGGAAGAGTTTTCAAGCTATCCATTTCAAATATTGTCAGAACATTCTTCACGTCATTTTCTATCGTGGTATGGAAGCTTTTTTTTTTAATCTTCCCATTTTTTTTCTACGAAAAACTGTCGAAAAAAAGGCTAAATTCGATACGTTTTGTTCAAACCGCCGCCATTTTTTCAAATGTAAAAAAAAGCCTCCATAGCCCACTAGCGGCTTTCCTACAGATTAATAATCTTCTTGAAATTTTTGTTTCAGATCAGGATTAAGGCCGCAATCTTGTAACCAATATAGGACCTATTTTTTTAACCGGACATTTCAATAATTTTTAACAATATTAAACAATAAATAAATCAACTTACAAAAAATCATTTTGTATTCTTCATCACTGCCTTGATTTGCAAAAAAACCAGACCGATTAGCTTATCCTAACCATAAAAAAAATCGAGAAAATCAGTGATTTTTCGGAGGGTCACACTGTGATGATCCCTTAATAGTGTACCTATGCTGGTTCCCCCATGTAGGAATCTACCTTACCGACGGTCGGTAATGCAGATTTCTACCAAACGCACCGGACATGCGCAGCCTGGTAAATCTACCTTACCGACGGTCGGTGATGCAGATTTCTGCCGAACGCAGTCATCCCAGCCTGGCAAATCTGCTGACGGTCGGTAATGCAGATTCCACCGAACGCATACAAACTGGCCCAGTCCCCATTGTCGGGAAATTTGAAAGCAGCGTCACGAACCACCGACGGGAAATTCAACCGCGGTGACACGGACCTTTAGCGGAGACACAAACCTTTTAGCGGAGACACGAACCTTTTAGCGGAGACACGAACCTTTTAGCGGAGACACGAACCTTTTAGCAGAGACACGAACCTTTTGGCGCGCGGGAAATTCAAACGAGTGGTCAGTAGTATACCTAGGCCGTTTCCCCACCATGTAGGAATCTACCTTACCGACGGTCGGTAATGAAGATTTTTACCGAACGCACCCTGGCATGCCAGCGGGACAGATCTACCTTACCGACGGTCGGTAATGCAGATTTCTGCTGAACTCAGCCATCCCAGCCTGGCAAATCTACCGACGGCCGGTAATGCAGATTTCCACCGAACGCTTGCGAACTGGCCCTGTCGCCATTGTCGGGAAATTTGAAAGCAGCGCCACGAACCACTGGCGGGATATTCAACCGTGGTGACCTTTAGCGGAGACACGAACCTTTTAGCGGAGACACGAACCTTTTAGCAGAGCCACGAACCTTTTGGCGCGCGCGGGAAATTCAACCGAGTGGTCCGCGATAGTCTTTCCGGAGACGCGAATGGCGGAAAATCGTCGGAAATGCAGATTCCGAACTTTAGGTGGCGGGAAATTCCAAGACCAAACGCCAACCAATCACTACCAATCATTACCAAACGCCAGCCAATCACTAGCGATCATTACCAAACAAATCCGAGAAAATTTTCGAAAGTGGAGACACGGGTCTGTTGGTGGTGGGGGTGGTGGTGGTGGTGGTGGTGGTGGTGGTGGTGGTGGTGGCGAAAGCGGAGACACAGGCCCACCGGCGGGAAATTCAAATACCGCGAAGCATGCTTTTGGCGGGAAATACCGAGAAGCAAACTTTTGGCGGGAAACACCAATCGCTTCCAAACGAATCCATGCAAACTTTTGGCGGGAAATTCAAACGCAGAGGCCTGTGATACCCGCAGTCAGCGATCGGGATACTCACAGTTAACTGTCAGGATAGTTGGAGTTAACTATCGGGATAGTTAATGTTAATTATCGCGATAGTCGAAGTTATCGATTACGATTGTTTGAGGTTAGGATACTCAGTGACACACTCGGTTGATTACAACTTGTCTTTATTGCAAATTCAAGATACATTGTATACATTCTCTTCTGAGTGGTGCAAGCAAACTCGGAATATGTTCTCGGCATCGCCGACACTCGGCAACTTCAGGGTCATTTCTCAGGGACTCGGGTAATTTATCCCAGGCGGCGTCTGCGCTGTACGCAGCGAAGGTCACGACGAATTCCTTCGGCAGCTGAGCGATGTCGGTGGGTTCCATGGCTGAGAGAAGTCCACCGTGATGATGGTACAGCTTCAACGACCTTCCCACAGACGGGAAGGTCTTACGAAGAATGTTCCGCAACAGCAGGACGTTTCGAAGCGCGCAATGGGGCGAATCGTGGTGCGGGCAGTATGTCGTCTGCTTGTTCGGTGTCCTGAGGGACGGGCACGCCACCACATCACGCGCATCGAACCCGAATCCTTTCAGCGACTGCTGCTTCTGTTCACGTAGATGGCGCTCGCATCGTGTAGAACCGATCGAAGCACGTCCCCCCACCTCGTTGTAGGGTATGTCGTCCGTGCTCCAGCACAGACGATGATAGCCGCGTTCGGGCCAGAGATTCACGATCCTGTACCTGGCTGGCAGGTCGTTCCACGGGATCGGCGGTTTGAACAGAAAGATCAGCGGCTGATCGTCCGAATTGAGCGGAGTTCTTTGACTACAAACTCGTTGTTGTCGCGCAGGAAGCCTCGTGTGTCCGCCACGTACTCCATCGAGATTGACGAATGCGCCACTGGCGGACTTTATAGGCGGATTTTGTATCCCCTCCCTCGCTCCCCCCCCCCCCCCCCGGCCCCACTCACCAGACATCCCCACTTATGGGATTGCAGTCGTCAAATCGATCATGCAAGATCAGACCCGTAGTTCCCGCGGTGAAATTTGATTGGGCCTCGAGTTCGATACGAACGTCGACCGGTGCCTGCTTGAGCGCATCGTTCTGTCTCGAGCAGAAAGCAATGTCACGAAACCCATTGCGGTGACACAAACCTAACGGCGGAAAATGCGGTAACCAAAACCAACGGCGGGAAATTCAAATGCCGTGGCGTAAACCCAATGGCGGGAAATGTGGTGACACAAACCCAGCGGCGGGGAATACGGTGACACAAACCCAACGGCGGGAAATGCGATGACACAAACCCAATGGCGGAAAATGTGGTGACATAAACCCAACGGCTAAAAATTCAAACCCAACGGCGGGAAATTCAAAAGCAGTGGCACAAACCCACCGACGGGAAATGCGGTAACCAAACCCAACAGCGGGAAATTGAAATGCCGTGGCATAAACCCAATGGCGGGAAATTCAAATGTGGTGACACAAACCCACCGGCGGGAAATGCGGTGATACAAACCCAATGGGGGAAAATTCAAACCCACCGACGGGAACTGCGGTGCCACGAATCTGCCGGTGGGGAAAGCAAACACATCGTGAAGAAATGCGGGGACACGAACCCACCGGCGGGGAAATTTGAAAGCCAACCCATCGGCAGGAAATTTGGAGCCACCGGTGAGAAAAGCTGAGACACGAACCCATCGGCGGGAAATTCAAATGCAGATATACGAAGTCTGCGATACCCGCAGTCAGCGATCATGAAGACAGCGATCGGGATAGTCGGGAAATCCGAAGCGGAGACACGAACCCGTCGGCGGGAACATAGAGACGCGACCACAATGGCGGGGAAAATCGAATACGAAGGGCGCAGTTAATTATCGGGATGGTTGAAGTTAGCTATCGGCATAGTTGAAGTTAACTACCCGGATAGTCAAAGTTAACGATAAGGATTGTTGAGGTTAGGATACTCAGTGACACTCGGTTGATTACAATTTGGCTCTATTGCGAATTCAAGATACATTCTCTTCCGAGTGGTGCAAGCAAACTCTTCCCATCCGGAACGTGTTCTCGGCATCTTGGATGAAACCTTGACAAATTCAGTCCAATCTACGCAAACCCTATCTAATCTAGAATCATTTAAAAGCTGAGCCACGAACCCCCTCCCGCTGGTAGTAAAATTCAGAAACTGAGACGAGAACCCTCTGACAGCATAATTCAAAAGCTGAGGCTCAAACTCCCCTGGCGGAAAAATTCAAAAGCTCAGGTATGATCTCCCCCCACCCTGGTGTCAAAATTCAAAAGCTACGACAGGCCCCCACCCCTCCTCTGGTGACAAAATTCAAATGAAGAGGCACCCTGGCGATTCAATTAGAGATTAGCAATATAGCCGTGCAGCAAAATTCTAAAGCGGGATTGAAAGTTACAAAATCAAGATACGGAAACACAAATTCTGCGATACCTGCAGTCGACAATCAAGACAGTCAGCGATCGGGATTCTCGAAGTGTACAATAGTGATAGTCAAAGTCAGCGATCGTGATAGTCGAAGTCAACGATCACGATAGTCAAGGTCAGAGATCCAGGTAGTCGGAGTAAACAATCAGGCCAGTCGAAGTGAATGAGCGAGAAAGACAAAATCGGTGATTCGAATAGTTACAGTCAACAATCAAGGTGGTGGACGAAGCCGGTGATCAGAATAGTCGGCGTCAACGATCAGTCACAGACAATGATCCAGGTAGTCGGAGTCAACAATCAAGCTAAGTCAGGCGAAGTCAACAATCAAGATAGTCGAAATCGACGATCATGATAGTTGTAGTCTGCGACCGGGATACTCAAATTCAACGATCAGAACAGTCACAGTTAACAATCAAGATAGTCGAAGTCAGTAACCAGTATAGACAAAGCCGACGATCAAAATAATCAAAGTCAGTGATCGAGGTAGTCGAAGTCAGTGATCAAGATGGTGGAAGTTAGTCATCAGGATAGTTGAAGTCAACAATCAAGATAATCGAAGTGGGTGATCAGGATAGTCGAAGTCAACAATCCAGATAGTCGAAGTGGGTGAGCAGTATAGTCAACAATCAAGATAACGGAAGTCCACGAACAGAGTAGTCGAACAATCAACATAGTCGAGGTCGGTGATCAGGATTGTCAAAGAACAATTAGAATAGTCAACGTTAGTGATCACGACAGTCGTTGTCAGTGATCGAGATAGTCAACGATCAGAATAGTCCAGTTAACAATCAAGATGATCGAAATCGGTGATTAGGATGATCAAAGTCAGTAATCTAGGTAGACGAATCAGAAATCGAGATAGTTCAAGTCAACGATTAGGACAGTCAAAGCCAGTGATCAAAGGAGTTGAAGTCAACAAACAGGCTTGTCGAAGTCAACAATTTAGTTAATCGAAGTCAGCGATCGAGATAGGTGAAGGCAGCGATCGAGATGGTCGAAGTTGACAATCTAGACAGTTGAAGTCGGTGATCAGGATCGTCAAAGTCAACGATCAGATTAGTTGAAGTCAACAATCAATATGGCCAAAGTAAATGATCAAGATAGTTGAAGTCGGCGATTAGGATAGTCAGCCAGCGTTCGAACTGGTCGAAGTCAACGATCAGCCTAGTCGAAGTCAACGGTCAGGTTAGACAAAGTGAACATACACGATAGTCGATGTCAACAATCAAGACAGCCGAAGTCGGTGATCAGAATAATCGAAGTCGGTGATCAGGATAGTCAGAGTCAACGATTAGAGTAGTCAAATTAGGTGATCAGAACAGACGGAGTCAACGATCAATGTGATCGCAGACAACAATCAGGCTAATTGAAGTCAACGACTGGGATAGTTGAAGTCAACAATCAAATAGTAGGAGGCAACAATGAGGACGATCAAAATAGTCGAAGTTAGCGATCAAGATGGTCGATGTCAACAATTTAAATATTCAAAGTTGACGATTAGGATTGTCGAAGTCAGCAATAAGGATAGTCGTTGGCTATAAGCAAGTTGGTCAAAGTCAACAATCAGGATAATCAAAGTCAACAATCAAGTTGGTTAAAGTCAACATTTAAAGTAGTCGAAGACAACAACAATCAAGATGGTTAAAGTCGACAATCAGAAATATTCGAAGCTTACGCTTACAATAGTCGAAGTAGGCGATCGAGACAGTCGAAGTCAACAATCAAGATACTTAAAGTGAATAGTCAAAATTAGTGGAAGTTGAAGATTTGGATGGTCGAAGTTAACGATTGAGACACGTGAAGAAAACGATCAGAATAGTCGAAATCGGCTACCCGACTGTGGAAATATTAGATTTAACCGCATTCATAAAGGTGCCATTCCTCATGGCAAATAAACTTTCTAGCCTAAATAATCCAAGTCAAGCAATCAATCCCCAAATCCTGACGGAAAACTCAAGAACGAAGACATGAACTCCGGATGGACAATTTTAACGTCGAGACATGGACTCGTGGCATGAAATTTAGAAACGAAGTTGCGAAGCACGGTAAGAAATCCGAAAGCGGAGATAAGGGTCCTCAGTCGATAAGTATGACCGTTTCCGGATTGAGATTCCTATGACCTACTCTTAATTCGAACCTCATCAAAAAGCCCCGCGATTCTTCTCGATGTTTGGACGACGATGTCGTGCGTGCTTTCTCGAAGATTAAACGATGACGTTAGAGGTGCAAGTGAAACGGGGGCTGGGCAAATCACAAGATGGCAGCCTTTAGGTTCGATGACGATATCAGAAGTGGGAGTAATGAGGGCTACAGGATGGCGGCCTACAGGTTCATCGATGACGTCGGAGTTAGGGGAACGGGGGGGGGGTAATGTTGGTAATGGGGGTCGCAAGATGGCAGCCTTAAGTATCGACGATGACGTCATAGGATTCTTCTTGAATGTTCGACGTCAGGAGGTTATGAGTGGGGTCATAACATAATCACGTGAAATATTTTATTAGGGGGCCTGGCACTCGTGATATGCGCATTGTAACTATTCGAGGTCAAAGATTTGTGCACGATCTCGAGATGTCCATAGCAGTGGGGATGTATCAATTTTAAACAAACACAGGTTGTGCGCCCGTCCGACAAGATTTATCAACAAAATATTCCAGAACTTTCCACGAACGGGATAGTCGAGTCGAAATCAAGATAGTCGAAGTCGGCGATAAGAATAGTCTCAGTCAATAATCAAGGTGGTATTCAAAGTCGATGCCCAGAATAGTCGACGTCAACGACCAGGATATTCAAAGCCGGTGATCAGAATTATCGACGACAACGATTAGGATGGTCAAAGACAGTGATCAAGGTATTCGGAGACAACAATCCGACTAACCGAAGTCAACAATCAAGATAGTCGACGATCAGTATAGGCGAAGTGAGTGATCAAGACAGTCAAAGTCAACGAGACGGTGGAGGTCAACGATCATGATAGTCGAAGTCAGCCATCGAGACAGTCGAATTCAATGATCGGGTTAATTGAAGTCCACAATAACGATAGTTGAAGTCAGCGATCGGAATATTAGTAGTCAACGATCAAGACAGTCGAGCCAATAATTGGGATAATCGAAGTCAACAATCACAATAGTCGAAGTCAATGATCGAAATAGTCAAAATCAACGACGAGAACAATCACAGTTAACAATCAAGATGGTCGAAGTCAGTGATCAGGATAGTCGAAGCCGACCATCAAGATAATCAAAGCCAGTGACCGAGGTAGTCACGGTCACCGATCGAGATAGTCGAAGTCAACGATCAGCATAGTCGAAGTTAACAATCAAGATAGTCGAAGTCGGCGATCAGGATAGTAGAAGTCAACAATCAAGATAGTTGAACTCAGCGATCGAAATAGCCGAAGTCAATGATCGAAATAGTTAAGGTCAACGATCAGAACGATCAACAGTAGTCGAAACCGACCATCAGTATGATGAAAGTCAGTGATCGAGATCGTCAACGATCAGAATAGTCACAATTACCAATGAAGGTGATCGAAATCGGTGATCAGGATATTCAGAGTCAGCAATCTAGGTAGACGAATGAGTAATCGAGATGGCTCAAGTCGACGATCAGGATAGTCAAATTCAGTGATCGAGGTAGTCGAAGACTACCTCGATTTCGATCATCGAAATCGGTGATCAGGATATTCAGAGTCAGCAATCTGGGTAGACGAATGAGTAATCGAGATGGCTCAAGTCAACGATCAAGATAGTCGAAGACTATCTCGATCACTGAATTTGACTATCCTGATCGTCGACTTGAGCCATCTCGATTACTCATTCGTCTACCTAGATTGCTGACTCTGAATATCCTGATCACCGATTTCGATCACCTTCATTGGTTCATTGTGACTATTCTGATCGTTGACGATCTCGATCACTGACTTTCATCATACTGATGGTCGGTTTCGACTACTGTTGATCGTTCTGATCGTTGACCTTAACTATTTCGATCATTGACTTCGGCTATTTCGATCGCTGAGTTCAACTATCTTGATTGTTGACTTCTACTATCCTGATCGCCGACTTCGACTATCTTGATTGTTAACTTCGACTATGCTGATCGTTGACTTCGACTATCTCGATCGGTGACCGTGACTACCTCGGTCACTGGCTTTGATTATCTTGATGGTCGGCTTCGACTATCCTGATCACTGACTTCGACCATCTTGATTGTTAACTGTGATTGTTCTCATAGTTGATTTTGACTATTTCGATCATTGACTTCGACTATTGTGATTGTTGACTTCGATTATCCCAATTATTGGCTCGACTGTCTTGATCGTTGACTACTAATATTCCGATCGCTGACTTCAACTATCGTTATTGTGGACTTCAATTAACCCGATCATTGAATTCGACTGTCTCGATGGCTGACTTCGACTATCATGATCGTTGACCTCCACGGTCTCGTTGACTTTGACTGTCTTGATCACTCACTTCGCCTATACTGATCGTCGACTATCTTGATTGTTGACTTCGGTTAGTCGGATTGTTGTCTCCGAATACCTTGATCACTGTCTTTGACCATCCTAATCGTTGTCGTCGATAATTCTGATCACCGGCTTTGAATATCCTGGTCGTTGACGTCGACTATTCTGGGCATCGACTTTGAATACCACTTTGATTATTGACTGAGACTATTCTGATCGCCGACTTCGACTATCTTGATTTCGACTCGACTATACCGTTCGTTGAAAGTTCTGGAATATTTTGTTGATAAATCTTGTCGGACGGGCGCACAACCTGTGTTTGTTTAAAATTGATACATCCCCACTGCTATGGACATCTCGAGATCGTGCACAAATCTTTGACCTCGAATAGTTACAATGCGCATATCACGAGTGCCAGGCCCCCCAATAAAATATTTCACGTGATTATGTTATGACCCCAGTCATAACCTCCTGACGTCGAACATTCAAGAAGAATCCTATGACGTCATCGTCGATACTTAAGGCTGCCATCTTGCGACCCCCATTACCAACATTACCCCCCCCCCCCCGTTCCCCTAACTCCGACGTCATCGATGAACCTGTAGGCCGCCATCCTGTAGCCCTCATTACTCCCACTTCTGATATCGTCATCGAACCTAAAGGCTGCCATCTTGTGATTTGCCCAGCCCCCGTTTCACTTGCACCTCTAACGTCATCGTTAAATCTTCGAGAAAGCACGCATGACATCGTCATCGAACCATTGAGAAGAATCGCGGGGCTTTTTGATGAGGTTCGAATTAAGAGTAGGTCATAGGAATCTCAATCCGGAAACGGTCATACTTATCGACTGAGGACTCTTATCTCCGGTTTCGGATTTCTTACCGTGCTTCGCATCTTCGTTTCTAAATTTCATGCCACGAGTCCATGTCTCGACGTTAAAATTGTCCATCCGGAGTTCATGTCTTCGTTCTTGAGTTTTCCGTCAGGATTTGGGGATTGATTGCTTGACTTGGATTATTTAGGCTAGAAAGTTTATTTGCCATGAGGAATGGCACCTTTATGAATGCGGTTAAATCTAATATTTCCACAGTCGGGTAGCCGATTTCGACTATTCTGATCGTTTTCTTCACGTGTCTCAATCGTTAACTTCGACCATCCAAATCTTCAACTTCCACTATTTTTGTCTATTCACTTTAACTATCTTGATTGTTGACTTCGACTGTCTCGATCGCCTACTTCAACTATTGTAAGCGTAAGCTTCGAATATTTCTGATTGTCGACTTTAACCATCTTGATTGTTGTTGTCTTCGACTATTTTAAATGTTGACTTTAACCAACTTGATTGTTGACTTTGATTATCCTGATTGTTGACTTTGACCAACTTGCTTATAGCCAACGACTATCCTTATTGCTGACTTCGACAATCCTAATCGTCAACTTTGAATATATAATTGTTGACATCGACCATCTTGATCGCTAACTTCGACTATTTTGATCGTCCTCATTGTTGCCTTCTACTATTTTGATTGTTGACTTCAACTATCCCAGTCGTTGACTTCAACTAGCCTGATTGTTGTCTGCGACCACATTGATCGTTGACTCCGTCTGTTCTGATCACCGAATTTGACTACTCTAATCATTGACTCTGACTATCCTGACCACCGACTTCGATTATTCTGATCACCGACTTCGGCTGTCTTGATTGTTGACATCGACTATCGTGTATGTTCACTTTGTCTAACCTGACCGTTGACTTCGACTAGGCTGATCGTTGACTTCGACTAGTTGGAACGCTGGCTGACTATCCTAATCGCCGACTTCAACTATCTTGATCATTTACTTTGGCCATATTGATTGTTGACTTCAACTAATCTGATCGTTGACTTTGACGATCCTGATCACCGACTTCAACTGTCTAGATTGTCAACTTCGACCATCTCGATCGCTGTCTTCGACTATCTCGATCGCTGACTTCGATTAACTAGATTGTTGACTTCGACAAGCCTGTTTGTTGACTTCAACTACTTTGATCACTGGCTTTGACTGTCCTAATCGTTGACTTGAACTATCTCGATTTCTGATTCGTCTACCTAGATTACTGACTTTGATCATCCTAATCACCGATTTCGATCATCTTGATTGTTAACTGGACTATTCTGATCGTTGACTATCTCGATCACTGACAACGACTGTCGTGATCACTAACGTTGACTATTCTAATTGTTTTTTGACAATCCTGATCACCGACTTCGACTATGTTGATTGTTCGACTACTCTGATCGTGGACTTCCGTTATCTTGATTGTTGACTATACTGCTCACCCACTTCGACTATCTGGATTGTTGACTTCGACTATCCTGATCACCCACTTCGATTATCTTGATTGTTGACTTCAACTATCCTGATGACTAACTTCCACCATCTTGATCACTGACTTCGACTACCTCGATCACTGACTTTGATTATTTTGATCGTCGGCTTTGTCTATACTGGTTACTGACTTCGACTATCTTGATTGTTAACTGTGACTGTTCTGATCGTTGAATTTGAGTATCCCGGTCGCAGACTACAACTATCATGATCGTCGATTTCGACTGTCTTGATTGTTGACTTCGCCTGACTTAGCTTGATTGTTGACTCCGACTACCTGGATCACTGTCTGTGACTGATCGTTGACGCCGACTATTCTGATCACCGGCTTCGTCCACCACCTTGATTGTTGACTGTAACTATTCGAATCACCGATTTTGTCTTTCTCGCTCATTCACTTCGACTGGCCTGATTGTTTACTCCGACTACCTGGATCTCTGACCTTGACTATCCTGATCGTTGACTTCGACTATCACGATCGCTGACTTTGACTATCATTATTGTACACTTTGAGAATCCCGATCGCTGACTATCTTGATTGTCGACTGCAGGTATCGCAGAATTTGTGTTTCCGTGTCTTGATTTTGTAACTTTCAATCCCGCTTCAGAATTTTGCTGCACGGCTATATTGCTAATCTCTAATTGAATCGCCAGGGTGCCGCTTCATTTGAATTTTGTCACCAGAGGAGGGGTGGGGGTCCTGTCGTAGCTTTTGAATTTTGACACCAGGGTAGGGGGAGATCATACCTGAGCTTTTGAATTTTGCCGCCAGGGGAGTTTGAGCCTCAGCTTTTGAGTTATGCTGTCAGAGGGTTCTCGTCTCAGTTTCTGAATTTTACTACCAGCGGGACGGGGTTCGTGGCTCAGCTTTTAAATGATTCTAGATTAGGTAGGGTCTGCTTAGATTGGACTGAATTTGTCAAGGTTTCATCCAAGATGCCGAGAACACGTTCCGGATGGGAAGAGTTTGCTTGCACCACTCGGAAGAGAATGTATCTTGAATTCGCAATAGAGTCAAATTGTAATCAACCGAGTGTCACTGAGTATCCTAACCTCAACAATCCTTATCGTTAACTTTGACTATCCGGGTAGTTAACTTCAACTATGCCGATAGCTAACTTCAACCATCCCGATAATTAACTGCGCCCTTCGTATTCGATTTTCCCCGCCATTGTGTTCGCGTCTCTGTGTTCCCGCCGACGGGTTCGTGTCTCCGCTTCGGATTTCCCGACTATCCCGATCGCTGTCTTCATGATCGCTGACTGCGGGTATCGCAGACTTCGTATATCTGCATTCGAATTTCCCGCCGATGGGTTCGTGTCTCAGCTTTTCTCACCAGTGACTCCAAATTTCCTGCCGATGGGTTGGCTTTCAAATTTCCCCGCCGGTGGGTTCGTGTCCCCGCATTTCTTCACGATGTGTTTGCTTTCCCCACCGGCAGATTCGTGGCACCGCAGTTCCCGTCGGTGGGTTTGAATTTCCCCCCTTTGGGTTTGTGTCACCGCATTTCCCGCCGTTGGGTTTGTGTCACCACATTTGAATTTCCCGCCATTGGGTTTATGCCACGGCATTTCAATTTCCCGCCGTTGGGTTTGGTTACCGCATTTCCCGTCGGTGGGTTTGTGCCACTGCTTTTGAATTTCCCGCCGTTGGGTTTGAATTTTTAGCCGTTGGGTTTATGTCACCACATTTTCCGCCATTGGGTTTGTGTCATCGCATTTCCCGCCGTTGGGTTTGTGTCACCACATTTCCCACCATTGGGTTTATGCCACGGCATTTGAATTTCCATCCGTGGGGGTTGGTTGTGTCACCACGTTTCCCGTCGGTGGGTTTGAATTTCTCGCTAATGGGTTTGTGCCACTGCTGTTGAATTTCCCGCCATTGGGTTTGAATTTCAGCCATTGGGTTTATGCCACCACATTTGAATTTCCCGCCATTGGGTTTGTGTCACCGTATTCCCCGCCGCTGGGTTTGTGTCACCACATTTCCCGCCATTGGGTTTACGCCACGGCATTTGAATTTCCCGCCGTTGGTTTTGGTTACCGCATTTTCCGCCGTTAGGTTTGTGTCACCGCAATGGGTTTCGTGACATTGCTTTCTGCTCGAGACAGAACGATGCGCTCAAGCAGGCACCGGTCGACGTTCGTATCGAACTCGAGGCCCAATCAAATTTCACCGCGGGAACTACGGGTCCGATCTTGCATGATCGATTTGTCGACTGCAATCCCATAAGTGGGGATGTCTGGAGAGTGGGGGCGGGGGGGGGGGGGGGTGAGCGAGGGAGGGGATACAAAATCCGCCTATAAAGTCCGCGAGTGGCGCATTCGTCAATCTCGATAGAGTACGTGGCGGACACACGAGGCTTCCTGCGTGACAACAACGAGTTTGAAGTCAAAGAACTCCGCTCAATTCGGACGATCAGCCGCTGATATTTCTGTTCAAACCGCCGATCCCGTGGAACGACCTGCCAGCCAGGTACAGGATCGTGAATCTCTGGCCCGAACGCGGCTGTCATCGTCTGTGCTGGAGCACGGACGACATACCCTACAACGAGGTGGGGGGACGTGCTTCGATCGGTTCTACACGACGCGAGCGCCATCTACGTGAACAGAAGCAGCAGACGCTGAAAGGATTCGGGTTCGATGCGCGTGATGTGGTGGCGTGCCCGTCCCTCAGGACACCGAACAAGCAGACGACATACTGCCCGCACCACGATTCGCCCCATTGCGCGCTTCGAAACGTCCTGCTGTTGCGGAACATTCTTCGCAAGACCTTCCCATCTGTGGGAAGGTCGTTGAAGCTGTACCATCATCACGGTGGACTTCTCTCAGCCATAGAACCCACCGACATCGCTCAGCTGCCGAAGGAATTCGTCGTGACCTTCGCTGCGTACAGCGCAGACGCCGCCTGGGATAAATTACCCGAGTCCCTGAGAAATGACCCTGAAGTTGCCGAGTGTCGGCGATGCCGAGAACATATTCCGAGTTTGCTTGCACCACTCAGAAGAGAATGTATACAATGTATCTTGAATTTGCAATAAAGACAAGTTGTAATCAACCGAGTGTGTCACTGAGTATCCTAACCTCAAACAATCCTAATCTATAACTTCGACTATCGCGATAATTAACATTAACTATCCCGATAGTTAACTCCAACTATCCTGACAGTTAACTGTGAGTATCCCGATCGCTGACTGCGGGTATCACAGGCCTCTGCGTTTGAATTTCCCGCCAAAAGTTTGCATGGATTCGTTTGGAAGCGATTGGTGTTTCCCGCCAAAAGTTTGCTTCTCGGTATTTCCCGCCAAAAGCATGCTTCGCGGTATTTGAATTTCCCGCCGGTGGGCCTGTGTCTCCGCTTTCGCCACCACCAGCACCACCACCACCACCACCACCACCACCACCACCACCACCCCCACCACCAACAGACCCGTGTCTCCACTTTCGAAAATTTTCTCGGATATGTTTGGTAATGATCGCTAGTGATTGGCTGGCGTTTGGTAATGATCGGTAGTGATTGGTTGGCGTTTGGTCTTGGAATTTCCCGCCACCAAAAGTTCGGAATCTGCATTACCGACGATTTTCCGCCATTCGCGTCTCCGGAAAGACTATCGCGGACCACTCGGTTGAATTTCCCGCGCGCGCCAAAACGTTCGTGGCTCTGCTAAAAGGTTCGTGTCTCCGCTAAAAGGTTCGTGTCTCCGCTAAAAGGTTCGTATCTCCGCTAAAGGTCACCACGGTTAAATATCCCGCCAGTGGTTCGTGGCGCTGCTTTCAAATTTCCCGACAATGGCGACAGGGCCAGTTCGCAAGCGTTCGGTGGAAATCTGCATTACCGGCCGTCGGTAGATTTGCCAGGCTGGGATGGCTGAGTTCGGCAGAAATCTGCATTACAGACCGTCGGTAAGGTAGATCTGTCCGGCTGGTATGCCAGGGTGTGTTCGGTAGAAATCTGCATTACCGACCGTCGGTAAAGTAGATTCCTACATGGTGGGGAAGCGGCCTAGGTATACTACTGTGGTCCGCGATAGTCTTTCCGGAGACGCGAATGGCGGGAAATCGTCGGCAATGTAGATTCCGAACGTTTGGTGGTCGGAAATTCCAAGACCAAACGCCAACCAATCACTACCAATCATTACCGAACGCCAGCCAAACACTAGCAATCATTACCAAACAAATCTGAGAAAATTTTCGAAAGTGGAGACACGGGTCTGGTGGTGGTGGCGGTGGTGGTGGTGGTGGTGGTGGTCATGTTGGTGGTGGTGGTGAAAGCGGAGACACAGGCGCACCGGCGGGAAATTCAAATACCGCGAAGCAAACTTTTGGCGGGAAATTCAAATACCGAGAAGCAAACTTTTGGCGGGAAACACCAAACGCTACCAAACGAATCCATGCAAAATTTTGGCGGGAAATTCAAACGCAGAGGCCTGTGATACCCGCAGTCAGCGATCGAGATACTCACAGTTAACTATCAGGATAGTTGGAGTTAACTATCGGAATAGTTAATGTTAATTATCGCGATAGTCGAAGTTATCGATTAGGATTGTTTGAGGTTAGGATACTCAGTGACACACTCGGTTGATTACAACTTGTCTTTATTGGGAATTCAAGATACATTGTTTACATTCTCTTCGGAGTGCTGGAAGGAAACTCGGAATATGTTCTCGGCACCGCCGACATTCGGCAACTTCAGGGTCATTTCTCAGGGACTCGGGTAATTTATCCCAGGCGGCGTCTACGCTGTACGCAGCGAAGGTAACGACGAATTCCCTCGGCAGCTGAGCGATGTCGGTGGGTTCCATGGCTGAGAGAAGTCCACCGTGATGACGGTACAGCTTCAACGACCTTCCCACAGACGGAAGGTCTTGCGAAGAAAATTCCGCAACAGCAGGACGTTTCGAAGCGCGCAATGGGGCGAGTCGTGGTGTGGGCAGTATATCGTCTACTCGTTCGGTGTCCTGAGCGACGGGCACGCCACCACATCACGCGCATCGAACCCGAATCCTTTCAGCCACTGCTGCTTCTGTTCACGTAGATGGCGCTCGCGTCGTGTAGAACCGATCGAAGCACGTCCCCCCGCCTCGTTGTAGGGTATGTCCCCCGTGCTCCAGCACAGACGATGATAGCCGCGTTCGAGCCAGAGATTCACGATCTTGTACCTGGCCGGCAGGTCGTTCCACGGGATCGGCGGTTTGAACAGAAAGATCAGCGGCTGATCGTCCGAATTGAGCGGAGTTCTTTGACCACAAACTCGTTGTTGTCGCGCAGGAAGCCTTGTGCGTACTCCATCGCGATTGACGAACGCGCCACTCGCGGACTTTATAGGCGGATTTTGTATCCCCTCCCACGCTCCCCCCCACTCTCCAGGCATCCCCACTCTACCGACATCCCTACTTATGGGATTGCAGTCGACAAATCGATCATGCAAGATCAGACCCGCAGTTCCCGCGGGGAAATTTGATTCGGCCTCGAGTTCGATACGAACGTCGACCGGTACCTGCTTGAGTGCATCGTTCTGTCTCGAGCAGAAAGCAATGTCACGAAACCCATTGCGGTGACACAAACCTAACGGCGGAAAATGCGGTAACCAAACCCAACGGCGGGAAATTCAAATGCCGTGGCATAAACCCAATGGCGGGAAATGTGGTGACACAAACCCAGCGGCGGGAAATACGGTGACACAAACCCAATGGCGGGAAATTCAAATGTGGTGGCATAAACCCAATGGCTGAAATTCAAACCCAACGGCGGGAAATTCAAACCCATTAGCGAGAAATTCAAACACACCGACGGGAAATGTGGTGACACAACCAACCCCCACGGCTGGAAATTCAAATGCCGTGGCATAAACCCAATGGCGGGAAATGTGGTGACACAAACCCAACGGCGGGAAATGCGATGACACAAACCCAATGGCGGGAAATGTGTTGGCATAAACCCAATGGCTAAAAATTCAAACCCAACGGCGAGGAATTCAAAAGCAGTGGCACAACCCCACCGACGGGAAATGAGATGACACAAACCTAACGGCGGGAAATGCGGTAACCAAACACAACGGCGGGAAATTCAAATGCCGTGGCATAAACGCAATGGCGGGAAATGTGGTGACACTAACTCAACGGCGGGAAATACGGTGACACAAACCCAATGGCGGAAATTTCAAATGTTGTGGCATAAACCCAATGGCTGAAAATTCAAACCCAACGGCGGGAAATTCGAAAGCAGTGGCACAAACCCATTGGCGGGAAATTCAAACCCACCGACGGGAACTGCGGTGCCACGAATCTGCCGGTGGGGAAAGCAAACACATCATGAAGAAATGCGGGGACACGAACCCACCGGCGGGAACACAGAGACGCGAACCCAATGGCGGGGAAAATCGAATACGAAGTGCGCAGTTAATTATCGGGATGGTTGAAGTTAGCTATCGGCATAGTTGAAGTTAACTATCCGGATAGTCAAAGTTAACGATAAGGATTGTTGAGATTAGGATACTCAGTGACACTCGGTTGATTACAATTTGCCTCTATTGCGAATTTAAGATACATTCTCTTCCGAGTGGTGCAAGCAAACTCTTCCCATCCGGAACGTGTTCTCGGCATCTTGGATGAAACCTAAACAAACTCAGTCCAACCTAAGCAGACCCTACCTAATCTAGAATCATTTGAAAGCTGAGACACGAACCCCCTCCCGCTGGTAGTAAAATTCAGAAACTGAGACGGGAGCGCTCTGACAGCATAATTCAAAAGCTGAGGCTCAAACTCCCCTGGCGGCAAAATTCAAAAGCTCAGGTATGATCTCCCCCCCCCCACCCTGGTGTCAAAATTCAAAAGCTACGACAGGACCCCCACCCCTCCTCTGGTGACAAAATTCAAATGAAGAGACACCCTGGCGATTCAATTAGAAATTAGCAATATAGCTTTGAAGCAAAATTCTGCGATACCTGCAGTCGACAATCAAGATAGTCAGCGATCGGGATTCTCGAAGTGTACAATAGTGATAGTCAAAGTCAGCGATCGTGATAGTCGAAGTCAACGATCAGGATAGTCAAGGTCAGTGATCCAGGTAGTCGGAGTAAACAATCAGGCCAGTCGAAGTGAATGAGCGAGAAAGACAAAGTCGGTGATTCGAATAGTTACAGTTAGTGTCCAGGCCTCCCGTCTTACGACGGTCGATCTATGCTGCCGCGCCCTGTCGAGCATACGCAACGTTCTTCCATCTACCCCCTTTCAAAGGTCCACCTCCCCGGGAGGGGCAATAGAAAAATCCTTCGACCTTCGCTGGTTCGCCTAGCGAAAAGAGCAGTTTGGCTACGCGGGGACACGTCCGTCCGATGTCCCGAAGAAGGTCTTTCGGACGCATTCCCGCGCACTCACGGGGAACCTCGGGAAGGCCTGCTCTTGCGTCCCGTCTGGACGCGGCCCAGAAAGTGACGAGGAATTAGGATGGGAGATTGGAAGTTATTATCTGAATGTGTAAGTGTGCGCGTTCTTGTTGGGTCTGTGTGTGTTGTGTAAGTGTAATTGTCTGTGTGACCTATCCATCCTGTATATCTGCGTTCGTGCCCGCCTGGATGTCCCGGGTGACTCGCGAAGTAGTGCGGACCCGGTAGTCTGCCACCGGAGGTGTCCGACATCACCCCCTCCGGCTAGGCAAGCATCGAGACACGCCGTTTTCGACCCTCTGAAGGTGGAGTATCTGGAGCATCTGGTCCGCCCGCTGGAATCATCACATTGTTGATCCTGGTGTCCCAACCTACTCTAACATCGTATCGAGCCTTACTCTGTTCTAAGAGAATTTCGACCGGAAGCGCACCCCCTATTACACACAGCGCCTCGTACGACGCCGTCCTATAAGCCCCGGTAGCCGCGATAAGCGCAAGCCGCTGCGCCGTTTTCAAGACTCTAGTATCCGCGAATTTACATAAATCAGCCCATCCCGCAGCGGCGTAACTCACCGTTGGAGGGAACACCCCCTTATAGAATTTTCCCATCGCCCCATATCGCAAACCCCACGCTGCCCTCACGAGTCCCCCCAATTTCTGAAAAAGCCTCGTGCACTTCCCCTTAAGATAGTTGACGTGAGTCCTAACTCCCAGTCCCTTGTCGAAATGGACACCAAGATACCTAACGCTATCCTTGAAGCTAATTCTAGTATTCCCTATACGGATCACCGGGTACCTATTGGCCAAGTTTGGTATCCAATCCTGTCTACGTTGGCGATCGGGGCGGTCTCCTCCCCTCGCCCCTATTGCAGCCCTACGCTGCCAATCTGTCTTAAAGACGATGGCTTCCGTTTTTCTTTCCGAAATTTCTAATTTCGCGTCCCGGCACCACCCAACGATTCTAATTCCGCGCGCGAATTTCCCTGAACCATTACCAAGAGGTCGTCGGCGTAAGCTACGTATTTCTCCGGGGCGATCTCCTCCAAGATGCGCAAAAGCCCGTCGAACATAAGGTTCCAGCACGTTGGCCCAAGGACAGAACCTTGGGGACAACCCCTCGTTGCTTGCTTGGTAACCTTATTTGCCCCCCATGAAATCTCTACTTTCCTGTCGTTAAGGAGGTTTCGCGGACAATCCCTATCTTTCAACGCGGTCAATACAAGGGGCCACCACACGTTATCGAACGCCCCCGAAATATCGAAAAGTAATCCTGTCGTGTAAATCCCGGCCGAGGTATCTACCATACGTCGCATTTCTACTATCGCGTCCTCCGTACATTTTCCCTTCCTAAACCCGTATTGTCTATTCGAAATCTTCCCGTCCGCGAGCACGCTGCTGTTGAGGCGCCCCTTGATGACTTTTTCTAACAATTTACCCAGTACGGAGAGGAGACAAATGGGCCTATACGACTTGGGGTCTCTCTCGTCCTTGTCCTCTCCCTTCAGGAAGACTCGAAGGGAGCCCTCCTTCCATGAGGAGGGAAAGACGCCTACTCGAAGACACCCGTTGAACAAACGAACCATTTGACCGGAGATGACGTCGAAGGCCCTCTTGAGAACAACAACCTCTATTAGATCGAGTCCTGGGGCTTTTCCGCTTTTGAGGGATTTGACAGCTTCAGAAAGCTCGCCAACTGTGAATTCTGGGTCGTCAGGAGAGTCAGGCGCAGTGGCGGAAATCTCTCTGACTTCCCGCTGCTGAGGAGTGTCATCTTCTACACGGTCATCGGGGATGTGGACATCAAGAAGGCAGCTGGCGGTTTCTTCCATGTTCCTGGTGAAATCATCATCACGCCGGATGGTGCTTAGCACCCTCTCAACGCAGAGCTTGTTTGCCTGGTGCTTGTATACGAAGCCACAGGGCTCCACGTTCCCGTACGACGAGACAAAGTTTCTCCAGCTATCACGCTTGGTCCTCCTCACCTTCCGGCTATATATCCGCAAAGAGGTGCGGTACTCGAGCCGGAGTGCCAGGCGTCTCGGACCATCGTGTTCTCCTTGGAATACTCTACGTTTTCGGTTCACGTCCCTCTTCATATTCGTCAAAGCTACTGTCCACCACGGATTGGACTTTCTAAAGAATTTCTTCCTCGGCATCGACTGGGTGCAAGCGTCGGTTATGACACTCGTTAGTCTCCGCCACTCTTTCGACCTCTACGATGGATGCCGGAGGGAGTCCTTCCAGCCTGTTTACTGAAAATTCAGCTAGAATCAGAGAGAAATACTCCCAGGCGGCTTTGTTCACATTGAACCGCCTGACAACAGATCCCCCATCATTTCCCGTAACCTTCGGGAGCCGCAGCCTAACGTCCAGAGCACCATGATCGCTCGTTGTCCAGTCTTCCCTTACAGTCCAATTGCCGACGAAGCAGCTCATGGAGGGAGACGTCAGGGTAACATCGATGAACGATGACCCGTTAACCGTCCAGAAGGTTGGAGGTTGTTGGACATCATTTTCTACATGATAGCCGAACTCCCCGATAAGCCTCTCGAGCTTGACTCCTCGCTGGTCGGACCCTTGCGGGCCCCACATCTCGGAGCGGGAATTGGCATCTAGCGCCACTATAACTCTCTGCCCCCTCAGATTATGAAGCACCATCGCGAGATGCCTGAGGTGCTGCTCGATGTCGTCTCGCCACTGAAAATAATGTGAGACGACGTAGAATGAGAAGCCGGGTGCCAGCACTTCCACACATGCACAGTGGGTCGTGCTGAGCTGCGAGATGAATGTCATATGAAATGACGGGTTACAGACCGCCACCGCAGCCCACGGCCTAGCCGAGCGCACTGCCGCGATCCTCATCCCAATCCCTAATCCGAAGATGACGTGATTTTGACCCTCGGTTCTGAAGTTTGGTTCCTGCAAGAGCAAGACATCCAGATGCTTATGGCCAACAAGTTCACGAACCTCACCTGTAACCACAACTGACCTACGCATGTTCAGCTACAGTATCCTAACATCCGTGGCACGCGCGCGGAGACCGCCCGGTGCGGCCATGACGGCGGGGGGGGAGAGTCGCGGTTCTATCTACATTATCGCGCTCAGCCGCGGTCGGCTGGTCTACTTGCCTAACGTTAACGTGTCTAGCGACTTGAGCATCGCACCTAACCAATTCGACTCTGACTGCGCGGAGGCAGACAAGGTCGCACCTCACCAGACGTACGCTGACGGCACGAAGGCCGAAAACCTCACACTGAGACCCGGCGCTGACCGCCCAAGACCCACGAGGAATACCTCGGCGCACAGTGTCCGATGCCGAAGAGGCCGAAGAAACAGCACTGCACGCATCGGCGAACCGACGAGTCGTAGGACATGCGCGCAGGCTCCTCATTCTCGCATTCATCACACTCACACCGTTTAACCTTTCGGCTGACGCGCTTGGAGTGCCGCCCCCCGGAAATCCGAATGGGACGCTCTTTTTGCTTCCGGATTGATTTACCCCAGGTGCGTCTGCCATTTTTTTTTTGCTAATTTTCGTTCGATGAGGGTACCTGAAACTTAGGGAAGCTAGCTGGAACGTTAGTGAAAAGCCACCCCGGTTCCGTGCGCCGCGGCGCCGGGCCCAGGAGAGGCTAGCTGAAAAAAAAAAAAAAAGCGGCACAGATGAGGGCTCCCCGGTCCCGTGCATCCCACAGCTCCGAGGAGCTGCGAGAGGCCGGGCCCGGATGGAGCAGGATGGGGGGAAGGTGGGGATGTATAAGGACGAAGGACTCACCACGAGCCGCCCGCCAGGCACGCACCGCGCCCCAAGATGCCGAGAAGTCCGTGCGGTCTTCGCGCAGCCAGTCCTTCCTGGTCTTCGCCCGTTTTCGTCCTCGAGGGAGCATCGAGGATGTCTCCAAATGCGTCCCCCATCCGTGAGGGGCAGATCGGCAGCATATGTCCGTAGTGAGCGTCCCGGCCAGCGCGGACGCCCCGGCCCACAGCGGGCGCACACCCGACGGGACGACCCCGGCGAGGCTCCCCGACCAGAACGTTGAGCTGAAACTTATGAAAATAGCTGAAAAGTAAGAGAAAATTAGTGGGGGAGGGGTGAGGGGGGCTCCCCAGTCCCGTGCACCGCAGAGCTCCGAAGAGCCCGTAGCGCCGGGCCCGGGTCAAGCAGGAAGAGGGAGGAAGTGGGGAGGGAGCCTCCTCTAAGGAAGAGGCGATTGGGGTCAGGGTTACAGCCCGAAGCCCCGCGCCAGGCACGGAGCACGCCCCGAAATGCAGAGGAAGCCGCACGGCCGCCGTGTCAGCCGGTTGTATCCGGCTGAAGCCCATTTTTCGTCATTAGGAGAAGCATCGGACTGATCCTCATTTGCAACTCCCGTCCGTTACGGGCAAATCGGCAGCATGTATCTGTTTTCTCGACGGCGACCGCAACAGGCAACCTTGCCCACAACAAGCCCACATCCAACCGCAGAAGCCCCGCGGCGCAACCCGAACTCCCGCACGAGCGGTGTTGCCGTTGCAACAGAGGGAGCGTGCGATCCGAGCGCTGCCGACAAGAACTGCCCAGCACCGCCGTGTCGGAAAGACGCCACCTCCACCGGGCAGAGACACGCGAATGTCTCACAATCCCGGACACCGCTGCTGGTGAGGGGCGCCGTTCGAAAGCCACCTCCCCAGCGCCGACCAGCGAGGGTCTCGCCGCTCGTACCAATTATGGGGCCGTAGCCCCTAAAGAGGACCGCCGGCATGTCGGACAGAGGCACTCCTTCGCGTGCCAACACGCGTGGTGCCTCACTATCCCGACCGCCATCGGTGGCGAGCGGCGCCGTTCGAAAGCCGACTCGCCTGCTGGTCTCTGCTATCCCGCACTCCGAGTTCGAGCGTGTCGGAACCGGTACGGAACATTGCCCATTCGCAACGACGAGGACGTGCCAGCACTGCGAACATTCGAATAGTTACAGTCAACAATCAAGGTGGTGGACGAAGCCGGTGATCAGAATAGTCGGCGTCAACGATCATTCATAGTCAGTGGTCCAGGTAGTCGGAGTCAACAATCAGGCTAAGTTAGGCGAAGTCAACAATCAAGATAGTCGAAATCGACGATCATGATAGTTGTAGTCTGCGATCGGAATACTCAAATTCAGCGATCAGAACAGTCACAGTTAACAATCAAGATAGTCGAAGTCAGTAACCAGTATAGACAAAGCCGACGATCAAAATAATCAGTCAGTGATCGAGGTAGTCGAAGTCAGTGAACAAGATGGTGGAAGTTAGTCATCAGGATAGTTGAAGTCAACAATCAAGATAACGGAAGTCCACGATCAGAGTAGTCGAACAATCAACACAGTCGAAGTTCACTGACTGTGACTTCAATTATGGGCTCGAATATCTTGATCATTGACTACGAATATTCCGATCGCTGACTTCAACTATCGTTATTGTGGACTTCAATTAACCCGATCATTGAATTCGACTATCTCAATGGCTGACTTCGACTATCATAATCGTTGACCTCCACTGTCTCGTTGACTTTGACTATCTTGATCACTCACTTCGCCTATACTGATCGTCGACTATCTTGATTGTTGACTTCGGTTAGTCGGATTGTTGTCTCCCAATACCTTGATCACTGCCTTTGACCATCCTAATCGTAGTCGTCGATAATTCTGAACGCCGGCTTTGAATATCCTGATCGTTGACGTCGACTATTCTGATCATCGACTTTGAATACCACCTTGATTATTGACTGAGACTATTTTGGTCACCGACTTCGAGTAAGTCGATCACCGACTTCGATTATCTTGATTTTGACTCGACTATCCCGTTCGTTGAAAGTTCTGGAATTTTTGTTGATAAATCTTGTCAGACGGGCGCACAACGTGTGTTTGTTTAAAATTGATACATCCCCACTGCTATGGACATCTCGAGATCGTGCACAAATCTTTTACCTCGAATAGTTACAATGTGCATATCACGAGTGACAGGCCCCCAATAAAATATTTCACGTCATTATGTTATGACCTCGCTCATAACCTCTTGACGTCGAACATTCAAGAAGAATCCTATGACGTCATCGTCGATACTTAAGGCTGCCATCTTGTGACCCCCATTACAAACATTACCCCCCCCCCCGTTCCCCTAACTCCGACGTCATCGATGAACCTGTAGTCCGCCATCCAGTAGCCCTCATTACTCCCACCTCTGATATCGTCATCGAACCTAAAGGCTGCCATCTTGTGATTTTCCCAGCCCCCGTTTCACTTGCACCTCTAACGTCATCGTTTAATCTTCGAGAAAGCACGCACGACATCGTCGTCCAAACGTCGAGAAGAATCTCGGGACTTTTTGATGACGTGCGAATTAAGAGTCGGTCATAGGAATCTCTGACCGGAAACGGTCATACTTATCGACTGGGGACTCTTATCTCCGCTTTCGGATTTCTTACCGTGTTTCGCATCTTCGTTTCTAAATTTCATTCCACGAGTCCATGTCTCGACGTTAAAATTGTCCATCCGGAGTTTATGTCTTCGTTTTTGACTTTCTCGTCAGGATTTGGGAATTGATTGCTTGACTTGGATTATTTAGGCTAGAAAGTTTATTTGCCATGAGGAATGAAACCTTGATGACTGCGGTTAAATCTAATATCTCCACAGTCGGGTAGCCGATTTCGACTATTCTGATCGTTTTCTTCACGTGTCTCAATCGTTACCTTCGACCATCCAAATCTTCAGCTTCCACTATTTTTGACTATTCACTTTAACTATCTTGATTGTTGACTTCGACTGTCTCGATCGCCTACTTCGACTATTGTGAGCGTAAACTTCGAATATTTCTGATTGTCGACTTTAACCATCTTGATTGTTGTTGCCTTCGACTATTTTAAATGTTGACTTTAACCAACTTGATTGTTGACTTTGATTATCCTGATTGTTGACTTTGACCAACTTGCTTATCGCCAACGACTATCCTTATTGCTGACTTCGACTATCCTAATCGTCAACTTTGAATATTTAAATTGTTGACATCGACCATCTTGATCGCTAACTTCGACTATTTTGATCATCCTCATTGTTGCCTTCAACTATTTTGATTGTTGACTTCAACTATCCCAGTCGTTGACTTCAACTAGCCTGATTGTTGTCTGCGACCACATTGATCGTTGACTCCGTCTGTTCTGATCACCGATTTTGACTACTCTAATCGTTGACTCTGACTATCCTGATCACCGACTTCGATTATTCGGATCACCGACTTCGGCTGTCTTGATTGTTGATATCGACTATTGTGTATGTTCACTTTGCCTAACTTGACCATTGACTTTGACTCGGCTGATCGTTGACTTCGACTAGTTCGAACGCTGACTGACTATCCTAATCGCCGACTTCAACTATCTTGATCATTTACTATGGCCATATTGATTGTTGACTTCAACTAATCTGATCGTTGCCTTTGACGATCCTGATCACCGACTTCAACTGTCTAGATTGTCAACTTCGACCATCTCGATCACTGACTTCGACTATCTCGATCGCTGACTTCGATTAACTAGATTGTTGACTTCGACGAGCCTGTTTGTTCACTTCAACTACTTTGATCACTGGCTTTGACTGTCCTAATCGTTGACTTGAACTATCTCGATTACTGATTCGTCTACCTAGATTACTGATTTTGACCATCCTAATCATCGATTTCGATCATCTTGATTGTTAACTGAGACTATTCTGTTCGTTGACTATCTCGATCACTGACAACGACTGTCGTGATCATTGACGTTGACTATTCTAATTGTTCTTTGACAATCCTGATCACCGACTTCGACTGTGTTGATAGTTCGACTACTCTGATCGTGGACTTCCGTTATCTTGATTGTTGACTAACCTGCTCAGCCACTTCGACTATCTGGATTGTTGACTTCGACTATCCTGATCACCCACTTCGATTATCTTGATTGTTGACTTCAACTATCCTGATGACTAACTTCCACCATCTTGGTCACTGACTTCGACTACCTCGATCACTGACTTTGATTATTTTGATCGTCGGCTTTATCTGTACTGGTTACTGACTTCGACTATCTTGATTGTTAACTGTGACTGGTCTGATCGATGAATTTGAGTATCCCGATCGCAGACTACAACTATCATGATCGTCGATTTCGACTATCTTGATTGTTGACTTCGCCTGACTTAGCCTGATTGTTGACTCCGACTACCTGGATCACTGACTGTGACTGATCGTTGACGCCGACTATTCTGATCACAGGCTTCGTCCACCACCTTGATTGTTGACTGTAACTATTCGAATCACCGATTTTGTCTTTCCCGCTCATTCACTTCGACTGGCCTGATTGATTACTCCGACTACCTGGATCAATGACCTTGACTATCCGGATCGTTGACTTCGACTATCACGATCGCTGACTTTGACTATCACTATTGTACACTTCGAGAATCCCGATCGCTGACTATCTTGATTGTCGACTGCAGGTATCGCAGAATTTGTGTTTCCGTGTCTTGATTTTGTAACTTTCAATCCCGCTTTAGAATTTTGCTGCACGGCTATATTGCTAATCTCTAATTGAATCGCCAGGGTGCCTCTTCATTTGAATTTTGTCACCAGAGGAGGGGTGGGAGTCCTGTCGTAGCTTTTGAATTTTGACACCAGGGTGGGGGGAGATAATACCTGAGCTTTTGAATTTTGCCGCCAGGGGAGTTTGAGCCTCAGCTTTTGAATTATGCTGTCAGAGGGTTCTCGTCTCAGTTTCAATTTTACTACCAGCGGGAGGGGGTTCGTGGCTCAGCTTTTAAATGATTCTAGATTAGGTAGGGTCTGCGTAGATTGGACTGAATTTGTCAAGGTTTCATCCAAGATGCCGAGAACACGTTCCGGATGAGAAGAGTTTGCTTGCACCACTCGGAAGAGAATGTATCTTGAATTCGCAATAGAGCCAAATTGTAATCAACCGAGTGTCACTGAGTATCCTAACCTCAACAATCCTTATCGTTAACTTTGACTATCCGGGTAGTTAACTTCAACTATGCCGATAGCTAACTTCAACCATCCCGATAATTAACTGCGCCCTTCGTATTCGATTTTTCCCGCCATTGGGTTGGCGTCTCTGTGTTCCCGCCGATGGGTTCGTGTCTCCGCTTCGGATTTCCCGACTATCCCGATCGCTGTCTTCATGATCGCTGACAGCGGGTATCGCGGACTTCGTATATCTGCATTTGAATTTCCCGCCCATGGGTTCGTGTCTCCGCTTTTCTCACCGGTGGCTCAAAATTTCCTGCCGATGGGTTGGCTTTCGATTTTCCCGCCGGTGGGTTCGTGTCCCCGCATTTCTTCACGATGTGTTTGCCATCCCCACCGGTAGAATCGTGGCACCGCAGTTCCCGTCGGTGGGTTTGAATTTCCCGCCAATGGGTTTGTGCCACTGCTTTCGAATTTCCCACCGTTGGGTTTGAATTTTCAGCCATTGGGTTTAGGCCACCACATTTGAATTTCCCGCCATTGGGTTTGTGTCACCGCATTTCCCGCCGTTGGGTTTGTGTCCCCACATTTGAATTTCCCGCCATTGGGTTTATGCCACGGCATTTGAATTTCCCGCCGTTGGGTTTGGTTACCGTATTTCCCGCCATTAGGTTTGCGTCATCTCATTTCCCGTCGGTGGGTTTGTGCCACTGCTTTTGAATTTCCCGCCGTTGGGTTTGAATTTTTAGCCATTGGATTTATGCCACCACATTTCCCGCCATTGGGTTTGTGTCATCGCATTTCCCGCCATTGGGTTTGTGTCACCACATTTCCCGCCATTAGGTTTATGCCACGGCATTTGAATTTCCAGCCGTGGGGGTTGGTTGTGTCACCACATTTCCCGTCGGTGGGTTGGAATTTCTCGCTAATGGGTTTGTGCCACTGCTGTTGAATTTCCCGCCGTTGGGTTTGAATTTCAGCCATTGTGTTTATGCCACCACATTTGAATTTCCCGCCATTGGGTTTGTGTCACCGTATTTCCCGCCGCTGGGTTTGTGTCACCACATTTCCCGCCATTGGGTTTATGCCACGGCATTTGAATTTCCCGCCGTTGGGTTTGGTTACCGCATTTTCCGCCGTTGGGTTTGTGTCACCGCAATGGGTTTCGTGACATTGCTTTCTGCTCGAGACAGAACGATGCGCTCAAGCAGGCACCGGTCGACGTTCGTATCGAACTCGAGGCCGAATCAAATTTCCCCGCGGGAACTACGGGTCCGATCTTGCATGATCGATTTGTCGACTGCAATCCCATAAGTGGGGATGTCTGTAGAGTGGGGATGCCTGGAGAGTGGTGGGGGGATACAAAATCCGCCTATAAAGTCCGCGAGTGGCGCGTTCGTCAATCGCGATGGAGTACGTGGCGGACACACAAGGCTTCCTGCGCGACAACAACGAGATTGTAGTCAAAGAACTCCGCTCAATTCGGACGATCGCCGCTGATATTTCTGTTCAAACCGCCAATCCCATGGAACGAGCAGCCAGCCAGGTACAAGATCGTGAATCTCTGGCTCCAACGCGGCTATCATCGTCTGTGCTGGAGCACAGGCGACATACCCTACAACGAGGTGGGAGGACGTGCTTCGATCGGTTCTACACGACGCGAGCGCCATCTACGTGAACAGAAGCAGCAGTGGCTGATAGGATTCGGGTTCGATGCGCGTGATGTGGTGGCGTGCCCATCGCTCAGGACACCGAACAAGCAGACGATATACTGCCCGCACCACGACTCGCCCCATTGCGCGCTTCGAAACGTCCTGCTGTTGCGGAACTTTCTTCGCAAGACCTTCCCGTCTGTGGGAAGGTCGTTGAAGCTGTACCATCATCACGGTGGACTTCTCTCAGCCATGGAACCCACCGACATCGCTCTGCTGCCGAGGGAATTCGTCGTTACCTTCGCTGCGTACAGCGTAGACGCCGCCTGGGATAAATTACCTGAGTCCCCGAGAAATGACCCTGAAATTGCTGAGTGTCGGCGATGCCGAGAACATATTCCGAGTTTGCTTGCACCACTCAGAAGAGAATGTAAACAATGTATCTTGAATTCGCAATAAAGACAAGTTGTAATCAACCGAGTGTGTCACTGAGTATCCTAACCTCAAACAATCCTAATCGATAACTTCGACTATCGCGATAATTAACATTAACTATTCCGATAGTTAACTCCAACTATCCTGATAGTTAACTGTGAGTATCCCGATCGCCGACTGCGGGTATCATAGGCCGCTGCGCTTGAATTTCCCGCCAAAAGTTTGCATGGATTCGTTTGGTAGCGTTTGGTGTTTTCCACCAAACGTTTGCTTCTCGGTATTTGAATTTCCCGCCAAAAGTTTGCTTCGCGGTATTTGAATTTCCCGCCGGTGGGCCTGTGTCTCCGCTTTCACCACCACCACCACCACCACCACCACCACCACCACCACCACCACCACCACCACCAGACCCGTCTCTCCACTTTCGAAAATTTTCTCAGATTTGTTTGGTAATGATTGCTAGTGATTGGCTGGCATTCGGTAATGATTGGTAGTGATTTGTTGGCGTTTGGTCTTGGAATTTCCCACCACCAAAAGTTTGGAATCTGCATTACCAACGTTTTCCCGCCATTCGGGTCTCCGGATAGACTATCATGATCGCCAACTATAGCGGACCATTCGTTTGAATTTCCCGCGCGCCAAAATGTTCGTGTCTCTGCTAAAAGGTTCGTGTCTCCGCTAAAGATTCGTGTCTCCGCTAAAAGGTTCGTGTCTCCGCTAAAAGGTTCGTGTCTTCGCTAAAGGTCCGTGTCACCACGGTTGAATTTCCCGCCGGTGGTTCGTGACGCTACTTTCAAATTTTCCGACAATGGCGATTGGGACAGTTTGTATGCGTTCGGTGGAAATCTGCATTACCGACCGTCGGCAGATTTGCCAGGCTGGGATGACTGCGTTCGGCAGAAATCTGCATTACCGACCGTCGGTAAGGTAGATTCCTACATGGGGGAACCAGCATAGGTACACTACTTCCCTTAATTATCGTGATGGTTGAAGTTAACTATCGGGATAGTCAAAGTTAACTATAGGCATAATTGAAGTTAGCTACCCGGATAGTCAAAGTTAACAATTAGGATTGTTGAGGTTAGGACACTCAAGCAAACTCTTCCCATCCTAAACGTATTCTCGACATCTTGGACAAAACCTAAATAATTTCAGCCCAACCTAATCAGACCCTACCTAATCTAGACTCATTTAAAAGCTGAGACACGAGCCCCCGCCCCCGCCCCCCACCCAATCCGGTAGTAAAATTTAAAAACTGAGACGAGAACCCTCTGGCAGCATAATTGAAATGCTGAGGTCCAAACTTCCCTGTCGGTAAAATTCAAAAGCTCAGGCATGATCTTCCCCCATCCTGGTGGCAAAATTCAAAAGCTGCGACAGAACCCCTACCACTCCTCTGGTGACAAAATTCAATTGAATAGACACAAAGCCCTCTGGCGGTTCAATTAGAGATTAGCAATATAGCCTTGTAGCAAAATTCTGAAACGGGGCTGTAGGTGACAAAATCAAGACACGGAAACACAAAGTCGGCGATACTTGCAGTCGACAATCAAGATAGTCAAAGTCAGCGATTGGGATACTCGAAGTGAACGATAGGGATAGTCAAAGTCAGCGATCGGGATTGTCGAAGTCAACGGCCAGGATAGTCAAAGTCAGTGATCCAGGTAGTCGAAGTCAACGATCAGGATAGTCAAGGTCAGTGATCCAGGTAGTCGGAGTCAACAATCAGGCCAGTCGAAGTGAATGAGCGAGAAAGTCAAAGTCGATGATTTGAATAGTTACCGTCAACAATAGAGGTGGTGGTCGAAGCCGGTGATCAGAATAGTCGACGTCAACGATCAGGATAGTCAAAGTCAGTGATCCAGGTAGTCGGAATCAATAATCAGGCTAGTCGAAGTCAATAATCTAAATAGTCGAAATCGACGATCAGGATAGGCGAAATGAGTGATCTCGATAGTCAAAGTCAACGGGATAGTCGAAGTCAGCCATCGAGATAATCGAAGTCAATGATCAAAATAATCGAAGTCAGTCATCGAAATAATCGAAGTCAATGATCGAAATAGCCGAAGACAACAATCATGATTGTTGTAGTCTGCGATCGGGATAGTCAAAGTCAACGATAAGAACAGTCACAGTTAACAATCAAGATAGACGAAGTCAGTAATCAGCATAGTCAAAGCCGACGATCAAAATAATCAAAGTCAGTGATCGAGGTAGTCGAAGTCAGTGATCAAGATGGTCGAAGTTAGTCATCAGGATAGTTGAAGTCAACAATCAAGATAGTCGAAGTGAGTGATCAGGATAGTCGAAGTCAACAATCAAGATAGTCGAAGTGGGTGACCAGGATAGTCGAAGTCAACAATCAAGATAACGGAAGTCCACGATCAGAGTAGTCGAACAATCAACATAGTCGAAGTCGGCGATCAGGATTGTCAAAGAACAGTTAAAATAGTCAATGATAATGATCACGACAGTCGTTGTGAGTGATTGAGATAGTCAACGACCAGAATAGTCACAGTTAACAATCAAGATGATCGGAATCGGTGATTAGGATGGTCAAAGTCAGTTATCTAGGTAGACGAATCAGTAATCGAGATAGATCAAGTCAACGATTAGGACAGTCAAAGTCAGTGATCAAAGTAGTTGAAATCAACAAACAGGCTTGCCGAAGTCAACAATCAAGTTAATCGAAGTCAGCGATAGGGATAGTCGAAGTCAGCGATCGAAATGGTCGAAGTTGACAATCTAGACAGTTGAAATCGGTGATCAGAATCGTCGAAGTTAACGATCAGATTACTTGAAGTCAACAATCAATATGGTTAAAGTAAATAATCAAGATATTTGAAGTCGGCGATTAGGATTGTCAGTCAGCGTTCAAACTAGTTGAAGTCAACGATCAGCCTAGTCGAAGTCAATGATCAGGTTAGTCAAAGTGGACAATCACGATAGTCGATGTCAACCATCAAGACAGTCGAAATCGGTGGTCAGAATAATCGAAGTCGGTGATCAGAATAGTCAGAGTCAACGATTAGAATAGTCAAAATCCGTGATCAGAACAGACGGAGTCAACGATCAATGTGGTCGCAGACAACAATCAGGCTAGTCGAAGTCAACGATTTGGATAGTTGAAGTCAACAATCAAAATAGTTGAAGGCAACAATGCGGATGATCAAAATAGTCGAAGTTAACGATCAAGATAGTCGAAGTCAACCATTTAAATATTCAAAGTTGGCGATTAGCATAGTCGAAGTCAGCAATAAGGATAGTCGTAGGCCATAATCAAGTGGGTCAAAGTCAACAATCAGGATAGTCAAAGTCATTAATCAAGTTATTTAAAGTCAACAATTAAAATAGTCGAATTCAACAATCAAGATGGTTAAAGTCGACAATAAAAAATATTCGAAGTTTACGCTTACAATAGTCGAAGTAGGCGATCGAGACAGTCGAAGCCAACAATAAAGATAGTTAAAGTGAATAGTCAAAAATAGTAGAAGTTCTTGAAGATTTGGATGGTCGAAATTAACGATTGAGACACGCGAAGAAAACGATCAGAATAGTCGAAATCGGCTATCCGACTGTGGAAATATTAGATTTAACCGCAGTCATCAAGATGTCATTCCTCATGGCAAATAAACTTTCTAGCCTAAATAATCCAAGTCAAGCAATCAATCCCCAAATCCTGACGGGAAACTCAAAAACGGAGAAATGAACACCGGAAGGACAATTTTAACATCGAGACGTGGACTCGTGGTATGAAATTCAGAAACGAAGATGCGAAACACGGTAAGAAATTCGAAAGCGGAGATAAGAGTCCCCAGTCGATAAGTATGACCGTTTCCGGATAGAGATTCCTATGACCGACTCTTAATTCGAACCTCGTCAAAAAGCCCCGAAATCCTTCTCGATGGTTCGACGATGATGTCATGCGTGCTTTCTTGAAGACTCAACGATGACGTTAAAGGTATAATTGAAACGGGGGCTGGAAAAATCACAAGAAGGCAGCCTTTAGGTTCGATGACGACATCAGAGGTGGGAGTAATGAGGGCTACAGGATGGCGGCCTACAAGTTCATCGATGACGTCGGAGTTAGGGGAACGGGGGGTAATGGGAGTCACAAGATAACAGCCTTAAGTATCGACGATGACGTCATAGAATTCTTGTTGAATTTTCGACGTCAGGAGGTTATGAGTGGGGTCATAACATAATCACGTGAAATATTTTACTGGGGATATTGGCCTGCCACTCGTGATATGCGCATTGCAACTATTCGATGTCAAAGATTTGTGCACGATCTCGAGATGTCCATAGCAGTGGGGATGTTTCAACTTTAAATAAACACAGGTTGTGAGCCCGTCCGACAAGAATTATGACTAAAATATTCCAGAACTTTCAACAATCGGGATAGCCGAGTCAACAATCAAGATAGTCGAAATCTGTGGTCGACTTACTCGAAGTCGGTGATCAGAATAGTCACAGTCAATAATCAAGGTGGTATTCAAAGTCGATGATCAGAATAGTCGACATCAACGATCAGCATATTCACAGTCGGTGATCAGAATTATCGACGACAACGATTAGGGTTGTCAAAGTCAGCGATCAAGGTATTCGGAGACAACAATCCGGCTAGTCGAAGTCAACAATCAAGATAGTCGAAGTCGACGATCAGGATAGGCGGAGAGAGTGATCAAGACAGTCAAAGTCAACGGGACAGTGGAGGTCAACGATCATTATAGTCGATATCAGCCATCGAGATAGTCGAATTCAATGATCGGGATAGTTGAAGTCCACAATAACGATAGTTGAAGTCAGCGATCGGAATATTCGTAGTCAATGATCAAGATAGTCCAGTTAATAATTGGGATAATCGAAGTCAACAATCACAATAGTCGAAGTCAATGATCGAAATAGTCGAAATCAACGAGGAGAACAATCACAGTTAACAATCAAGATGGTCGAAGTCAGTGATCAGGTTATACGAAGCCGACTATCAATATAATCAAAGTCAGTGACCGAGGTAGTCACGGTCACCGATCGAGACAGTCGAAGTCAACGATCAGCATAGTCGAAGTTAACAATCAAGATAGTCGAAGTCGGTGATCAGGATAGTAGAAGGTGATCAGGATAGATGGAAGTCGACCGTTGATTGCGAGTATTCTGATCGCTGACTTCAACTATTCTGATCACTGACTTCGAGTAGCCTAATTGTTGACTTCGACTAACCCGATTATTGACTTCGACTACCTCGATCACTGAATCTGACTATCCTGATCGTCGACTTGAGCCATCTCGATTACTGATTCGTCTACCTAGATTACTGACTTTAACTGTTCTGATTACCGATTTCAATCATCTTGATTGTTAATTGTGACTATTCTGATCGTTAACTATCTCGATCATTCACTTCGACTCTCCTGATCATTAACTTTGACTATTTTGGTCGCTGACTTCGACAATTCTGATTACCGGATTTGTCTATCTTGATCGTTCACTTCGACCACCTCAATCACTAACTTCAACCATCCTGATCGTCGACTTCGACCATATTGACAGTTCTTGACTGTGAATATTCTGATCATTGACTTTAACTATCTCATTCATTCACTACGACTATGTTGATTGCTCTACTATACTGACCGTTGACTTCGAATATGCTAACTGTTCTACTATGCTGATCGTTGACTTCGACTACGTTGATTGTTCTACTATGCTGATCGTTGACTTCGACTATCCAGATTGTTGAGTTCAACTATTTTGATCAGAGACTTCGACAATCTTGACCACTGACTTGATCATCCTGATGGTCGGTTTCGACTATTGTTGATTGTTCGGACGTTAACAATTTCGATCATTGACTTCGACTATTTCGATCGCTGAATTCGACTATCTTGATTGTTGACTTCTACTATCCTGATTACCGACTTCGACTATCTTGATTGTTAACTTCAACTATGCTGATCGTTGACTTCGACTATCTCGATCGGTGACCGTGACTACCTCGGTCACTGACTTTAATTATTATGATAGTCGGCTTCGACTATCCTGATCACTGACTACGACCATCTTGATTGATAACTGTGATCGTTGTCGTCGTTGAATTCGATTATTTGGATCATAGACTTCGACTATCGTGAATTTTGACTTCGATTATCCCAATTATTGATTCGGCTATCTTGATCATTGACTACGAATATTCCGATCGCTGACTTCAACTGTCGCTAATGTGGACTACAACTATCCCGATCATTAAATTCGACTATCTCGATGGCTGACTTTCGGACGTCATCATGATCGATGACCTCCACTGTCCCGTTGACTTTGACTGTCTTGATCACTCACTTCACCTATCCTGATCATCGACTTCGACTATCTTGATTGTTGACTTCGACTAGTCGGATTGTTGTCTCCGAATACCTTGATCACTGACTTTGACCACCCTAATCGTTGTCGTCGATAATTCTGATCACCGGCTGTGAATACCCTGATCGTTGATTTCGACTATTCTGATCATCGACTTTGAATACCACCTTGATTATTGACTGTGACTATTCTGATCACCGACTTCGAGTAAGTCGATCACAGATTTCGACTATCTTGATTGTTGACTCGACCATCCTGATCGTTGAAAGTTCTGGAATATTTTGGTCATAATTCTTGTCGGACAGGCTCACAATCTGTGTTTATTTAAAGTTTATACATCCCCAATGCTATGGACATCTCGAGATCGTGTACAAGTCTTTGACCTCGAATAGTTACAAAGCGCATATCACGAGTGACAGGCCAATATCCCCAGTAAAAGATTGCACGTGATTATGTTATGACCCCACTCATAATCTCCTGACGTCGAACATTCAAGAAGAATCCTATGACGTCATCGTCGATACTTAAGGCTGTCATCTTGTGACCCCCATTACCCCCCGTTGCCCCTGCTCCGACGTCATCGATGAACTTGTAGGCCGCCATCCTGTAGCCCTCATTACTCCGACCTCTGATATCGTCATCGAACCTAAAGGCTGTCTTCTTGTGATTTTTTCAGCCCCTGTTTCACTTGCACCTCTAACGTCATCGTTGAATATTCGAGAAAGCACGCATGACATCATCGTCGAACCATCGAGAAGGATCTTGGGGCTTTTTGACGAGGTTCGAATTAAGAGTCGGTCATAGGAATCTCTATCCGGAAACGGTCATACTTATCGACTGGGGACTCTCATCTCCGCTTTCGAATTTCTTACCGTGTTTCGCATCTCCGTTTCTAAATTTCATACCACGAGTCCATGTGTCGACGTTAAAATTGTCCATCAGGAGTTCATGTCTCCGTTTATGAGTTTCCCGTCAGGATTTGGGGATCGATTGCTTGACTTGGATTATTTAGGCTAGAAAGTTTATTTGCCACGAGGCATGACATCTTGATGACTGCAGTTAAGTTTAATATTTCCACAGTCGGATAGCCGATTTCGACTATTCTGATCGTTTTCTTCGCGTGTCTCAATCGTTAACTTCGACCATCCAAATCTTCGACTTCCACTATTTTTGACTATTCACTTAAACTATCTTGATTGTTACCTTCGACTGTCTCGATCGCCTATTTCGACTATTTTAAGCGTAAACTTCGAATATTTTTGATTGTCGACTTTAACCATCTTGATTGTTGACTTCGACTATTTCAATTGTTGACTTTAACCAACTTGATTAATGACTTTGACTATCCTGATTGTTGACTTTGGCCTGCTTCATTATGGCCTACGACTATCCTTATTGCTGACTTCGACTATGCTAATCGTCAACTTTGAATATTTAAATGGTTGACTTCGACTATCTTGATAGTTAACTTCGACTATTTTGATCATCCTCATTGTTGCCTTCAACTATTTTGATTGTTGACTTCAACTATCCAAATCGTTGACTTCGACTAGCCTGATTGTTGTCTGCGACCACATTGATCGTTGACTCCGTCTGTTCTGATCACGGATTTTGACTATTATAATCGTTGACTCTGACTATTCTGATCACCGACTTCGATTATTCTGACCACCGATTTCGACTGTCTTGATGGTTGACATCGACTATCGTGATTGTTCACTTTGACTAACCTGATCATTGACTTCGACTAGGCTGATCGTTGACTTCGACTAGTTCGAACGCTGACTGACAATCCTAATCTCCGACTTCAAATATCTTGATTATTTACTTTAACCATATTGATTGTTGACTTCAAGTAATCTGATCGTTAACTTCGACGATTCTGATCGCCGACTTCAACTGTCTAGATTGTCAACTTCGACCATTTCGATCGCTGACTTCGACTATCCCTATCGCTGACTTCGATTAACTTGATTGTTGACTTCGGAGAGCCTGTTTGTTGACTTCAACTACTTTGATCACTGGCTTTGACTGTCCTAATCGTTGACTTGAACTATCTCGATTACTGATTCGTCTACCTAGATTACTGACTTTAACCATCCTAATCACCGATTTCGATCATCTTGATTGTTAACTGTGACTATTCTGGTCGTTGACTATCTCAATCACTCACAACGACTGTCGTGATCATTAACGTTGACTATTTTAATTGTTCTTTGACAATCCTGATCGCCGACGTCGACTATGTTGATTGTTCGACTACTCTGATCGTGGACTTCCGTTATCTTGACTGTTGACTTCGACTATCCTGGTCATCCACTTCGACTATCCTGATTGTTGACTTCGATTACCCTGATCACCCACTTCTACTATCTTGATTATTGACTTCAACTATCCTGATGACTAACTTCAACCATCTTGATCACTGACTTCGACTACCTCGATCACTGACTTTGATTATTTTGATCGTCGGCTTTGACTATACTGATTACTGACTTCGACTATCTTGATTGTTAACTGTGACTGTTCTTATCGTTGACTTTGACTATCCTGATCGCAGACTACAACTATCATGATTGTTGTCTTCGACTATTTCGATCATTGACTTCGATTATTTCGATGACTGACTTCGATTATTTTGATCATTGACTTCGATTATCTCGATGGCTGACTTCGACTATCCCGTTGACTTTGACTATCGAGATCACTCATTTCGCCTATCCTGATCGTCGACTTCGACTATTTTGATTGTTGACTTCGACTAGCCTGATTATTGACTCCGACTACCTGGATCACTGACTTTGACAATCCTGATCGTTGACGTCGACTACTCTGATCACCGGCTTCGACCACCACCTTGATTGTTGACTGTAACTATTCAAATCATCGACGTGGACTTTCTCGCTCATTCACTTCGACTGGCCTGATTATTTACTCCGACTACCTGGATCACTGACCTTGACTATCCTGATCGTTGACTTCGACTATCCCGATCGCTGACTTTGACTATCCCTATCGTTCACTTCGAGTATCCCGATCGCTGACTTTTACTATCTTGATTGTCGACTGCAGGTATCTCGGACTTTGTACTTCTGTGTCTTGATTTTGTCACTTACAAACCCGCTTCAGAATTTTGCTGCGTGGCTATATTGCTAATCTCTAATTGAACCGCCAGAGAGTTTTGTGTCTCTTCATTTGAATTTTGTTGCCAGAGAAGGGGTGGGGGTCCTGTCGTAGCTTTTGAATTTTGCCACCAGGGTGAGGTGAGATCATGCCTGAGCTTTTGAATTTTGCCGCCAGGGAAGTTTGGGCCTCAGCTTTTGAATTATGGTGCCAGAGATTTCTCGTCTCAGTTTTTAAATTTTACTACCAGCGTGGGGGTGGGGGAAGCGGGGGGGGGGGGGGCTAGTGCCTCAGCTGTTAAATGATTCTAGATTAGATATGGTCTGTTTAGGTTGGACTGAATTTATTTAGGTTTTGTCCAAGGTGCCGAGAAGACGTTTCGGATAGGAAGAGTTTGCTGGCACCACCCGGAAGAGAATGTAAACAATGTATCTTTATTTCGCAACAAAGACAAGCTGTAATCAACCAAGTGTCACTGAGTATCCTAACCTCAACAATCCTAATCGTTAACTTTGACTATCCGAGTAGTTAACTTCAACTATGCCGATAGTTAACTTTGATTATCCCGATAGTTAACTTCAACCATCCCGATAATTAACTGCGAGTACCGCGCATTACGTATTTTCCTCGCATGTAGGTTCCCGTCTCTGTGTTTGAAATTCCGGCCGATGGGTTCGTATCTCCGCTGCGGATTTCCCGACTTCAACTATCCCAATCGTTGTCTTCATGATCGCTGACTGTGGGTATCGCGGACTTTGTATATCTGAGTTTGAATTTCCAGCCGATGGACTCGTGTCTCCGCTTTTCTCACCGGTGGCTCCAAATTTCCTGCCGATGGGTTGGCTTTCAAATTTTCCGCCGGTGGGTTCGTGTCTCCGCTTCTCCTCACGATGTGTTTGTGTGTGTATTTGCTTTTCCCACCTGTGGATTCGCGTCACCGCATTTCCCGCCGGTGGCTTTGAATTTCTGGCCGATGGGGTTGCGCCACCACATTCGAATTTCCCGCTATTGGGTGTGTGTCACCGCATTTGAATTTCCCGCCGCTGGGTTTGTGTCACCACATTTGAATTTCCCGCCATTGGGTTTATGCTACGGCATTTGAATTTTCCGTCGTTGAGTTTGGTCACCACATTTTCCGCCGTTGGGTTTGTGTCACCGCATTTCCCGCCAATGGGTTTCGTGACATTGCTTTCTGCTCGAGACAGAACGATGCGCTCAAGCAGGCACCGGTCGACGTTCGTATCGAACTCGAGGCCGAATCAAATTTCCCCGTCGGAACTACGGCCTACTGTCTGATCTTGCATAATCGACTTGTCGACTACAATCCCATAAGTGGGAATGTGAAGAAACGCCTAGAGAGTGGGGATGCCTGGAGAGTGAGGGGGGAATTGAGCGAGGGAGGGAATGCAAAATCGGCCTAGAAAAGACGGGCGCTCGAGTGGCGCGTTCGTCAATCGCGATGGAGTACGTGGTGGACACACAAGGCTTCCAGCGCGACAACAACGAGTTTGTAGTCAAAGAGTTGGCCACGACTCCACTCAATTCGGACGATCAGCCACTGATCTTCCTGTTGAAACCGCCGATCCCGTGGAGCGACCTGTCAGCCAGGTACAAAAGTGTGAATCTCTGGTTCTATCGCAACTATCATCGTCTGTGCTGGATCACGGGCGACATACCCTACAACAAGGTGGGGGACGTGCTTCGATCGGTTCTACATAAAGCGAGCGCCATCTACGTCAAGGGTGAACAGAAGTAGCAGTGGCTGAAAGGATTCGGGTTCGATGCGTGTAACGTGGTAGCGTGCCCGTCGCTCAGGACGCCGAACAATCTGACGGCACCCTGCCCGCACCACAATTCGCCCCATTGCGCGCTTCGGAACGTCCTGCTGTTGCAGAACTTTCTTCGTGAGACCCGGCCTTCCGTGGGAAGGTCGTTGAAGCTTTACCATCACGGCGGAATGCTCTCCATGGAACCCACTAACATCGCTCAGCTATCGAAGGAATTCGTCGTGACCTTCGCTCCGTACAGCGTAGACGCCGCCTGGGATAAATTACCCAAGTCCCTGAGAAATGGTCCTGAAGTTGCCGAGTGCCGACGATGCCGAGAGCACATTCCGAGTTTGTTCGCGCCACTCATAAGAGAATGTAAACAATGTATCTTCAATTTGTAAATAAAGACAAAAGTTACAATTAACTGTGTGCAACTGAGTATCCTAACCTAAAAATTCTAATCATTAGACTATCCTGATAGTTAATTTTAACTATTCCGATAGTTAACTTCAACTATTCCAGTAGTTAACTTCGACTATTCCGATAGCTAACTTCGACTATTCCGATCGCTGAGTTGGTTTCCCACCGGTAGATTTCCCACCACCGAATTTCTCGTCAATGGACTCGCCGATGGGTTTCCCGCCAGTGGGGTCGTGTCTCTGCTAACGGCTTTCCACGACAATGGGTTCGTGTCTCAGTTAAAGTTTGTTTGGGTTTGTTTGCGTTTACATATTGTAGCGTGTTTGGGTTTAGTGGTAAATCTACTTTACCGACTGTCTCTGGGTTTGGGATTGTTTGGGTTTGGGTTTACATATCGGAGCGTGTTAGGGTATATTGAGAACTCTACTTTACCGACTGTCGGTGAGGCACATCCCTGAAGGGTCCAGAACGACCTGGCCGTACTACTTTATCCGTATGGTAACATGAATTTGAATATACCTTAAAATCAGTATGCTCTACTCTATGACATGTATACAAATTTCCAATTCATATATTACAATGTGCAGACTAAGCCATGGTTGGACAAAACGGAATTTTTGAAATATGCACCTCTTGTTGTATAATTGATTGCTCAAAGCAAAATGATTCCTTCAAGTCTGGTCCTGCGGATGTTCGTCTTGAATTTGAAGCAAAAACGAATATTCCCGCACAAACATGCGCGTACTGCCTCATTCTACATGTTCGTATTGTCAAATATAATCCCATAAGTGGTGGGATCAAAAAATTGGTATAAAATGGGGGTGATGATCCTGCTAGAGATTAGTCAAAATGGATTTCATCGTTGACCTACAAGGTTTCAAGAGACCTCTCAATGAATTCATCCTCAAGGAAATATCAACCGTTCAAGCTTATGACAAAAATGTGGAGCCTCTGACGCTTATTTTCGAATCACCATACGCCTGAGACACTCTCCGTAAGATTCAAAACAACAAACAAATGGTTGGAACGCAATTTTCAAGGACTGCCTTTAGATTATGGCAGTATACCATACGATGCAGTAAAAGTGATTATTCAAACCATCTTACAACGAGCTCGTGCAATATACGTGAAAGAATGCAAAAAGTCTTCATGGCTCATGAGCTTCTTGGATAAATCAATGGAAATTATCGATTTGGAGACTCTGAACTGTGCATCGCTGCAGAAGTTGCCGGAAATTTGACCCAATTGTTCCCGCCACCGACACCGCGATTCGAAATATAATTGCTCCCATGAATATGTCAAATCTCTGAGAAGTTGTTTATATGTGTATCATGCATTGTGTGAACGAGGGATACTTGAATAAACAAAACATTTTTTATGATTAATATGGCTTTTTTCGTTTTTATTATAAACACTCACCTCCTCTTCCTCCTCCTCCTCCACCACTCAGCATACATTATTACAAATCATTTTTAACAACGATGAGAATCATACATATTTTTACATATTTTTTCACAACGATGACATTTTTTCACTACGAAGATTTTTGAATGTGTTTGAACTCGATGTTACTCCACTTGTCGGCAAACATTTCCATGTAGAGTTCCTTCATGCCAGCTGCCTGCAACAGCTTTTTGAATTCGTCCTCGTCCTGGTCGAAAGCCTCGGCGTGTCTTGCTGGTAGAAAGACCGTGTACTGTCCTCCGATGTCAGCGATGCATCATTTCCCAAATTTGGTTTTCACTGATCGAATATTGTGGATTGGATGATCAACCTTAATCTCGAAATCAACCAACTTCTTCGTTGGCAGGTTGTTTTCCAATGTGGCAACTTTGTTAAATGGTTTGATGTCCATTTTAGAGAGTGATTTTGAGAGAATTACGTCTGACTTGGAGCTAATGTGGTAGCCGAATGATGCTGTCGATTCCTTCTCTACGATTTGAGTTTCCATCCCCATCTTGTTCCCTTTTCCCACAACACGATCGTCCTATGCAGCTGATGCCCTGCACAGATTCAAACATGCCACCAACCTCCCACATCACTCGCCCTACACCATCACTCTGAACAAGCTCAAACACGTTCATTACTTTCCCAAAACTTTCTACAATTTTTCTTCTCTACGCACATACATAAATTTCACAAATAATTTTTTGAAAACGTTGATAATCACACATGTTTTTTTGTTTCACAATGATGAAACACTACTTTTTTCAAAACCACTCTGGTTGTTTATAATAATTGAAAAAGATAATATAGCTCGGGGCACCGAGCGTGTCCACGTAGACATTCCCCTTGTCGACTTCAGCCAATACCTCATGGTAGTCTTCTTCATTGTTATTGCAGTCTTTGGTGTAAAACTCTGGTAGTAGAACCACATATTGATTCTCGATTGCAGCGAGGTGTCGTCTCTCAAAATTGATTTGTACAGAAAATATATTACTGACTGAATGTTTCATGCCACCTTCAAGATCGGCCGACTTTTTCAATGAAAGGCCGTCTTCCAACGTGCGAACTTTATTGAATAACTCGCAATCCATTTTTATAGAGTGATTGTGAAAGGGAAATATTATGTCTGACTTGGAGCTAATGTTGTAGCTGAATGATGATTCCTTCTCCATGATTTCAGTTTCCATCCCCACCTTGTTCTCTTTTGCCACAACACGATCGTCCTATGCAGCTGATACCCTGAACAGGTTCAAACGCGTCTTCAGCCTCCCCCATGAAAGGTCCTATACCGTGGACACGTGCACCCCGGAACAGGCTCAAGCATATTCTTGACTCTCCCGACACTTTCGACGCGGGCATCGTGAAGAAAGTCGTGGCGAGGGGTATGCGGAGAGTGGGGAGAGGGGTATACGAGGATTTTGGATCAAGTCGTGGTGCAACACGGTTTGGAAATACGCTATTTCCAATGTGGCACACATAACACTCTTACCCGAACTAGGATCTTTTGAATATTTTAATAATTTCTTATTTTTTTAAACAATTTACAACCAAAAACACAATTTTTTTTTTAAGTTCTCCATTTTGTTAATTATGCATAAAAATAAAATATCCTAGTTCAGGTAATAGCGGCAAACCTACTTAACAATGATCATTTTGAATTTTTTATTTCAGATCACTACAACAACCTCTAGACGTACCCCGCCGCCCTCGTCTTTTTTTCTAAGGCTCTACTTTGACTGTATAAATCAATGACTAATTATTGTAAAATTGACTTAAAAAAATTGTTTTGTATGGTATAATATGTCAATAATAACATATAAAAAGACTGTATTGCATTTTCTTATTAAAAAAAAATTCACAAAAATTCTTTAAAAAAACGTTTTCGTTTCCTCCCACTTTTCACAATAACTACGCTCAGAATTTTTCCCCTCACATGATATATGATCCACTAAGCGATCGTTTTCCTTACTTCATATAATTCGAGTTTTGTCCGCTAGGTGGCCTCGCTCCACACTACGTCCGATGTGGATTGGCGATGTCATTATAATATATATGTATTATTGATTTTGTGTTATTCTACATATATTGTAATCAACCAAATATTCTTCCCATATTTGGCACCTGAATATAATGAAAAATAATGAAAATATTAACATATGCTGTTTGATTTTTCTCTGATTCAAGCAGGGCCGGTATTCGATACGATAAGGGAGTGTAATATTGCTGAACGAATGGAAAATTACTTTACGATGTTCCCCACAGTAAACGACGCCGTCAACTATTCACGTATCGAAAATGCAGTACCACCCATGTCAGCATCGTCAAATTCACTGTGGACCACATGCGAGCAAGTCGTCGAACACGAAAATTACATAAGCAGATTGTGACGTACCGACGATGATAAAGTGTAAAACAAATCTATGGGGCATTCCATGTCAAGTGGGCCACCCTGAAAATTTTTATTTTTTGATTTTGCTCAAATTTTTTTCTATTATTGTATCCATTGAAAGAACCTTTCTTCATTTTTTTCAATTTTTTTTGTCCATCCATTCACGAGATATGATTTTTTTTCGAAATTCGATGATTTTTTTTCAAATGCTTGTAACTTTGCGAAAAATGGACCAAATTGAGCTTCTTTTTTTTTGAAATCTTGGTTTTTTATTGCACTTTCCGAAAGTGAAAATGAAAAAATGCATGATGTCCATCTTTTTGTCTGTTCTTTAGCTTGAAGCAAAAAAACGTTGATTTCAGAAGGTTCGACATTTTTAATTTTTTTCAAAAAATTCTCTAAGAAACTTTGACCGATTCAACTATTTTTGAGACTAGTTTCATCGTGGCAAATTTTTTCCTTCAATTTTTTTCTTAATTTTATAAAGTTTTTTCTAATGATATATTTGTTTGCTGGCACAGTAAGCCATTCAGAAATGTAATTTCGTTACATCCAATAATTTTCCATCGTAATTGACCTTGATGTCGGGTATGTATATGAAATATCTTTCGTTTATTCTTAATACATTTACCATAGAATAGGACACACAATAGCGGATTTATTTTCATGTTTTTGTAGTGTACATTCGAAAAGTTATTCAACCTCAGAAGCTTTTGTTTTTCTCGCCCACAAACCACAAGAAAAATTGGCGTGATGGCAAACCAGTATGTACACAATGTTGTGTGTGTTTTTGCGGAAAAAGGGTTCTGATGTAATTATGATTAACCCTTTCAAGCACGGTGGGATTATGGAATCACACTTTTTCCAAAACAATTTTCCGAGTAGTTGCCGTAGTTTTCTTTCGGTTTTCAAACTTTTTTCCATATTTTGGTATCAATTGCATATTTACGAATAAAAATTGATGTGAAATAATTTGCAATAACTGGTGATTTTGTTTACACAAATGAACGAACGTCGAAAAATAACCATTTTATTGATAAAAAATCATTATCTCGGAACGTCCTTGAAATTTTCATGCCCAAGTTGGTACTCAGAGGCTTTCGGGGTCACTGATTTTCGGGTCACGCCAATTTTTCTTGTGGTTTGTGGGCGAGAAAAACAAAAGCTTCTGAGGTTGAATGACTTTTCGAATGTGCACTACAAAAACATGAAAATAAATCCGCTATTGTGTATTCTATTCTATGGTAAATGTATTAAGAATAAACGAAAGATATTTCATATACATACCCGACATCAAGGTCAATTATGATGGAAAATTATTGGATGTAACGAAATTACATTTCTGAATGGCTTACTGTGCCAGCAAACAAATATTTCATTTTAAAAAAAATTATAAAATTAAGAAAAAAATTGAAGGAATAAATTTGCCACGATGAAACTATTCTCAAAAATAGTTGAATAGGTCAAAGTTTCTTAGAGAATTTTTTGAAAAAAATTAAAAATGTCGAACCTTCTGAAATCAACGTTTTTTTGCTTCAAGCTAAAGAACAGACAAAAAGATGGACATCATGCATTTTTTCATTTTCACTTTCGGAAAGTGCAATAAAAAACCAAGATTTCAAAAAAAAGAAGCTCAATTTGGTCCATTTTTCGCAAAGTTACAAGCATTTGAAAAAAAATCATCGAATTTCGAAAAAAAAATCATATCTCGTGAATGGATGGACAAAAAAATTTGAAAAAAATGAAGAAAGGTTCTTTCAATGGATACAATAATAGAAAACAATTTGAGCGAAATCAAAAAATAAAAATTTTCAGGGTGGCCCACTTGACATGGAATGCCCCCTATATATCAGTGTATGCGTACTACCTATAAAATTGCTAATATTCGGAAATGACTTAATATCACCGGAATAAAGTTTAGTTATGAAAATATTATTCGATGTAAACAAGCACACCCTAACCTTCCTGTCTTTAAGAACTAAAAGTTCCCAAAGTATCTAATTTTAATGCCTAATATTCATGGACCCAGAATATTCATGGAACTGATGGACGGAGCGTGAAGCAGAGAGTCCACTGAGATAGCGGTGAGGGAAAAGAGAGCACTGTCCTTTTCATACGCTCTCCGTCTCTCTCTCTCTCTCTTCAAGGCCACCCACCTCGGGAACCTTTTGTAATCGAATATAGCTGAATTCTGTCGGTAGCTTAAAATGCTTTATGGCGCGAAGTGACTGTCCTTACAGTAAAGCCCCTTGTACTGTGACGGTATTTTTTTATATACCGCCACCAAGAATAATGAACTGAGAAGAAAATTAGTATCCGTCCCTCACGCTTGATGCTCCGGCCACTTTACAATCTTGCAGAGCTTGGATAAGACGAAAACTGGCTTGACAATTAAGGCCATAGCCGGGTAAGTAAGGACAAATTGCCCCCGCGTTTTTCCCAGCAGAATTTGGAGTGCATATATAGATATATATGAAACTAATTCTCTGAAAATTTCAACCATGATAATGGAATAGTTTCAGAGAAATATTTTTTTTCAAAAATTCAGAATTTTTTTTTTATTTAGAGCACGGTTCAATCTATTGCCTTGGATTTTTTTTTTCATACATTTTATGATCAAGCGTATTTAAAAAAAAATTTGGATCATCTTGCAAAAGATAAAGGGTTTAAAAAAAATGATGTTTCTTATTTTTTTTTTTTTTTTTTTTTTACTATGATCTACTTGAGGTGCAATAACGAAATATTTTTTTATATAATCCTTGGATACCTTTTTGAATTATATGATTTTTTCAAAACGATAGTTTCGGTACGCCATAGTGAAAAAATACAATATATTTTTTATTGATATATTCCATTGAAAGCTGTTAATTTAACCCTCAAAACAATTTTCTAATATTTTTTTAGACCAAAAATTTCATTTAGACTTCATGAAATTATTTTGATTATTTCATTTTATCTTAGTATTTATACCAATTGATTTCAATCAATCGTCTTCATATTGCTTTTAAATGAAATTTTCAATTTATGTATTCGTAATATTAAGGGGACCGTATGGTCTAGAAATTTGAAAAAATCGATTTTTTTTTTTTCGATATGTCGAAAGTATAGTATCTCAAGAATATACTGTGAAATTTTCATGCGGAAATTCTCAATATTACAGCTTCTACAGCCCATAACGCAGGTAGAGAGCGGTCCGCGCGCTCCTAACGGGTCTAGCGCTAACCGGTAACCTAATCGGAGCGCAGCAGCTGTCCCAATCCTTCTCCGAAAATATATACCTGTATATAGTACATACTATATACCTATATATACTTTTCCCTTCCCCGAAATATACCTATTGTCGAACATTTGTGAGGGAAACGGTCATTTCGCTTTCCCCTGACTTGATCAGTACAACGTTACGTTTTGACGAACCAACATCGAAAATTTTGAAATAAAATATCAGAAAATATGGATAGAAAGCAAGGCCGTGACTCTTCTAGACGACCATCTTCTGTAGGTCGCAAAAGATATTTCAAGGGCAATCGATTCACTATCGAAAATACTACTGATTTTACGAGCACGTCTGCGAAAAAATTAAAAGGCAATGAGGAATTGGAAGTAAACGTTAATCCTACTTTCAATTATTGCATCATCGAATTCAGCATGATATTTTTAACGTTGCAACAGTTGTTGAAGTGTAAAGATTGTAACGGTGCGGTCACTTTTAGCAAAAACGGACAACGTGGTCTAGGATTCAAACTCTCTGTGAAGTGTGAGTGTAAAGAAACTTTTATTTTGTCTTCGCCGTTAATTGATAAGGCATTTGAAATCAACCGTCGACTTGTTCTCGCCCTGAGAATGCTTGGAGTAGGATTTGAAGGCTTGAAAAATTTCTGCGGTCTCATGGATCTTGGACAAGGAATTTGTAAGAGTACATATTACGGCATCGTGGACAATATAAAAATTGCAGCTGAAGCCGTCGCGAAAATCGTTTTCCAAAGAGCATTGAAAGAAGAAGTCGAGTTGAATGTAAAAGCTGGGCGTCCCGCGGATGAACTTTCTGTGTCTGGTGATGGATCGTGGGCGAAACGTGGATTCTCATCGCTTCTCGGTATTGCCTCGTTAATAGGGAAATACAGTAATAAAATTTTAGATGTTGTCGTCAAATGCAGTATATGTCAAGCCTGCTCTCAATGGAAAGGCCAAGAGGATACGATTGAATATGAAGCGTGGTATCGAGAGCATGAAGATCACTGTGACGCAAATCATACCGGAAGTGCTGGCAAAATGGAGGTAGACGGCATCGTGGAAATGTTCAAGAGATCGGAAGAGTTGTACAACGTAAAATACGCGAACTATATCGGAGACGGCGACATGAAAACGTTCAAAGCCTTATTGGACACAAAGCCTTACGGGGATGATTTTTTAGTTTGCAAAAAAGAATGTGTTTTGCATGTTAAAAAACGTTTGTACAAACGTGCTGTTGATGCGAAAAAAAAACATGCACAAATAAAGAAAGCAACAAAGAAATTGACAGAAAAAGAAGAGGGAAAAAAGACACAGCGGAAATCGATAAATAAAACACCGAAGCGTCAACAATTGACGAATAAATTATTGCAAGAGCTGTCAACTTATTACGGTCTAGCAATTAGACGTAATTCAGATTCGACTGAATGGATGAGAAGTGAAATATGGGCAGCATATTATCACAAAATTTCAACAGATGAAAATCCGCAACACTCGTACTGTCCTCCAGGTTCCGAATCGTGGTGCAAGTGGCGTCAAAGTGAGGCTGCAGGTACTTTAGACACCTACGAGCACCCACCTGCTCTGTGCGATGAAGCACAAGAGATATTAAAACCAATTTATGAAGAATTGACAGCAGAGACTTTATTGGAAAGGTGTATTGGCAGTAATACGCAGAACAATAACGAAAGTTTCAATGCTTGCGTGTGGCACCTTGCGCCGAAACATCTGTTTGCCGGAAAAAAAATCATTGATATTGCCACTCACATTTCCGCTTGCATATTCAATGAAGGATTTGCATCCCTATTGAAAATAATGGAGACCATGGGCATAACAATCGGGCCACAAGCGGAGCAACTAGCGCAAAACCGAGACGAGCTGCGAGTATCGAGCGCCAACCGTAGGAGCACGGACAACTCCAAAGAGGCTCGGACAGCTCGAAGAAATGAAAGGAGTGAGGAAATCTTGAATTATGAACGTTCCGAAGGAATCCTATATGGTGCCGGAATCGCGGATTAACTGTAAGTATTCAAAATTTGCTCAATTTTTGAAAATATCTGTACCTCAAACTTTAAACTCATTTATCTCGAAACGACTTTTTTCGGCACTGCGCAGGTGAAAACAAAAAAACTATTCAACCGAATCACTTGAAATTTGGGTATGTTGTTCACAACATGTATGGCTATCGTCGGAACTACAATCATAATTTTATTTAAATAATTTCTTATTGTTTATACTAAAAAACTAGTGAAAAAAAACCCGATTTTACGAATTTTTTTTCAAAAGCGCGCCATTTTGTCAATTTTTAATTTTTTCGATTTGTTCTAGTCCCGACCATAACTGCACTCTTTCTGATTAAGAATCTTCTTGAATTTTGTGTTTCAGATGAGTAGAAGTCTCGGATCGATCTTCACCGTCCGGGTCGGATTTTTCGAGAGGGTCGTCTTCAATGCCAATTATATGATAATAAACACTGTTTTTAAAATTAAAAAAAAAATTTTTTGTATACTTAATAAAGGTAGTAATAAACCCGAAAAGTTAAAACATCGATTTTTAAATTTTTTATGGCAAAAAAAAAATCGTGAAAATAGGTGAAATTTTCGTGCTCTAGACCATACGGTCCCCTTAAGTCAAGATGCCTAAGATTCAAAATGCGCGCGTTGTATTCTAAATACTGCAAAACATTGAGGAGTTTCGTTGCATTCCAATGATAAAAACTTCAACATAACATATATTAAATATTAAACGTCGTCTAAAGAAATAGATATTTGAGCAATACTGACTGTGTGTTAACAAACATATTGAGTTTTCTACATGTTATTCATGTAGTCAATCCATTCTGTCAGCTCTCCATGCCATTTAGTGACCTTCGTACGCTCTTGGTCGCGCACGACACCTGCCGCATATTCGTTCTAACGTGCTTTACAGTGCATTCATTTACTAGCTTGAAATATTATTGTGTTCAATTGTTGACTGAAGAGGGCTCTTTCAGTTTCGATAAGAGAATTCTGTACTTCATTTCTCTTATGAACATCCTTTCATCCTAATCATTATTTAAGCTCATTCTTGAAACACATATAAAATAGTATTAATTGTTCACAACAACAATTTTAGTGGTGTTAAAAAATATCATTCAGTTTAATGTCATCTAAAACGAATAACGTTCAGTGTGTAGGTTGTGATCGTTATTTAAAAAAAGTTTCTGGTGCCAAATGAAAGGTATCAACCGCAGAAGATTCATATCATTTTTCTGCTAATTTTTATCGAAATATTTCAATGGGCGATGTTATATGTGGGCGATGTCATTTAACGAAATATAAAAAAACAAAAGTTGAAAGTCCATTGCTAGCCGATGCATCGGAGATTGAGCCTGACCAAATGGTTGTTGAAGCCTTAGAAAAGTCCCAGTCAAATCTGTCACAGTTGAGTTTGTCTCAGTCGACTTCCGAATCAAATTCATTTGATGATCCGAGTTATCACGCTAATCTGCATCTAACTCCAGATACATCAATCACAGAGTACGTCGAAATCCAAATCCAGCGAACTGTTTCAACACATAAATATTGTTGTGTATGTAACGGTACAACCGATCTCACTCTTGTTCCTCAAGAGGCTCGTATGCAGTCTTACATTAAACGGCGTATCTATATACCATCCGGTAATCGATGCTGTAGAAATCATCTAATTAGAAAACGTTTTTATGATGATGATGTCAACCTTCTACAAGTTTATTCGAACTGAACTACAATGGAAACAAGTGAATTGAAAAACATAATGGAAAGTCTTGTTGTTGAATGTAATTCAACGCTTTTCAAACACATTGGAGAATTTCAGCTTTCCGAAGAACACCTTAAAGTTTTCACTGGTTTGACGTGGGAAAATGTTCTTAAAATAAAAGATATGATGACATCGATGCGAAATAATCAATCTCGTTAGGTTATTCAAGCAATCGTTGTATTTTTATTTAAACTTCGGACGGGAAATTCTAATAAGCTGATATCATCGGTCTTGCGGCTTGAACGTGAACAATTAGTTTCACAATACTCAACGTCTGTGATTCAATCTTTTGAAAAAGATGTGCTTCCGTCCCGCTTTGGCTGTTCTGCCGTGAAAAGAGAAGAACTTGTTGAAAATCACACTACAGTCATTGTGAAGAATTTATATACAACTGGCGATAAGCTTGTATTGATTTGTGACGGGACATACGCACGACATCAAAAAAGTTCCAACAACGAATATCACAGAAAATCGTTTTCGGGCCAAAAGAAAGTTCTGCTATGCAAACCTTTTACGGTTTGTACAACTGATGGTTATATCGTTGATATGTTAGGATCCTTTTCGGCAAATCAAAATGACGCTGCAATCATGAAACAAGTAATAAGCAATCCGAATGGTTTGTGTCAATCGTTAAAACCAAACGATATTTTTATTGTCGACCGGGGCTCTCGAGATGCTAAATCTCATTTGGAGAGCAAAGGGTTCCAGGTATTAATGCCTGCGCTGAAAGGGAAACGTAAACAATTAACTACTGCTGAGTCAAACGATTCACGATTGGTAACAAAGACCAGGTGGGCAGTGGAAGCAGTTCATGGGACAATAAAGCAACTGTATCAACTTCTGCATCAACCATTTGACAACAAGTGTCTGGTAAAAGTTGGAAGCTATTTTCGTATTGCATCTTTTTTTCGTAATCAATTCGGAAAACGGTTATCATCTGATGGACAGTACACGGATGAAATTTTAGAAAGGATTAACTCTCAAAAAAGTACTGAAAATACGCTAACTGTTGGTTGCTGTTCCCATATTGCTGCAATCATATATTACTTACAAGGAAACCTTCCCAGGTGTACCCCGCCGATTTTGTTCCGCTTGGAGTATGTTATTCTACATTGAAATCTAAGAGATACCTATTTTTTTTTTTGCGGAAACTCATATTTAAGGGGTGAAACACACCCCTAAAGTTGAGGTCTCCCAGGGGAGGTTGTTCAGTTCAATATATATGCAGACAAGGGGGCAAAATCAAACCAATTGCATTCAATGCTTCATAAAAAATTATGACTACTCGATTTTTTTCAGCCCTGAGGGGGTGAATAAGCCGAAGTTATAGGGGTTGAAAATTAAAAAAACGTTATAACAAATAGAATCTGCTTGATATGGAAGTGAAAAAAATTGCATAATTAACAGTTTCAAAAGTTAAGACATACATGTTTTTGCATTTTTTGAAAAAATGCATCCTTAAGGGTGTACTACCCTTACATCCGAATACCTTTAATTTCTGTAGATATGTATTTTTTTAAGTATCTATCTGCTAGAAAATATTCTTTTGGATATAGAACATATCATGAAATTGTTTAAAAAGATTGTTATCAACATAAAAAAAAATCCCTTGAAAATAATCGATAGAACATATGATTCTGGCATTACAGATAATGAAAATTCTTTTCTTGAGAGATCGAAAAGTAGCTTTTTTCGCGATTTTGTTTCAACCGAGTTTTTGATGTTTCATTAAATCACTCTTAAAGAATAGAGGATGAACTCTTAACGTTATTTTCATTTTGTACACTGTTTTTTTTTTCTATCATTGAAATTTCTATCATTGAAAATGTCCTATAAAAAAATGATGTGCACGATTCTAGCCGTAATTATTGTCTGAAATAAAATTTTAAAAAGATTATTAATTTGCATGGGTGTCACTATTTTGCTATGGAGGGTTTATTTTTATTTTTATTTCTTTATTTTTTATTATAAAAAAACTGTTGAAAAAATCGGCTAAATTCGTTCTCGTTTTGTTAGAGAAAAAGAAGTTTGTTATACACGTGATGTTTGTTGTTACAATCACGTAGCAGTAAATGAACTGATATCTTTTATCATTTCGAACCTTACTTTGTATATGTTCGTTAGCCTTGCTTATTAGCTATCTGATTCTCCGAGTTGATATTCTACTTCACCTATCATTGAAAGAAGTTTCAAAATACGTTGATAAGAAATATATAACTGTTATCTGCCTCTGCCTCTCTTATTTGACATATGATGGCCTGTGCTACGCTTATAAGTCGCGTTCTTCAGAAATTGCTTCAATTCGATAAGTGCGAGTTAGAAGGAATTTATCTCGTGATAAAATAATATCAACAATCAAGAGCGTGTATAGCTCTATGTTTTGTTTGCAATCAAAAGTTGTTAAAAGTTCCATAAGTTAAGAAATCAAGTGTATTTATTATCAAAAATGAAAGTGAATCCGCTTAATGTGATACGATTAGTTTTGGCACATTTTCAAACCCTAAATATACCTGAAAGCCCTATAAATAATGATGAAATACAATTAAAAGAAAGCATTGAAAATATATTAACGTATGCTATGCAAGATTACATGGGCGTCGAAACAATCGCATAAGATTCATTATATTTCCAAGAACCTTACAAAGATTGGGATATGAAAATAGTAGAAGACGAAGAATGGGGATCGGCAATCAATGATCCGGTACTACCTCCGGATGTTTGTACTACTGATGATGAATCTGTTTAGTACGAGTATAAATCGAGGGCAGTCAACTATTGGAGAAGTGGCAAAACTAAAAATTTGAGCCTATCAAGCGTTAAGGGGACCGTATGGTCTAGAGCACGAAAATTTCACCTATTTTCACGATTTTTTTTTTGCCTTAAAAAATTTAAAAATCGATGTTTTAACTTTTCGGGTTTATTACTACCTTTATTAAGTATACAAAAAAATTTTTTTTTAATTTTAAAAACAGTGTTTATTATCATATAATTGGCATTGAAGACGACCCTCTCGAAAAATCCGACCCGGACGGTGAAGATCGATCCGAGACTTCTACTCATCTGAAACACAAAATTCAAGAAGATTCTTAATCAGAAAGAGTGCAGTTATGGTCGGGACTAGAACAAATCGAAAAAATTAAAAATTGACAAAATGGCGCGCTTTTGAAAAAAAATTCGTAAAATCGGGTTTTTTTTTCACTAGTTTTTTAGTATAAACAATAATAAATTATTTAAATAAAATTATGATTGTAGTTCCGACGATAGCCATACATGTTGTGAACAACATATCCAAATTTCAAGTGATTCGGTTGAATAGTTTTTTTGTTTTCACCTGCGCAGTGCCGAAAAAAGTCGTTTCGAGATAAATGAGTTTAAAGTTTGAGGTACAGATATTTTCAAAAATTGAGCAAATTTTGAATACTTACAGTTAATCCGCGATTCCGGCACCATATAGGATTCCTTCGGAACGTTCATAATTCAAGATTTCCTCACTCCTTTCATTTCTTCGAGCTGTCCGAGCCTCTTTGGAGTTGTCCGTGCTCCTACGGTTGGCGCTCGATACTCGCAGCTCGTCTCGGTTTTGCGCTAGTTGCTCCGCTTGTGGCCCGATTGTTATGCCCATGGTCTCCATTATTTTCAATAGGGATGCAAATCCTTCATTGAATATGCAAGCGGAAATGTGAGTGGCAATATCAATGATTTTTTTTCCGGCAAACAGATGTTTCGGCGCAAGGTGCCACACGCAAGCATTGAAACTTTCGTTATTGTTCTGCGTATTACTGCCAATACACCTTTCCAATAAAGTCTCTGCTGTCAATTCTTCATAAATTGGTTTTAATATCTCTTGTGCTTCATCGCACAGAGCAGGTGGGTGCTTGTAGGTGTCTAAAGTACCTGCAGCCTCACTTTGACGCCACTTGCACCACGATTCGGAACCTGGAGGACAGTACGAGTGTTGCGGATTTTCATCTGTTGAAATTTTGTGATAATATGCTGCCCATATTTCACTTCTCATCCCTTCAGTCGAATCTGAATTACGTCTAATTGCTAGACCGTAATAAGTTGACAGCTCTTGCAATAATTTATTCGTCAATTGTTGACGCTTCGGTGTTTTATTTATCGATTTCCGCTGTATCTTTTTTCCCTCTTCTTTTTCTGTCAATTTCTTTGTTGCTTTCTTTATTTGTGCATGTTTTTTTTTCGCATCAACAGCACGTTTGTACAAACGTTTTTTAACATGCAAAACACATTCTTTTTTGCAAACTAAAAAATCATCCCCGTAAGGCTTTGTGTCCAATAAGGCTTTGAACGTTTTCGTGTCGCGGACCGCTCTCTACCTGCGTTATGGGCTGTAGAAGCTGTAATATTGAGAATTTCCGCATGAAAATTTCACAGTATATTCTTGAGATACTATACTTTCGACATATCGAAAAAAAAAAATCGATTTTTTCAAATTTCTAGACCATACGGTCCCCTTAAACAAAAATTTAGAAAAGTACAATCAGTGACTCAATTAAAAAGATGGGCTAAATATTTAAATAAAGGTGGAACTTATAAAGAAAAAATAGCTAGAATTTGCGAGTACACTTTAGCCAATTTTAAAGCTGCCGTTGATGCTGGTCTTATGGTACATGACATCGACTTAAAAAAATGGGCAATGCAAGCACAAAAAGAAATCGGTCATGAAGATGTCCGTTTTAAGGTGCCAGACAAGTGGGTACACTCATTTAAGAAAGCTCATAGGGTTGTTTCCAGAAAAATTAGTAAATTTATCACAAAAAAAAGTATTGAAAATGCAGACAATCTGCGAAAGCTTGCTGAACAATTTGTTTCTGAAGTGAAGAACGATATAGAAGAATATGGGTTATCGAACGTCTACAATTCGGACGAAAGTGGTTTCCAATTAGAAATGCATTCTGGAAGAACATTAGCGGTTGAAGGAGAGAAACAAGTTGAATGCCTTGTACAATCAATTGCTTCTACAACACATAGTTATACGATTCAGCCCACTATAGCAGGTGACGGAAGGCTTCTTTCTCCGCTATTCCTGGTTTTGAAAGAACCAAGTGGTAAATTTGGTCCAATAGTGGAATCGTCACTATTCAGACCAAAAAACGTTTACATAGAAGTATCGAAATCTGGAAAACTCACTTCAGGCAATAATAAAAATGATTTTTTTTTGAGAATTCCTTATATTGACACATAAGATACTGTTTATTTCTTGCAACGAAGCAAATTGAAAAATTAATTCATACTTTCAGAACATTTTAAAACCTGGCTACAAAATGTCTTCTTCCCCCAAGTTGGTTCAAACAGTATTTTATTAATTGACTCCTGGACTGGACATTGCCCTCGAGCTGTTGACGAAGCGAAACCTCGGGATAAAAATATAAAATTAAGAAAAATACCGCAGGGTACAACGGGAAAGATTCAACCTTTGGATGTTTTTGGCTTCAGGATATGGAAAAATTATGTGAAACATTTTTCTGACAATGTCATATTAATGGATTATGATTTAAATTTGCATTTACGAAATAATATAATTAAGCTTCAGTCACTTGTTCACAACCAATTATCATCTCCACGATATGTAAACTTATTTAGGTATTCATGGTTTAAAAGCGGTTATAATGAATGGCGACCGGAGAATTTTGAAGATCCTGTAGATTTTAGTTTTAAAACTTGCAAAGCGCATTGTGATGTACCCGGATGTCAAAATATTGCTGTTGTTAAGTGTTCATGGTGTAAAAAATCATTATGTTTTCAACACTTTTTTGACGATTTCCACTATTGTAAAGAATATAATGAATAATTCAATTTGTCAATCAAAAATACATCTGTACAAAATACAGCATATAAAATATAATAAAAAGAATGATGCAATAATTAGAAATATTAATATGGTAACAATGTGATTGAAAAGAATTTTCATTATCTGCGATGCCTAAATCATATGTTGTAACGATTATTATATATAACGAAGACGAAATCGCAATTTTTTTATGAAAACAATTTTTTTCAAGGGATTTTTTTTTTATGTTCATAGCAATCTTATATCCATTAATATATCCAAAATATATTAATACATCCAAAAGAATATTTTCTAGCAGATAGATACTTAAAAAAATACTTATCTACAGAAATTAAAGGTATTCGGATGTAAGGGTAGTACACCCTTAAGGATGCATTTTTTCAAAAAATGCAAAAACATGTATCTCTTAACTTTTGAAACTGTTAATTATGCAATTTTTTCACTTCCATATCGAGCATATTCTGTTTGTTATAACGTTTTTTTAATTTTCAACCCCTATAACTTCGGCTTATTCACCCCCTCAGGGCTGAAAAAAATCGAGTAGTCATAACTTTTTATGAAGTATTGAATGCAATTGGTTTGATTTTGCCCCCTTGTCTGCATATATATGGAACTGAACAACCTCCCCTAGGAGACCTCAACTTTAGGGGTGTGTTTCACCCCTTAAATATGAGTTTCCGCAAAAAATAAATAGGTATCTCTTAGATTTCAATGTAGAATAACATACTCCAAGCGGAACAAAATCGGCGGGGTACACCTGGGAAGGTTTCCTTGTTAGCTCATGGAAAATATTTATCAAAAATCCCCAGGCCGGCTCAAATATTGAGTCAACTGTTTAGTAGTGATAATATGAACGTAGTGATTGAGAAGGACAGTGATGAAGATTAAGATTCCCAAAAGCTCATGACCAATGGTATTTGGATATTCCTAAGTTCAATTTTCTATAAAATTGATTAAAGTTTAGTTATTGGATATAGTACTCGTCCGCACTATTTTGAAGTATTAACAACATTCAATAGAATATATCAATATAAAATTCATTGCATTTTTTTCACTACGGTGTATTATACCTATCGTTTCGAAAAAATTATATAGTCTAAAAAAATGTCCAAAGATTATATAAAAAAAAGTTTCATTATTGCACCCCAAGTGGATCATAGTAAAAAATAAATAAAATAAGAAACAACATTTTTTTTAAACCCTTTATCTTTTGCAAGATGTTCCAATTTTTTTTTTAATACTCTTGATCATAACAAGTATAAAAAAAAATACAAATCAATCGATCAAACCGTTCTCTAAATAAAAAATATTTTCTGAATGTTCAAAAAAAAAATCATTTCTCTGAAACTATTGCATTGTCATGGTTAATATTTTCAGAGAATTTGTTTCTTATATATTCGAATATGTACTCTAAATTTCAGGGGAAAAAATCCGGGGGCAATTTTCTTCTACTTACCCGGCAATGGCCTTTGTATTTCGAAATTATACTTTTGTTTTATGAGATAAACTACGTGGGAAGACGGGAGAACTCGAATAATCAGAGATCAAATGGTCAAACGTAGAAACGTCGCTGCATCTCTCACAGGAAGTCTGAGAAGAGGGGCCATATGGCCAATCTCTCGTCGACAACAGCATACCTCAAGCAGGCGCTCGCATGTCTGGCCATCGTCCACCCTAATGATGATGCCAATCAATGTCATTCTACTTGAATCATGGATGGAGCACAGTAATTGGACAATGGGAATTTACGTTCGAAAATTTAAGAATGCACGAAAGATTATTAGTCAAGATGTGTAAAGCCAACAATTTTCGTCGTTACGTCAGAGCGGTATCGCTTAGGGGCGAGATCTTTACATTCTTCCGTCGAGAATTTATAAAATAGCAAAAATCCCCTCCCGGGGAAAAATCCTGGACAAGTACATTGGTGGTCCCTCGTTTCCCTATGATATCACAAAAAATCCAAAACCCCACTTAAATTTCTTTTTTTAAATCTTTACTAATTTTATTCATATCCCGGAGGGAAACCAACCATATAGATCACAAAATATCCGGCCAAAAAAGCGGACTTCACAATAAATGTTACTTTGAATTTATTTCCACAGAACAAAACAAGAATCAAAACATTAAAAAATCAGCGCTATCAAGATGAGAAAAATACCACTTATAATTGGTGTGTAAGAAGTATCAATAGTCTAGAAAAAAATGAAAAAAGGTCGACATCTAAGTTACGTGCAGCAGTAAAATTTATGATATCAGTACTAGGATAAGTATTTCTTTGGTAACTGAGAATATATCAATATGGACGTACAGGCAACGTAGGGCATGCAGTTGGTGCATTGCTTCTGGGATCTCCTAAGTCGAGTAGCTACTTTTGTTTTGGCTATGGCGCGACCAATGTTGCCAAATAGTATTTACTTTTATGACCTAATGAAACAACACTGCCGCGCCATAGCCAAACAACATTGGTCGCGCCATAGCCAAAACAAAAGTAGCTACTCGACTTAGGAGATCCCAGAAGCAATGCACCAACTGCATGCCCTACGTTGCCTGTACGTCCATATTGATATATTCTCAGTCACTAAAGAAATACTTGTCCTAGTACTGATATCATAAATTTTACTGCTGCACGTAACTTAGATGTCGACCTTTTTTCATTTTTTTCTAGACTATTGATACTTCTTACACACCAATTATAAGTGGTATTTTTCTCATCTTGATAACGCTGATTTTTTAATGTTTTGATTCTTGTTTTGTTCTGTGGAAATAAATTCAAAGTAACATTTATTGTGAAGTCCGCTTTTTTGGCCGGATATTTTGTGATCTATATGGTTGGTTTCCCTCCGGGATATGAATAAAATTAGTAAAGATTTAAAAAAAAAAATTTAAGTGGGGTTTTGGATTTTTTGTGATATCATAGGGAAACGAGGGACCACCAATGCACTTGTCCAGGTTTTTTCCCCGGGAGGGGATTTTTGCTATTTGATATCACTTCTTTTTTCTATAGTATTTTCATATATTTCGCTTTATATAAACTCCAATAGAGTATGTATATAACAAAAAAACTTACAAGGTGTTTGCATCATTACATCATCGATTTATTTCAATGTCAGGAATCAGTATTGCTCACACTACTAATTCGACATAAGAGAATGAGACAGATTTTCTACCACAAATTCATTGTTATTGAGGTTGTTTAAATATAGCAGCGTTTCGTTCCTGTGATAAGAAAAAAGTTATAATGTTTTCAAAAGAGTTAAGGGGTTATATACAGTTGGAAGGCCAAAAAAACTCGGTTTTTTACGAATTTTTTCCGGATAGGGATTTCATTTGACGAGGAAAAGCATAAGGAAGTAAATGGAGTGTCATCTTTTAACTCTTTATCGCAATTTTTTATTTAACAAAATATTGCTTCAGATAGCCCCTGTGATTGATCTCCTGTAGGTCCTCTAAAAAAAGGCGTCTTGCGGTGAGCATGAAATCTCCCGTTTGGATCAGCTGAAATTAAAAAACCAAAGAGATTTGTTTAGTGGACAGATAAATGCTGGGATTGGACGAAGGAATAGTTGGAATTTCCAATTTTGATGAAATGACGGCTCCTCAAAGATGAAATTTCAATTTTTAACCGAATTTTGGTCGTTCAATGGTTCAAAAAAAATAGAACTAATTTTCGGAAATCTTACTCCTTCGTCCAATCCCAGTAGAATATATCTGAGAAAATTGTGTTAAAATTGCAGACCGATCGGTTGAGCCATCTTTGAGAAATCGTGCTCACCGACTTTGAAAACATCGTTTCGAGATAAACGCGTTCAAAGTTTCATAAGTGGTGAACACATGGATAAAAATTTTTTTTTACAACTTACAAGGAGTCATCTATTCCAGGGCGTGCGCTCATGCGCTCTTAAAATAGAGATCGCGACGCGCTCTGCATCCTGTTTTTCGGCATAGGCATGGGCATTGGGCCCAATCGATAGACCCAGTGCACTCATATAATATAATAGTGATGCCGTACCTTCATTAAAGGTGCCGGCTGCCATGTGAGCTGCTATTTCCACTATTTTTGAACCACTAGGAATTATTTTCGGTGTGATTTTCCAAATCAACTGATTATAGCTTTCGTTGTTATTTTGTGTGAAACCACCAACACATCTTTCAAGCAATTTTCATTGCTCAGATCCGTGTAGATCGGAAACAGAGCATCAGCATCATCTTGTGGAAATGGAGAATAATCGTGTTTATAATCCGATAATTTATTCGAAGCTCGCGCTCGCTGCCAACAACACCATGACTCAGTTCCGACCGGGCATCTTTCGTGTTGAGGATTTTCATCTGTTGAACAATAATGGTAATATGTTGCCCATATTGCATTATACATATTGTCAACGGAATTACAGTGCCTCGTGATTGCCAAGCCATAATAAACAGTCAATTTATCGATCAGTTTGGCTGTGAGCTTTCCTTTTCCACCAAGTACTTTTTTTTGCATTTTTTTCCCACTTTTATTTACAGTCATCTCGGTATTTTTTTTGACACAGTCTCGGAGTCGTGAACCCATTCTTTTTTGAACGTGTCCAATACATTCTTTTTTTAACACTTCGTTGTTTCCGTAAGGCACAGCTTTCAAAATCCCCGAGTAGGTTTTCGAGTCACCGTCGCCGATGTAATTTTTGTATTGGACGTTAAATTTTTCCATTGAACGCTTGAACATTTCTACGACCGCATCGACTTCCATTTTTCCTGAAGAACCGTTATGATTCGCAGCACAAACATCTTTGTGATCGTCATACCATTCGTTGTACTCTTCAGTGTCGATTTTTTTTTTCCAAACCTCGCATTGTTTGCAGTACAAACTTTTCACGACGATGTCGATAATTTTCCCCGTATAATAACCGATCAGTGATGTTACTCCGTATAAAGAAGTAAACCCTCGTTTTTTCCAGGTTCCATCGCCAGATATTGTCAATTCTTCACAGTTTCCATCGCCTCGATTTTGAGCAGACGCTTCTTTTTCTTCAGCACAAGCTTTTTCGAAAAGTTTTTCGGTGGCCATTTGCGTGCATGAATGAATATTTTTGACGATCAAATCGTACGTAGCTTGCATCACAAAAGGTGGCATGTCCATCAATCGACAAAATTTCGCTGCACCTTTCAATCCTATTCCGAGAGTTCTCATCACAAATAAAAATCGTCTGTTTATCGCGTAAGAATGTTTGATGAAAGGACAAGGGTTTATGGCTCGAGGATCGCACTTATCACACAGAATGACGATTTTAAAACCGAGTCCTCGTTGTGCAGCCGTTTGAAATTGCACTTTTCCTTTGCAAGTTTTACACTGGACGTATTCACTTATCGCTGCGAAGACCGTTATAAAATTGAAAATGCGATATTCAATGGAGGAATCACGAGGAACTTAGATCTCCTTCTGATTTTTCAATTTTTTCGCGGATGTACTGAAGCTACTTTCATCGGCCTCGACTGTTTTTGGATTGTACGATTGTTTTCGCTTTTTCCCTCTTGAAATTTGCATCTTGTCGGATAGTCTCCGTTGTCTGGTACACTTGTAAGGCATTTTTATTCGCAAAACTACGAAAACGGAGTAAAATTTTAACGCGCGACTTTACACTGTGGCGCAGCTGGTTCGACTGACAAAATTCCTTTCTTCGGTATAAGAAATGACCACGCTTAGCTCTCGCATATACCATGTATGCAAAAACAATGAAAAGGGTCACCTCAGGCACGCGGGCCACAACAACCGCTGCCGCTCGGGCCGTTCGGAGCGCGCTTACTTTGTAATGCTCCAAGCGTCCTTTCAAGTATGCATGTATCTCTACGAATATTTGCCGTATCGCTTTGAAAATTTCAGAGAATCTATTTGAATATATGTAGACTCCAAAAATGCAACAAAAAAAATCGATTTTTTGAAATTTGAAATTAATCATAAAATAGCATACAACTCCGACATTACTTGCTGGATTAATTTGAAATTTTCAGAGAATGTACTCAAATGTATGTACATTCTGAAAATGCCATTAAAAAAATCGATTTTCTGAAATTTCCAACTGTATATAACCCCTTAACTACAGACTCGAAGTATTTTCGAGAAGTTAGTAATTCGTTGATAGGTTATTATTCGATTATAGCTTAGCAGGAAAGTGTTACAGAGGAGACCTCAAGTACCAGTTTTTCCCCAAGGCAAAATTTCAGAAAATTAAATACTATATCATTAGCTTTCAAGTTGTGTATTAGAATAAGGCATTTATGGGCGAAAAGGCAGCGAGGATATTAGCAATTTCGGTCTAAGATACAAATAGATAATTATATTTAACTTTACTGTCAGGAGCCTCAGAATTATTATTTTTTCAAAGATGAAATGACGGAAGAATATGATGCATCGTCCTTGACTTACAAATTGTTTTATAAAACATAGAAAAAAATTAGATTAAAAAAAAATTCGGCCGAAGTACTTGACGAATGTTTTTTCACTTAATTTACATAATGTATCGGTCATGGTGACAACCTCGCCAAGTACTTCGGCCGAAATTCTTTTTCATCTAATTTTTTTTCGTTTGCAATCTTTTTTTGCTTCAGACGCTTATTAATACAGAGTTGTTATTTTCATTCTGGCAGGTAAAACAACTGCATTTTCGAACTTGATTCTTTTCTCTATCAACATTCAACATTATTTAAAGATTTTGTCACACGATAAAGCCTCTCATATTTGGCCACATATATTTTAGTATAACTCAATTTATTTTATAACTTTTTGCGAAACCCAACCTTAGCTTTTCGTGAGGATTAACTCATTTTGTTTAGTGTGATTTGAATTTATTTGATATATTTTTTGAGAGTGGTCTGCTTTCTTACTTTTTGATAGGATTTGATTTTCTCAGGGATTTTTGCGAGAAAAGGTTTTTGCAGTGTATGTATATTCATGGAAAAATATAGGAACGGCGGTCAACAAATGTACTTGTCCACGTTTTTTCCGCGAGGGGGATTTTTATGCATGATATGATTCGTTTTTTTTTCGTTCTTTTCGAACATCTCGCTTTATATAGATTAGAAAAAGGTTATATTCGGAAATTATCGCTTTTTCATTTCCAAACCCTGACCCCTTCTACTACGAGTCTGGTTTTTTCCCCATGAAATAAAGGGACACGTGTTTTCGAACTTTCAATTTGGAATTTTTTTTCTTCTCGACCAAGTCAAATTGTTTTGACATTTCGATTTATCTTTCTGGAATCAGGCTAAAATAAGTCGGGAACTGGGAGTCTGATACAAAAATTTACAAAGCTTTTGAGGGCAAGATTAGAGCAGTCAGAACTCTTCCATAGAATTTGTAGCAATTTGAATTTGTGTTTATCGAAGAAACATATTAAATAGCAGTATCTCCTTGTTATATTTGTATGAAAAGTGAAAAAAACATACTGCACTTTAAGCCCAACAAAGTTCAGAAAATTTGGATGTATCTATTGCGTTCCGAGGACAGAAATTTTAATCCCATCCAAAAATGAGCAGCAGAAGACTTTTGGTAATAAATTTTTCAATTCATAATTCCACAATCAGAGACAGAAAATGGAAATACTTGGCGCACATGTCGCTTCACAAAATGTTAAAAGTTTGTAGTTATGGGCTACATTCCCATGATACAAATTTTGATACAAATTTTGATATTTATAACAATAATGGCCGTGAAAGCCTCAAAACTAGAACTTACAGATATTTTAATATTATCTTTGAATATTGAAAAGTTCAGAAAGTATGTTATGGATATTTTAAAACAATAAATTCAACAAAGCCGGCAAACGTAGATCAGTACTATGCCCAAGAAAATGGATCGAGTTGAGTTGTACCAGTAGCATTATCTTCGTGCAAATTTTCGTACCATCACAACCAGAGCATCCGTAGAGCAAATCTTTTTGAAAATATTTTTCAATTCGTTATGCCACAATAAGAGCTAAAAAGTAGAAATACTGAGCACACATGTTGCTTTAGGAAATTTCCAAAGATTGTAAGTATACGTTGCGTTCCAATGAAACAAATTTTTATACTTCCAGAAAAAAAGGAACCAAAGACTTTCTGACAATTTTTTTAACTAATCATGCCACAACTCAAGCATACCACACATTGGGCTCAATAAAGTTTATGAATTTTGCATGTAGCCATTACTATTCGAAGCCAAATTTTAATCCCATCCGAAAATGAGCAACCGAAGGATTTTCATAATAAAATGTTCAAGTCCTAATAATGCCACTATTCGAGCCAAAAAGTGGAAATATTGGGCAGACTTGTCACTTCACAGATATTTCAAAGTCTGTACGTATCTGTTGCAATTCAATGATACAAATTTTAATAATACCAGTAAAAGCACATCCTTCCTGAAACTTCCTGAAACAATTTTTCAAAATTTATTATGCTGCAACAAAATATAGCTCAATAGAGCCAAATGAAATTCTGAAATTTTGCATATATTCATGGCGTTCCGAAGACAATAATTTTGATCCCATTGACAAATGAGCAACCGCAGAATTTTCATAACAAAATTTTTAATTCATAATCCAACAATCGGAGCCAAAATGTGGAAATACTTGGTACATTTGTTACTTTACAGAATTTTCAAAATCTGTAGGTATCTGTTGCAATCCAATGCTATAAGATTTGATAATATCAGTAAGAAAACATCAGAAGACTTCCTGAAACAATTTTTCAAAATTCATAATACAACTAAAGTGGGGAAGTGAAAGAATAGAGCGCATATTGAGCCAAACAAAATTCTGAAATTTTGCATATATTCATAGAATTCCAAAGACAATAATTTTGATCTCATCGACAAATGAGCAGCGGAAGAATTTTCATAATAAAATTTTCCATTCATAATGCTAAAAGCGGAGGCAAAAAGTAGAAATACTTGGTACATTTGTCGCTTCACACAATTTCCAAAGTCTGTAGGCATTCGTTGCAATTCAAAGATATAAATTTTGATAATGTCAGAAAAAACACATCTGAAGACTTTCTGAAATAATTTTTTAAAATTCATTATGCTACAACTAAAGCGGGGATGTGAAAAAATATAGAGCATATGGAGCCAAACAAAATTCTGAAATATTGCATATATCCATGGTGTTCCAAAGACAATATTTTTGATCCCATTGACAAATGAGCAACCGAAGAATTTTCATAACAAAATGTTCAATTCATAATGCTACAATTGGAGCCAAGAAGTGGAAATGCTTGGTACATTTGTCGCTTCACAGAATTTTTAGAGTCTATAGGTATTCGTTGCAATCCGAAGATACAAATTTTGATAATACCAGGATATGGACTATGTACCGCCATAGTCTTTTGACATAAGGATATATTATACAAGCCATTTTCACATAAAGATATATCATTACTTACTACGGTTATCATCCAGAGGCATCCATATATATCCAGATGCAGGTTGACAGTGTATTTGTCTATTAATTCATGAAACGCGAGATAATTCTACACCATATTTTCGATAGAAAAGCGCCGTCGAAAATCTTTTGAAATGGACCAACAATTATCATGCAAGGAAAATTTTATGATGTACAAATCTTTATTATGGCAAGCGAGGAACATTTTATAATAAGGAGGAAAGGGACCAATAAAATAAATTGTCAACGGTGTAGAGTTAAAAAAAATATTCATTAGACACTGCTCAAAACTCGGCATGATCATAACAAATCTTGACATATACATTTTTTTGACACTCATCATTAGTTTTATAGTTTCTTTTCCAAATTTACATCGATTCACACCAATCATGATTAACAGTTCAACGTACACCATTTTATAGTTATCAAAGAAACGAAAAGAATGATTGCTTAAGAAATCTCATGCGAGGAACATTTAATCGCGAAAGAGAAAAGAGATCGCTTTCGTTTCCGTCGTAGAGTTAAGTGTGAAAAATAAAAACTGCAGATCTAACGAGAAAGATCTAATGGAATGGCCAATCACTAGCTCGGAAGGCGTCAACAGGCCTTTCATCGCGTCATATACAGACATGCCAATACTTCGATGTTAGCATAATCTTGAGCCTGTGCAAAGTTTTTTCTCAGCAAATACGACATCAATCGTGCTGATTTAGGGCTCAATCGAAGTATTTTTTCGTAATAAATCTCCAGTTCAATTTTCAAATCATTATATGCCTCCTGAGCTTCGTAATTAAAGAAAATGAATTTCAGTTTTTACCCCCATCACGGCAAATCGTTTTATTCAGAGATAATATACTCGGGCGAGCCTCGGGCCAGCAGACGACAGAGCCGTCAATATACTTGTCCCGAGACTCTACCGAGTCTCTTGATAAAAGAACTACGAACAAGTATCAAAACTTTAATTTTTTTTGATTTTGTAAAAAAATTTGAAAAAATATTACACTGAAACATCCATTCCAACAGATCAACGGATAGGAAAGTATTCCATAAAAAATGACGCCGAGAAATTACTCCAATATCATCAGAATGCACCGAAAGTTTTTCAGTAAAAGTAATCATAACGAAACGAGATTTTGAAACAAAAAAAACCGGCCAAGTGCAAGTCGGACTCGCGCACGAAGGGTTCCGTACCATTATCTATAAAAACGGCAAAAAATCACGTTTGTTGTATGGGAGCCCCCTTAAATATTTATTTTATTCTGTTTTTTAGTATTTGTTGTTATAGCGGCAACCGAAATGCATCATCTGTGAAAATTTCAAGGGTCTAACTATCACGATTCATGAGATACAGCCTGGTGACATACGGACAGACAGACAGACGGACGGACAGCGGAGTCTTAGTAATAGGGTCCCGTTTTACCCTTTGGGTATGGAACCCTAAAACGTATGCGCACCAAATTTCGAGAGCAAAAGTGTGATTGGAAAAAAGAATTTCGGTCGAAGTGCCACATGAATTTTTCTTTTATAACGTTTATTGATCACAAATTATATCTCATGAGCAATAGGGAAAACAAAATTCGTAAAGTACTTATGCATTTTTTTTTCTCGAATCAAATATCGTTTCGCTCAAAATTATTTCGCGTCACTTGATTCCATTTTGGGTTGCAAGTGCAAATAGTATTTTCATGTATTTAACCACTCTAGGGTGGTTTAAAACTATGTATAATTCAAACCTAGAGTGGTATCATACACCATTCTCTCGGTTATATAAAAAACGTAGAGAATAGTTTCCAAATAAACCTTATTATTGCATGCAAGGAACATTTTATGGTAACACAGAAGAGGCACCGTTTTTGACTCCATTGTAGAGTTTACATTCGGAAAATTGGAAAATTGAGGCTAGGGTTAAAAAAAATTATTTATTTAGGCACTGTTCTAAAGTTTATTTTTTGAATTACACTTTATTTTTGCATTCTATTACTCTTCTATCTACATACTCAAATCACGTTAACCTAAAGTTTCACTTTAACCAATTAAAACTGACCACGAGCTTTATAACCTAACGACTGTTCAAAGATATTAATTATTCACCGAATACGAGTTTATCATACACCATTCCCTTATATAGTTATAAAAAAAAAGAGAACGGTTTCTAAATAAACCTTGTTATTGCATCCGAGGAACATTTTATGGTAAAAGAGAAGAGGCACCGTTTTCAACTCCGTTCTAGAGTTTACGTTCGGAAAAATGAATTGTTAGGACTAGGATTAATAAAAAAAAATATTTATTTAGACACCGTTCAAAATTTTATTTATTGAATCACATTTCATTTTTGCACTATTACTCTTTCATCGGTAATATGATAAAAGTCATTTTAATCAAAAGTTGAAACTGACCGCGATCTTTATAACCTCCCAACAAAGATATTAAGTATTCACCGAATACGCGTTTATCATACACCTTTCTCTTGCTTATCAAAAGAAAAAAAAAACAAAGAGAATGGTTTCTAAATAAACCTTATTTTTGCATCCGAGGAACATTTTATGGTAAAAGTAAACAGGCACCGTTTTCGACTCCTTTATAGAGTTTACGTTCAGAAAAATGGATTGTTGGGTCTAGGGTTAATAAAAAAATATATTTATTTAGACACTGTCCAAAAGTTTATTTATTGAATCACACTTTATTTTTGCACTATCACTTTTCTATCTATAATAAAAGTCACTTTAAGCAAAAGTTGAAACTGGCCGCGATCTTTATAACCTCACGACAAAGATATTAAATATTCACCGAATACGAGTTTATCATACACCATTCTCTTGGTTAACAGAAAAAACGAAGAGAATGGTTTCTAAATAAACCTTGTTATTGCATTCGCGGAACATTTTGATGGTAAAAGAGAAAAGGGATCATTTTCGATTTCGTTGTAGCAGAGTTTACGTTTGGAAAAAAATTGTAGGGGCTGGGTTTAATTAAAAAAATATTTATTTAGACACTATTCAATGGTTCATTATTACACTTTATTTTCCTACCATCACTATTCTATCTATATAAAAGTCACTCTTTACTCGTCTATCTATAAACACCACTCTAACCAAAAGTTGAAATTGACCGCGATCTTTATAACCTCATGACTGTTATAAAAATGATATTGGTCAGCTGTCATATGGACGATCGATCGAATATCACCACACTGAACCATGAAATGATTTTTTTTATAAATTTATCGATATAATTGCTCACACGTCCCGCACTTCGTTATGTCAAATCAACGTTCAAACTTTATGTTGGCTCCGTACAAAGGAAAGACGAGTCGTCGTGACCAATCGGAACTCGTTGCTTCCGTTGCCGGAGACCGGCTTTTATGGAAATGGGTTTTGATGGCCATCAAAACGCCTTTGATTGTATCGTCTGAGCGCATATACAGACAAGGCAAATTCTTGAATGTAGTAGAATCGAGCATAATCCTAAGCCTGTGCAAAGTTTTTTCTCAGCAATTACGCAACCAATCGTGCTGATTTTAGGCTCAATCGAAAGAGCATCGCTCAATTAGTCAAAAGTTCGCTTTTCAAGCCGCCAAATGACTCCTAGGCTCTACAATTAGCGAAAACGTCATAAAATTTTTACCCCCACCACCGCGAATCGTCTTGTTTAGAGATAATATAGACTCGGCGAGCCTCGGGACAGCAGACGACAGAGCTGTCAATGTACTTGTCCCGAGACTCTACCGAGTCTCTTGATACTCCAAATGACAAATAGAAATGAAAAACTTCACATATTTTATCGAGATCCCAAGGAAAAAAGCAATAATGCCCATCGTTAGTGTCCAGTAAAAAACAGAGTCTACAAATAAATGATCAATTTGCGCATAAAAAAAATAATTACTTTACAACAACAGAAATGGAAAAGCCAATGATTTACGTTCAGCACTAAAATTTATAATATCAATAATAGGACAAGTATTTTATTGTCGCTTGAGGATGGAGTATTTAAAAAAAAGCAAAAATTAGTTGGTTATTGAAAAAAGTCACCAATGTACAAAAATAAAAATCGGTCAAAAGAACAGAGTCCAGAAAAAAAAATCGGGATGAAAAAAAACTTGAAGAAAAAAATTTCAAACGAGAAAAATTAGATTGAAAAAAAAATTTCGGCCGAAGTACTTGACGAGTTTTTTCGCTTAGCTTGGATCACGTAATATATTTTCCATAATGTTGTATGTGTTACAAACTCGCCAAGTACTTCGGCCGAAATTTTTTTTTCAATCTAATTTTTTTCGTTTGAAATTTTTTTCTTCAAGTTTTTTTTCATCCCGATTTTTTTTCTGGACTCTGTTCTTTTGACCGATTTTTATTTTTGTACATTGGTGACTTTTTTCAATAACCAACTAATTTTTGCTTTTTTTTAAATACTCCATCCTCAAGCGATAATAAAATACTTGTCCTATTATTAATATTATAAATTTTAGTGCTGAACGTAAATCATTGGCTTTTCCATTTCTGTTGTTGTAAAGTAATTATTTTTTTATGCGCAAATTGATCATTTATTTGTAGACTCTGTTTCTTACTGGACACTCACGATGGGCATTGTTGCTTTTTTCCTTGGGATCTCGATAAAATATGTGAAGTTTATCATTTCTATTTGTCATTTGGAGTATAGTTATTTTATAGAAACAATCTTCTTTTTCTTGTTTCGATTTTTCCAATTTTTTAAAAATTTTGTACGTTTTTGGGTATTTTTTTCTATGAAATCAAATGGAAACAGGAGTCAACAAATGTACTTGTCCAAGGTTTTTTCCCTGGGGAGGGGATTTTTGGCCAGGATTCGAATATTCGTGACTTGATCGAAGAAAAGTCTTCAGTACTGACCGAATTGGGAATTGGTCAGAGAAAAGTCATGAATATTTGATTATTCGCGACTCCATTAATGAAAAGTCTCCAGTACTGAACGAACTGGGGATTCATTCGAGAAAAGTCCCGGAATTTGGATTCTTCGATAATTGATCGTTTCAAATGAATCGGTCATGATAAAATTTTATTAGAACGTATATTAAATGCTCTCAGGGTACGAAAATACGTGCCAGTATAGAAGAAAACGGAAAGGGAGAGGGACAGAGAGAGATGGGGTGAGGGGGAGAGAGGGGGGAGGGAGGGAGAGGGAGAGAGGGAGAGGGAGGGGGAGAGAGAGAGGGAAAGAGAGAGGGGTTGGTAGTGAAAACTGAAATTACACAGAAAAATCACCGTTTTGCTCGAATTTCCCAAAGAAAACGAAATTTCATATCAGTTTTCGATGCAAAACGTAACTTTTCGGTGAAAATCGTTTCTATGAACGCCAAATCTTATTTCGTCAATAAAAAATGACGTCTTCACGTTTTTATGCTGTTTGGCAGTGAATACTAAAACTACGAAGAAAAATCACCGTTTCACTCAAATTTGGCAGAGGAAACGAAATTTCGTATCAGTTTTCGATGATAAGCGAGACTTTTCGGTGAAAATCGTTTTTATAAACGGCTAATCGTATTTCTTCAATAAAAAATGATTTATTCACGTTTTTATACTGTTTTGTGGGAGGGAGAGGGAGAGAGGGAGAGGGAGGGGGAGAGAGAGAGGGAAAGAGAGAGAGGGGGGAGGGAGAGATGGCGACAGGGAGGGAGGGAGAACGAGTGAGGAAGAGAGGGGGAGAGGGGCAGGGGGACGGTGGGAGAGGGAGGGAGGGAGAGAGACAGACAGAGAGACAGGGAGTGAGGGGGAGAGAGGGGAGGGGGGAGGGATTTTCTGTAATAACAATAATGGCCGTGAAAGCCTCAAAACTAGAACTTACAGATATTTTAATATTATCTTTGAATCTTGAAAAGTTCAGAAAGTATGTTATAGATATTTTAAAACAATAAATTCAACAAAGCGGGCAAACTTAGATCAGTACTATGTCCAAGAAAATGGATCGAGTTGAGTTGTACCAGTTGCATTATCTTCGTGCAAATTTTGGTACGATCACAACCAGAGCATCCGTAGAGCAAATTATTTTGAAAATATTTTTGAATTCCTTATGCCACAATAGAGGCCAAAAAGTAGAAATACTGAGCACACATGTTGCTCCAGGAAATTTTCAAACTTTGTAAGTATACGTTGCGTTCCAATGAAACAAATGTTTATACTTCCAGAAAAAAAGGAACCAAAGATATTCTGACAATTTTTTGAATTCATCATGCCACAACTCAAGCATACCACACATTGGGCTCAATAAAGTTTATGAATTTTGCATGTAGCCATTGCTTTTCGAAGCCAAATTTTAATCCCATCCAAAAATGAGCAACCGAAGAATTTTCGTAATAAAATTTTCAAGTCCTAATAATGCCACTATTCGAGCAAAAAAGTGGAAACATTGGGCACACTTGTTACTTCACAGATATTTCAAAGCCTATAGGTATCTGTTGCAATTCAATGATACAAATTTTGATAATATCAGTAAAAACATATCAGAAGACTTCCTGACACAATTTTTCAAAATTTATTATGCTACAACTGAAGTGGGGAAGTGAAAAAATATAACTCAATTGAGCCGAATGAAATTCTGAAATTTTGCATATATTCATGGCGTTTTGAAGACAATAATTTTGATCCCATTGACGAATAAGCAACCGCAGAATTTTCATAACAAAATTTTTAATTCATAATGCCACAATCGGAACCAAAAAGTAAAAATACTTGGTACACTTGTTGCTTTACAGAATTTCCAAAGTCTGTAGGTATTCGTTGCAATCCAATGATACAAATTTTGATAATATCAGTAAAAAAACATCGGAAGACTTCCTGAAACAATTATTCAAAATTCATTATGCTACAACTAAATTAGGGAAATGAAAAAATGTAGTGCACATTGGGCCCAACAAAATTCTGAAATTTTGCATATATGCATGGCATTCCGAAGCCAACAATTCTTAACCCATCGATAAATAAGCAATCGAAGACTTTTCGTAACAAAATTTTCAATTCCTAATGCCATAATCGAAACTAAAAAGGGAAAATACTTGGCACATCTGTCGCTTCACAGAATATTCAAAGTCTGTAGGTATCCATTGCAATTCAATTATACAAATTTTGATAATATCAGTAGATTACGTACAGCTATGGCGCCCTCCACTCTCATCCCCACTCCTTCCCCCACCAGGCGGTTACCCACTCCAAGCTATTTTTACCCCCATTCCACAGGTAAATAGCTTGGTGGCCAGGTGAGGGAAGAAGGGGGGTTTTTTTGTGGGGCTGCTATAACTGTACGTTTTTTTCTATTTTTATAATTTTTTCTACTTTTTATCATTTTTACTACTTTTTTTATCATTGTTCTTCTTGTTAGGGGTGAGTAAAGAGAGTGAATAATTCAATTGAATACAATTGATTAATTTTTATTCTTCGATAAACAAGCTCTTTTTACATTTTTTTTTGTACTATTCAAATCTGCGTCAGGAGATCCGAATGTTCGGAGTGGTTGAAAAATTTGCCGTGAACAAAAAAGCATATTTTTAGCTGACTAGTCGAAAAATTTTCGGGCCGGACAAGTACTCTGTGCGTATCCACTCTACGCACGATGGTAAACTTTTATCAATTTGTTACCAATAAAACTATACTGCAAATATTACAAATGACAGTGTGGCAGCGTTCAAGCTCATGCAGGCTAATGCAATTCTGTTTTTTTTTTTGAAGCCCTTGTAATTCCAAGTCATAGGATAATATTTCGTTGTAATAAGGCATTAATTAGAGAAATGGCACATGAACATAATTGGAGATTTTATAAACATAATAAAATCCCACGTACTTGGCCATGAAGAGACTCGATAGAGTCTCGAGACAAGTACATTTGACAGCTCCGTCGTCTGCTGGCCCGAGGCTCGCCAGAGTATATTATCTCCGAATAAATTAAATTTCGGTGGTGGGGGTAAAAACTGAAAGTCATTTTCTCGAATTACGAAGCTTGGGAGACAGATGATGACTTGAAAATTGAACTGGAGACTAATTAAGAAAAAATCTTTCGATTGAGCTTTAAATCAGCACGATTGATGCCGTATTTGCTGAGAAAAAACTTTGCACAGGCTCAAAATTATGCAAAAATTCCAACACATCGAAGAATTTGACGTGTCTGTATATGTCACAATGAAAGGCCTCAGCGTGCCTATCGAGATTCTGATTGGTCACGAGTGTGGTCATTTCCCTGTGTTTCCAAACCGGTAAACCAGTGTGCACACGAGTGATGTTTTTGAACGTGTCCCTGTGACTACATTCCTCTGCACCCATACCACGGAAAGTTTGAATGTTTAACCAGTGTGACGGTAGTTTTGACTTTTGACAGTGTAAAGTGCGAGTCGTGTAAACCGCGTGTTTTTTAGATTGTGAAAAATCGTGATTCATAAATAGTTTAAATATATAAATAGTGCGAAAAATCGGTAATATATAAATATTGCGAAATGTGATAATAATATTTTTTAATATCTCGGAATTAATCATCAGCTAAATTAAAAAAGATAACCTCACTCCCGCTGGTGAGATCATTTTTGTTTCCGATTCCAGAAAAGCCAAATAAAAACAAACCTCACCACTCGTTGAGGTTATAATTTTTATTTTTCCGTATAAAATAATCCGAATAAAACCGTTAATTAGTGTGGCCGGAATAAGTGCTAGAAAATACAACGAACATAACCTCAAAAATCAGTGTTATACGTTCTGAAAATGTGTGAACTCGCAAATAATGATGTTGAAGTTTCAATCTAGAACGCAACGATTTTTTTTTTTAATCATGTCACTTAAATTTTTCTTACAGATCAAAAGACTGTGTTTTTTTTTCAAAAATGAGTGTATGAAAATAATTCTGACAAGATTGTACAAAATTCTGACAAGATGTACAAAAAAGTACAAAATTTTTAAAAAATTGGCAAGATTGAGATAGGAAAAAGAAGATTGTTTCTATAAAATAACTATACTCCAAATGACAAATAGAAATGAAAAACTTCACATATTTCATCGAGATCCCAAGAAAAAAAGCAACAATGCCCATCATGAGTGTCTGGTAAAAAACAGAGTCTACAAGTAAATGATCAATTTGCGCATAAAAAAAATAATTACTTTACAACAACAGAAATGGAAAAGCCAATGATTTACGTTCAGCACTAAAATTTATAATATCAATAATAGGACAAGTATTTTATTGTCGCTTGAGGATTCCAATTCCAATTTACAAATTTTGAGTACAGATTCGTTATCAGGGACCCCAGGAGACCCCGAGTACCAACTTTCATGGTCATTAGACGACTTTTTGTATTTTGGTGCAGCATATTGGATCCACCATTTCGCATTTTCAAATTTTGAGTGTAGATTCGTTATCAGCGACCCTGAAAACATCCGTCTACCAGCTTTCACTTTCGTCAAACGACTTTTTGCATTTTTAGTCCACCATATTGGATCCGCCATCTTGAATCTTTAAATTTTGAGTGCAGATTCGCTATCAGCAACCTCAAAAACTCCCGAGTACTAACTTCCACTTTCGTCAAACGACTTTTTGCATTTTTAGTCCGTCATATTGGATCCGCCATCTTGAATTTCCGAATTTTAAATGCAGATTCGTTATCAGCGATCCCGAAAACTCTCGACTACCAACTTTCACTTTCGTCAAACGACTTTTTGCATTTTTGGTCCACCATATTGAATCCACCATTTTGAATTTTCGAATTTCAAGTGCAGATTCGTTATCAGCGACCCCGAAAACCTCCGAGTACCAACTTGAGCATGGAAACTTCAAGAACTTTCGGAGATAATGATTTTTTACCAGTAAAATGGTTATTTTTCGACGTTCGTTCATTTGTTGAAACAAAATCACCAATTATTGCAAATTATTTCATATCAATTTTTATTCTTAAATATATAATTGATATCAAAACACGAAAAAAAGTTTGAAAATCGAATGAAAACTACGCCAACCACTCGGAAAATCGTTATGGAAAAGGTGGGATTCCACAATCCCACCGTGCTTGAAAGGGTTAAGCTACGATGTTCTAATTAGTCGCGATCGAAAAAAAATACGTGAATTTGAATAATCCTCCAAAACGCTGTTATTTAATTAATATTAAAGAAACAATTTTCGAAAACAAGTAGAATCGTGGTCCTTCCTGTAAAAGTGTCTTGTAGCACTCGCTTGTAAATGTACATGTCTCTAGTCGCTACCGCGACTCTTAATAATTATGACATTATCGCATTTATTATTATTTTTATGACATATATATACATGAACAAAGTTATTTAGAATTAAGTTTCCTACAATTTTGATATCTACGACTTTTTTCCTAGAACCAATATTAAGGGTTCTACGCCTATAACAAGCCTAACGGGAGTCAAGCGACCAGCGTACCCTAGACGCTGACGTCACCGGCAGGTGGGTAACGAACAAGAGTGAGCCTGCAGCGTCCCTTCGATCTAAAAAGGCTCAGTTTCTCAACCGATGCTCTACGAAGTAGACGTATTGCAAGCAAAATGGAGAATTGTTTTGTGTGTGGAGAAACTAGAAGCGAAAATAATGTTGTTACAGTGAAAAAACGTGGTGTTCAGTCACTTTTATCAGCAAGCATTATTCGCGGTGATGAAGAACACAAGCGTATGCTCGAAACTGTTGACAGCGTTGTCATGCACCCAACGTGCCAAAAGAGTTACGCGAACAAAAAGCTAGCGGAGGCACATAGACGAAACAGCGACGCATCTCGATTATCATCATCATCAACAACGTCATCACCAGTGGAAATGCAGGTATTACCAACATTCGATTTCAAAAACTGTTGCTTCATATGTAAAGAAAACGTCGATCTAGTGATGGAAAAAAGGCATTCCATAAACGTGCGGCGTCACATTTCGGTGGTTCGAAACCATGAATTCCGAGATGCTATTTTGAATCATTTGAATAAACGCAACGACGAATTGGCACGAGAAATAATAGCACCCATCGAGGACGTTGATCTAACGGCTGTTGAAACGCGGTATCATCGCACTTGCTGCAAAAACTTACATTATTACGCGTCACGGGAGGCACCAGGATGACCGGCTTCTTGCGAAATAGACCGTGCTATGGAGTACATTTTCGATTATATGTAAAACTTTGCAGGTGTACTTCCGAAAAGCGCATACCGCCGATCGATCTGAAATTTGGTGTACTAATGTATTTTGACCTCCTAATCACGAATATCATAACGAAATTTGGCGCAAACGCCATTTTGAATATGAAAATCGAAGAAAAACCTCTTTTCGTTCAGTGTGCCTAACCACGCATTCCTAACCAATGTAGACTATTTCAGCTTTCACCGGAAAGGGTGTGTGTGTGTGTGTGTGTGTGTGTGTGTGTGTGTGTGTGTGTGTGTGTGTGTGTGTGTGTGTGTGTGTGTGTGTGTGTGTAACCGGTTTTTCACTCATAGTGATCAAAGTTTGTCAAAGCGTAGGAGGTTGCATGGCTGAGTCTGTTGCAGACCATTCGCGTTACCCAGAATGCACCACGTGGAGGTTGTCTGTCTAGCATTCCTGACCCTGACAAGGGCCGTTTTGTGTGTGTGTGTGTGTGCGCGCGCGCGCGCGCGTGGTGTGTGTGTGTGTGTGTATGTGCGTGTGCGTGTGTGTACAGCGGAGATTAGGAACTGTGGGGCGTCACTCCCACATTTTTAACAACTCAAAACCCTCTCCGCTGTGTGTGTGTGTTTGTGTGTGTGTGTGTGTGTGTACAGTGGAGATTAGGAACTGTGGGGCGTCACTCCCACATTTGTAACAACTCAAAACCCTCTCCGCTTTGTGTATGTTTTATGTACCTTTCCCAGGATAGCAGCTCTTAATATCCGCGATCAGTTGGGTGAAGGGATCTACATTGAGTTTTTTTATCCTTCGCCGCCACAAAAATTCGCAAAGATGGTCTGCGATCGTATGTTTCGTTACTCCACCACGAGATAACGATCGACGCATCCACCGCCAGGAGGATTCGATATTTTGCGTATACGCTCCGGTGACGCTATCCACGAATTCCTCCGAATGATTCACAGTTTTGTGAACGTAACCGTGCGTACTTAAATTCATGTAGCCTTTCCAGCAATCGGTATGAATTTCGATACCGGCAGCTACATGCTTTTTTATGAGAGCAGTCAAGGTCGCTTCGTCTCTTTTGTTTTGTGGACAAATCTCCAGCCGGTAATTTTCGGAATGTCTTCTATGGATCATTCCGAGAATCCACGATCCTTCAACTACTCGTCCTCTTTCGTATTTCCGACGGCCGATTTTACATTCATCTATTTCAACGATCTCACCTGGACCACCTATCTGACCTTCTGCCTCGAAATGGTTGTCTAGAGCAACCATGCAAACTTCTCGGCAAAAAGAAAATCGATCCGCAACCGTTTCCGTCGATACTGTTTGCCCATCGACAATGCTGCTTTCGTGAATGGTCTGGTCGAAAGTCAAGTTTCTCGCAAAACTGTATGTGATTAGCATACAGATTGCTGGAGACGTGTGACACCTCTCAAACCAAGTATTTTCGGCCACTGTAGCATTGTGGTTATATTTGCCTTTTTTTTTTGGCAAATAAATTGACCACAACCCAAACGGGACTCGTTCAAAGTCATAAATTTTTTGTGTTTGCCACAATATCTTGAGGTAGGGATCAATTCTATGTCGCGCAACCATTGCAACGTTCTTTCGTGATCTTGTAATATTGAGCTCAACTGAAAAAAGTTGTAGTTCCTATTCATTTTGGCAGAACTGCTGATCAATGTACGGGAAATTCGTCAAAACCATTCGTCGAAGTCGATTTGTCGAAATCAATTCGTCAAAATTAATTCGTCGAAATTAATTCCTTGAACCGATTCGTCGAATATTTAAATTTTCATTGATTTACCAATAACCTAAACTCTGCATATTTCCGCTATAACATTTGAACTTTGTGGTGATTTTCCACTGTGGTACATGAACTCGGTGAATATTTTTCGTTATTACAGTCGAACTCCGTGAATAATTTCCGCTATAATAGTTGCATTTTCCGTTTACTTTCCGCTGTAAGATACAAACTCTGCGAATATGTTTCTTTATATTAGTCGAACTCCGTGAGTGTTCTTTACTGTAGTAGTCGGTCTATGGAAATATTTGCCGCTTTTGTCGTTTGTCTGAAGTCTACTTCAGATCTATTCCCGCTATAGTAGCCTAATTCTCGATACGCTTCTTGTTCTCCTAATCGACCTGGGAATATTTCCCGCTGTAGTAATTTAATTTTGTGAAAATTTTCTGCTTTGATATTATGGTGTCTAATGTGGATACGTGGATAAAACTCATTAATAAAAACCCTTGGCTTTCTTTACAAGATGTCATAGGTGACTGTAAAACGTAGCCGGCCTTTATACGGGCAGCATTCTGGGACAAAGATTTTGACGATCATAATCGAATGATTATTGTCAATTTCGCCATTGTTAATGGAGTGGGAGAAGAATTTTTGCACGAAGTGCTTACATTTACGTTGCGGCACCATTACACTAACGATCGCCGTCAAAGAGTTGCTGGGCGCTTTAAGTACTACAATGATCCGCAAATGGGTGAAGAACGCAAAAGTCGAGCGTACTCTTTTGATTTGTATCACCGAAGGCTTCTAACACTGAGTGGAGAATTTTATGTGAAACCTTATAGAAGACAGTAAATTGACGCTCACACCCACACACACCCACACACACACACACACGCGCGCGCGCACGCACACACACACACACACACACACACACACACACACACACACACACAAACACACACACACACAACGGAGAGGGTTTTGAGTTGTTAAAAATGTGGGAGTGACGCCCCACAGTTCCTAATCTCCGCTGTACACACACGCACACACACACACGCACGCGCACACACACACACACACACGCGCGCGCGCGCGCGCACACACACACAAAACGGCCCTTGTCAGGGCCAGGAATGCTAGACAGACAACCTCCACGTGGTGCATTCTGGGTAACGCGAATGGTCTGCAACAGACTCAGCCATGCAACCTCCTACGCTTTGACAAATTTTGATCACTATGGGTAAAAAACGGTTACACACACACACACACACACACACACATACACACACCCTTTCCGGAGAAAGCTGAAATAGTCTACGTTGGTTAGGAATGCGTGATTAGGCACACTGAACGAAAAGAGGTTTTTCTTCGATTTTCATATTCAAAATGGCCTTTGCGCCAAATTTCGTTATGATATTCATGATTAGGAGGTCAAAATACATTAGTATACCAAATTTCAGATCGATCGGCGGTATGCGCTTTTCGGAAGTTTATCCTTTTCGTTTATCGACATGTGCCTCACTACAACAACTACTGGAAACAATTCATTGAATCGCGAAAAGAAAACTCACGGACAGTGGAACAAACAATGGCGCTGTAGCTTCAACAGCACCGCGGTTTGTATCGCACGCGTTCGTATAACCTTGTTTACTTCAAAACAGCACACGCATATTTTTCACACTTGTTAGACGGTCAGGAATGTAAATACCAGGTGACGAATCGAAACTCAATTGTTGAATGAAAAACTCTTTGACAAAACGTTGAATGCATTATTTTACATCTCAACGAATAATATTTATGAAGCTCTGATACAAAGACGGAAGGTTTTTTAATTAATCATCGAATAGGTTGGGGTGAATCTATCTCATGTGTCATTGAAGGATTAAGCCTAGAAGCAGAGAAAATATAAGCAGAAGTTAACGAAAAAATTAGTGATGAAAAAAAGTGAATTGCATGGTTTCTGTTTGGACGTTACTGTAACAATATTTTGACATCGAACTTTTTTTTATACTCAACATAATATAATAAATATATAATGGACGGAAGAAAAGATTTTTAATTGTATAGAATGTACTGAAATAAAAAATGTGAGCTTGTTTGCGAAAAGTTGTCCAGGTTTGCTGGCCTATAACAAGTGGCCCAAATCTTCAAAATAGAATGGTAAGAAGAATCGTACGTCGTATTTCAGCAAAATTAATGTTTTGTAATTGATAAAAGAATAAATTATTATGACGTTATTTTTTCTCTATTCTACCAGGAATTTCAATCAAGAAATGATTGTAGAGTTTCTGGCATTGGGGTATATTTTTTTTAACAGCGTTCTGCAAATAGTAATTCATGTAAAGCCGTTTAGTGGGATGCTGAATTAAGTTTTTCAATTCTTTTATGCCACACACTGGAATACATATTTTTAACGCATAGCTCGAAATCACTCTGTTATCATTTATCATGATTTTTAACTGAATACACAAGAAAATGGAAAGCAATCGATTGAGCTAATTGAAAAAACTTTTTGGAGCATTAATGCTTGAAGAAAATTATGTTTTCATCAAATAATTATACCTCTTATTATGAGAGAAAATAAAATTTAACTAATGTAGTGAAAGATTCGATTGTTTCGTGATTTTTAGCCAAAAATTGAAAAAAAAAATCAAGCCCTGACACTTCCTGCTATGAGAATGAACAAAAGAATTTTCATGCCGAGATTATCAAAAAAAATATTTTAAAATACCAAAAAGTCGCTTCAGCACTATCTAAAAATTTTTTTAGACCACTTAAATTTTGCAAAAATTAGTTTTTCATAATGTACTAACAATTTCCGTTGAGGCCCGCGAAAAAAAAAATATCGATTTTTTTTGAACCACCCTAATATATATATATATATTCTAACCTTTTCGATTTTTTTGTTCTAGTTGGGTTTTGAATTTTGATGCTAGCTTGCGTTCAAAAAAATCCAAAATTGGGGGGGGGGGAATCGTGTTCTAGACTCGATTATGCTGAGAAAAGCAAATAACCCGAGAATTTTATTTCTTTAATTTAATTTAATATTACTTTATTATATTTGACTAATTCTTCTTCTTTGTTTATGTTTTTTGTTGTGCCTCAGACTATGATCCACTCAAGGGTTATAATAACCGGGATCGATCATTATAGGCTCTTTTGCTAAAAGAATATTGGAGAAAAGAGAACGAAATTTTATTTTTATTATCAACAGAGAGATTCCAGAGGATATAATCTATTATTGTTATTTATTGCAAACAAGAATTCAATAGGGGAGAGTTTATTATTGTTATTTATTAAGTTGGACTTCGCCGGTCCGTTGTGGCCAAGGGTATGAGGCGGAGTATTTCGCGTATACCAAAAAGAAAGTTAAGGCCTTACATACGTCCAGAATTTTCAAAAAATCGATTTTTTTTTACAGATTATTATTCTCTATAGTTTTAGGCGTATTTCTGTGTAAGTCGATTGTACAAATTCCCCATAGATCGAAAGTTATTATAGAAAACGTGACTGCCCAACGAGAGTCTGATGCACGCAGGTAGATGTCTCGAGCGAAACGCACTTGAAATTTTAAATGCATTTTTCTCAAAACTACTTTTTCTGGCACGGTCTGCATGATAACTCATACACTTTTTAATATTTTTTGATGCTTTTTTTTTAAATATTCGAAATTGTTTTCTCTATAGTCTGTCGAGTCGGATTTTTGATGTTGTGATTAAACATTTTTATAAACATAATTAAAGTGTGACATTTATGACACAAAATGCACACTTTTTTTTAAACTGCCGTAAATTGCCAAAATTTTTCGAATTTCAAAAATCCGGCTCGACAGACTATAACTACAACTTTATTTTACAAGAATTTTTTTACGTTCTGCAGATCCATCAGCATTTCAAGAAGAAATGATGCAGACCGTGGAGCAACTTTTTTTTCATAGTGCTTCGGGAAACGTGATTTTTTATGTTGTAATTTTTGAAAAAAAAATGAAATAAATTTTTTTATGAAGTTTAAATACTAATAAACAATGTGTAAAAATTATTTTTATTAATTTCTATTGCTATCTCTTCTAAAAACAGTTTTTCTTTTAGCGCGTTTTAGGCGCTGCTGGACGTATGTAAGGCGTTAATTTCAATGATTGACGGATTTCGCCGATCCGTCACGGCCAAATTTGCATAAAAAAAATGAGATATATTCGTTAGTTTTTTTTTTTATACCGAGGTCTAGTCAAAGACGAGGTGTTTAAGCTCGTCAAATCGTATCCTCAAGGCTTCCTTATAGCTATGTTATGTTAAAATTTTTTTCAAATGCGCTGGACGCTGTGCCAGTACAAAATCAAAATATCCTAACGAAATGAGCCGGGCTTGCTCAGGAGACAGCACAACGGGTCGGTTTCACCTGAAAAATCGTAAAGCAGAAACTTCGATCCTGAGAAAAGTGCCTATGCCTGGAGTCGCCTGGCCAGACCACGTGCACACTACCCGGTGGGTGACCTATGGGTGCTAGACGCAATGCTAGTACTCACAGGGCGAGTCCGTCGGATAGGACCGTGTCTCGTGATTGTGTGAGGCGACCACGCTACTGTTTCCTTAGGGATCTCCTATACGCGCCACACGCAATGTTGGTACGATGAGGAGTGGGCCTAACAGAAGAGGACTTCGCCTTGGCGATCGTGCAAAACGGTCACTTGAGCGCTCTAGGAGATTTTTAGGGAAGCTTTGGTACCGAGCTTCAGGCGCAATGCTGAGACTCATGCAGGCGAAGAGGAGAACTGGATCGTTCGGAGGATGTGGAAGAATAAGGTGTCTCTAGGCTGTTTCCTCGGCCTTATATACCCGCCTGGGCGTCGATTATTTGGGAGGAATCCAGATTGATCTGGTTTTTTGGGTCGTGTGCCCTTTTCCCACTCGCCTGTGTAATATCAGCGTCTAGCACGTATGTGTCGACGCTCGGCGTCGTTCATATGGGAGGAATCCAGATATATCTGGTTCTTCGAGTCGTCTGTCTTTGTCCCGCTTGCCTGTGTTGTACCGGCGTGTGTACATCGGCATTGAGCGTTGAGCAGAAATATGTCGACGGTGATTATTGGTCCTGTATGTGAGTCGGGCCCGTGCTATGGTCTCTATCTGGTCTCTGTGTTCGTTACCTCAATGCCCTTGTATCTGTGTACTGTGTCGTAGGGAGTATGTGTATGCGTGTGGTATAGGATCTATTCTGTTACAATATATATATATATATATATTGTAACGGTACGTTTTTGTTGAACAAGCCGCTACGCATGAATTCGAGCTTCTTAATAGTAAGGAGCAGGTATGAAAGAAAGCGAGAAAAGGCAGGGATTTGATTTTAACAAAATAATAACATTTATTCAAAAAAAACACAAAGATGATTTTTGGTTGTATAACAATTTTGTTCAAATAAAGACAACTTTTATTTATTTCGCGTATTTTCTTCTATTATTTCATTCGCATGGATTTTTCTTTTCACGGAAACAATGATATTTGCTCTCTTATTACAATTTCATCAATTATTATCGGTTTGGTGTCTTTCTTTACAATAAAATGGGAAATGATAGATTCGGCGCTCAAAAACAAAAAAAAATGACAATCTTTTCTGATTAATTTTTCCAAAATAGTCAATTAAACTTTATAGAGGCTCTATACAATAATAACAACCTTAGTACGTGACTCGATATAATCTTACAATAATTGAACTATTTTGGACAAATGAAATTCTTGACTTCGAATACTCTCAGCGTTTTATTTCTTGATTGTTCATTTAATTCTGTAATTTCGCTTGTTTTGTTATATCTTAATTATTCAGACAAAATGTCCTGGTGACTCATTCTGGTCATTTTAAATTCAAATTTCAATCATTCAGCTTAATAATAATAATAACAATAATTTAATAATCTCCAATCCCAGCCAGCTATATTTTCTCTTTTTTCTTTTATTAGGTAAAGGAATAATGAATTTGAGAGGAGGTTAGGAATACCAGCTGCAGGAATTGAACGAACCCGAACAACTCCGTCACTAGTACCCCTTAGAGGATAGGTAATTGGCTGCAGGGATAGAACGAAGCCGAACTACCCCGTCACCAATCGGTAATTTATCCTAAACCGGCTGCAGGAATTGAACGAACCCGAACGACTCCGTCACCTGTCAAGGATAAATTTGGAGGAAATAGAAATATTGGGTATACACCAGCTGCAGAGATAGAACGGAGCCGAACTACCCCGTCACCGGTGTATAGGAAAATTTAGGAAAGGTAGTTGAGCTGGTTATGAAATTCGAGAATAATTTGGCGCTAAGAGTTTAGTGTCTCTATCCAGAATGAGCCAACAATGCTTGTCGTGAGCTAGCTTACTAGTCTCTTTTCAGAGTCAGGTATTAGCTGAGAGTGAGCTAGGACTGAGCTGTCGATGCCTCAGAGCACGCTCTTTTATACTGTTCGAAACAAAGGAATCATAATAATAATACCGTCTAAAAATAACTTGAGCATCGGTTGCTCCGTAAAATAATCTCGAACCAAAGTCTGGCTTCTAAATTCGCTTATTGGCCCTCCTTGTTGCTACGCAAGGCCCGATTGGCTCGGCTCAAGGCCAGTTCATATCGCGCATGTGCGAGAATAATTAACTTCTCCATTATATATTTTTTTTTGAATTTTATAATTTCTTATTTCTCTTTCCTTTTTCAGTCATCGATTATTCCCATTTTTATCCCCGATGATAGGGTCTCTCAAAAGTTATTAATAATTAAAAAAATAACTAAAACTTCTTTCTGATTCGTCAACTCCCTAGTGCTATCGCCACGCGCATGCGCAGACGTCGTTGATCCACTCGTTTCGTACAAATAAAATTATCTAGTGGAGAATTTTGTATCCTTTTTTTCTTACTTATTCGCTATTTCGTTTTATCTAATTCCTAATAATTCATTTTCTCATAAAGAGCAATTAATTATTATAATAAAATAAAGAAACACGTATTTGTAAAATTAGTTTTGATTTTTCCCGGTAGGAGGCGACGCTAGTGAGCGACGTGCACATCACGTAAGTGCAGCTCTGTTCGCGTTACAGTTTTAAGATGGCCGCCTACGTAAACAAACGTGCGTGCCATAAGTGTCGTGAAAACGACAAGAAAAGTGGCGAAAAAGGATTTATATTTATTGAAAAGTGGTGAGAGAGTGTTTTGCGTTTCAATATATATATATATATATATATATATATATATATATATATATATATATATTGTAACAGGATTTTCCCGGTTCGGGTCAATCTGTCCCTTCTCGACTCACCTGACCCGTTACGCACGCGAACGAAAAATTGCGAGGGTGGACTGGGCGCCAGGTACGAAAGTACCGCCGGTTAAACCGACTTAATTTTTACCCACCCCTGCCGCAAGGCTGGCCATACAGATTCGCGGGTAACGTGGGTGACCGAGGACGGTCCGGCTACTCAGCTCATGCTGAGATACAAAAGGTAGAGGGGCTGGTTCGGGGTAAGAGAATAAATCGCAGGTATCGAAAGAAAGTGGCCAAGACGTGTGACTGAGTTAATATTAAGATTTATTCAGGTAAATTTAGTTAACATAACCATCGAGAGAAAAACAGCTAAAGTCCGAAGACAGGCAAGTTAGGCAACCTGACATGAAAATTACACAGATTAATTAAATAATACGGAGTTAGTGCGCAAGGTACGAACGGAGGCAATACAACCAAGAGAAAAATAGCTAAGGTCCGAGGACAAGTAAATTAGGCAACCTAATATGAAAATTACACAGATTACTTAAATAATAACGGAGTTAGTGCGCAAGGCACTAACGGAGGCAATACAATCAAGAGAAAAATAGCTAAGGTCCGAAGACAGGTAAATTAGGCAACCTAATATGAAAACTACACAGATTACTTAAATAATAACGGAGTTAGTGCGCAAGGCACTAACGGAGGCAATGCCATCGAGATAAAATAACTAAGGTCCGAAGACAGGTAAATTAGGCAACCTAACATGAAAATCACACAGATTAATTAAATGATAACGGAGTTAGTACGCAAGGCACTAACGGAGGCAATACAATCAAGATACAATAGCTAAGGTCCGAAGACAGGTAAATTAGGCAACCTAATATGAAAATTACACAGATTACTTAAATAATAACGGAGTTAGTGCGCAAGGCACTAACGGAGGCAATGCAATCGAGGGAAAAATAACTAAGGTCCGAAGACAGGTAAATTAGGCACCCTAATACGAAAATTAGTTGAACGAACGAAATAATACTAGAGTTAGTGTGCACGACACTAACTCAGGTAATTTAATTGGAATTTAGGTATTCCAGGCTCGGAGGCAGGTAGTACAGGCGATTTTACACGGAACGACATATATGAAATAATATTTCGAGATAAAAGGAATGCGAAAATTGGGTGAAATAAACTCGAGAACAAAATACTGAAGGGATCCGAGGCAAATAAGAATGACAACAATGCTTAACGTACTCGAGGCCGCGCGAGAGAGAGATAGCACGAAAACAAACCGGCGCGATGTGCTCGCGGCCGGCCTTGAACGCGTAACACAAAATTGCGACGAAATATAATAGCCTAGACTGGCCAATTTTACGCTATAAAATTACTCATTAAACTTTATACATTATTTATCGTAGTCGATAAAAATTGAATCACGAAACTAAAAGAATATCGCGAGTCACCAAGGGGGATTCGACGGAAAATTGGGTACTCCAAAAAAACTTAATAATGAGGAGAGAATGAAGACAAAAGAGCCACATTCCCGCTCGAATATCATCCTCATTCTTCCACGCCAACAATAAATGGCAAAACTCTAAAAATTAATACTTAAAACCCCAATAATCCGACGAATCGGAGAAAGTAGAGGAACGGGCTTACCGAGGCGAAATCTCTGCACGTGGTGGTTGCTGGGGCTCAGGAGCTCGGTGTGAACAGCGACTCGCCGGTGAGACACGATTACCGAGACTCATTGTTCTAACGCCTCGGCAAGGCTCCGCGCTCTCGTTGTTTCTCCCCACCACTCGAGGACCGCAGGACCTCGCTCTCGCGCCTCTGTTGCGAATTAGCCGAAATTCTCGGCGGCGCGTTGAAATTAATACGCGGGAACTTCGAACGATGTCCCCGCTCGGATCCCACCTCCAGCGAGCTTTCCACGCTGCAGGAGCTTTTCCTCTTGGGGACCCGGCCGATGTCCGACTGAAAGGTGGAGGGGAGACCTCCCTCGTGACGCGAGGCGTCCCTCCGCGTCACGGTGGGTCCACAATGCCACCAGGCGAAACAGCACCTCCACCCCAGGGAATCCCAGGCCCCACCCGACGAGGCGCCGTTGCACACGGGCTATAGCTCCCGCAGACATGGAGGCGAACGGGGCAACTCTTGGTTGCGATGGTGAGAAAGCCACGGGCGGCGTTCATTAATGGCCGATATCCGGCGTGGTCTTTCGACCGTTCGCTGGTTGGACTCTGGTGACCGAGAACAACGCCTGGAGGACTGGGATCGTTGCGGAGCGACCGCGGAAATCACAGAGAGCTGAGGCACGAGGACGGTGGCCCGAACGACCCTCGAGAGCGATGCAATATAATATACAATCGTAACATCACTCTCTTTCTCTCTCTCGCGCTCACTCACAAATAAATATTGACGATTAACGCAGGTAATTGATAGGCAACTTAATTGTACACAAAAAAAACGATTAATGGACGATCCAGGCAACTTAATAGTACTTATAGTTACTGAGGAGGAGTCTCCGCATTAGCCCCCCTCCCGACGAGTCGCGGTGCGGCGTCAAATGGACCGGACCTCCGGTCCACTGGTCGACCATAATTCGTGCGGGTGACGTGGGCACAAGATGTCACGTCACAAACCTCCACCCCAGAATGTGTCCCGGAGGGTTGAGGACGGCGCTCGGCGACGATGGTAGCTCGCCTGCGGTATGGTATTCGTCATTCCTTTCGATAAGTTCCGTTGCTCACCCGCACGAACGGGTCTTCCAGCTTCCCGGAGTGGTAGGTCATGCCCTGAAACAGAGAAGTGCCTCGGCTGCCGCCCTTGGAGCCCAGTTATTTCCTCCAACCACGCTCAGGGCGTGCTCCTTCTCCCCACCCGCCGAGGTGACTCGTAAACTAATAACGAAACTATAAGTTAGAAATAAAACTGCGGGGACCACGTTTCTCCGTAAGCGAAAGTTTTATTTTTTTCAGGCGAGAGAAAACAAAAGAACAACAGCTCTTAAACTAAAGCAGGGGCACCCTGGGGGCCTCGGATTTGCGAGGTGACCCGTACAAAACCAAGAGGTAATTGGGGCCATAATAACAAAAACCAAAAAAAAACCAAAACTGAAAGGGCGATATTTGGTAAAGGAAGGATGAAAGTGAGAAGGGAATAAAGACGGAAAGAAAGACACATGTGTGGGCGACCCAGGCCCTTAGGGGTTGGCTCGGTGATTGGAGGCTCCCCGACCTCTCCCTTCTCGCGCATAGATCGGGCCGTGGATGGAGCACGTTCGGACCGTGACGTCTAGCTCCCCGCAACGGAAGCAGAACATGCGCGGGGGTGCCTGGCATTGTTGGCGATGGTGTTGGGTGCTTCCGCAGTTGTAGCACCCACGTCCTCGCGCTGTTGGGTCGGTTTCGGCGTCGCGGCGGTCTCGTCCAACCTGGACGCGTATGGGGCCGGCTTGCGATGACTCGCCCTGCGACGGTCCCGCTGGCGGCGACTCCCGGGTGGTCGACTCCCGTGGAGGTGGCGCGTCCGTTTGAACCGCTTGATTGACGGACCCAACGACCGGGGTGTTGGTGGCGGCGTCCCTTGTCGCGGGGAACTCCCGGATGATGGCGGCCGGGGTCATCGCTCGAGGGTTTCGTAGTCCCTCTGCAATTGGGCAATAACCCGAAGATTGGTGGGCGAGAGCTGCGGCGGTTGCGGCGAGGGCGTCCAAGAATCCGGGGCGGAGGTAATCGCAGGCCGCCATACAGTCCGTATAGGGACGCATCAGGTCAAACAACGGGTTTGGGTCGATCTCCTCGGGTTCGAAATCCTCGAGGACGTCGAGGACCTCCTGGAGGGTCTCGGCGGCGCCGGGTGGAGCTTGGTGACGCGGCGGAGGAGGCGTCGGCCGGCGGGTTGGCTCCGGTATGGGCGAGCTATGTCGGCGACGTTCGGTCGGCTGGTCCGACGACGACTGTTGTATATCCTCCGGGTCTTCCAATAATTCCCGCTCCTCGTCACTATCGATGGCGATGACCTCGATTGACGGCGACGCTGGCCCGTCTGATGCGCGGTGCGCCGGGTCGTCGGCCAGCATATCCCACTCGTCCGAGGCATCAGGGACGTCCGGATGCATCGGGGAATGCCGCGGGTCCATGACGAGGAAGGAGGTGTTATGTGCTATAGGGGTTATAAGGCGAACGACTTCGTTGCGTGGTTTTGACAGAAAGGAAACAACCATTGGCATGCAAGTGAAATTAGGGTGAAGTAAGCTTGGTACCGTCTCGATGGTGCGTTGCGTGTAGAGCGGGTCGTAACGCAAGGCGAGCTATCCGCAGGTAGTAGGCAGCAAATCAAGTCGTGGAGGTAGTAGGTAAAATCAAGTAGCGCAGGTAGCAGGCAAAATTAAGTAGCGCAGGTAGCAGGCAAAATTAAGTAGCGCAGGTAGCAGGCACTTCGGCAGGTAGGTGGCGCAGGTAAGAAAAAAAAAAAAAGAGGCAATATGTCTGTGGAGCAGAAAGCAAGCAGAAGCACACAAGGAATTAGTCGGGCGGTACATACTACGCATGCGATGGGTGGGATGGTTTTGGTCGGCGTGGGCGGTCCCGCGGTAACCACTGACAAGCGCTTGCTCCCTGAGAGGCGAGTCGAACAAATACGGTAATAGGTTGACATCTGGCGTAACCGTCCGTGTTCTTAAGTTACGTATGGCTTTAAATCTTGAACGTGGATCTTTCCAGACCAGGTTCCTTCGAGATTAGACAATTCTACTACTACGGGCGATAGCTTTTTGCGAATTACGAACGGGCCGTGATATTTGGTGGCCCATTTCGCGGCTACGTGTTGGGCTGCGGATGAAAGAACGTTCTGTCTCTTTAGTACCAGATCCCCAGCATGGTATTCCCTATCGCGATGTTTGCGGTTGTAGTACGTCGCCTGGCGGTGCTGGGCTTCATCTATGGCTAATCGGGTTACTCCCCTTAAGTTCTCCATACGCAACATGCGTTCTCGCCATGCCGCGGTCGAATAAGGTACGATTTCGTGGTCTTTTCCGGGGGTGTAACTGTGGGAGGGGCTAGGCTCTCTTCCGTCTGTATTGTTCCGCACCAGATTGGTTCGTCGGATGACGAACAGGTAGTAGGTAATCTTGGTGTAGGGAATCTGTCGGCGGACACCCTCCGTTTGCCGGTGGGACCCGCCCCTAGCGGTTTCCCGCACACGGGCAGTCAGGGGACTTGAGGCCACGTTTTCCGCAACGATAACAGAAGGTGGATCTTTGTTCCGTACACGCCGAGAAACGGTGTCCGGGTTTCCCGCAATTCCAACAATTAGTCGGTCTCGAGGTACTCCCGGATCCGGTACTCGAAGTCGGAGGCGGCCCAGCGTTAGAAAACGGATTCAGCGAGTTCAAGGGTTCCGCGGTCGCGTCTAGCACTGGTTGGTTTACTTGATCGTGGGGAGGGTTAGGTGCCGTCCGGCGTTTCCGACGAGGATTCCCAGTTTTTAGCGCAGCGTTGATGGTCTCGGAGGCTGGGGCCCCGTTAGTAAGCTTGTCGGTATTTCCGATGTTGGCGTCAACTTCCAGGGGTAGTTCCTCTTCTAGACCAGGAACTGTGTCGATGGCGGCGAATGCCTTGCGGGTTGGGTTGGGCGCTGTGGTACGCGGGCCACGGTACGCGAGCTCGGGGCATAACGATTGGTTGGGTGGTGGTGGAGCACGATAGGCGCGCGCGGATTGAAAGCTCTTTTCGATCCTGACAGCCGTGTGTTCGAACGAGTCGAAATCAAATAAGTCGTCCCGTTGAATGGCTACGTGAAGGCGCGGGATTAAATTGCGGTGAGCGTACTGGATTTGTACGGGTTCACTCCAAGGTGGTTGGAGGCGATTGAACAGACCCCTCAGGCAAGTTAGATAATCGGCCACGGGTTCGTCTAGACCTTGAGTTCGCCTCATGATTTCCTCACGTAGTGCGTACTGGTAATCCGGGTCACCGAACCGCACGCGACACGCTGAGGCAAATTGACTCCAAGTTGTCCAGCGGTCGCTATCGTTTCGGTACCATTGGAGGGCGACTCCGGTCAGGAAAAAGGGGATACAGCGGATCAGGTCGGCTTCCGCCACGTGCATGATAGTCCGCCCTTCAGCTATTCGGGTTAGAAAAGTGTCCACGTCTTCGCCTTTCTTTCCGGAAAAAGAGATATTCCATTTCTGCATTATGTGCAACACAGACGTTGTGGGGACGGGTGCGCGATATGGCAGCTGTTCCTGCCCTGCGGCCGGGGCTGAATTCGCCGCTGACCGAGGTGCTTCAAACGAGGCTAGACGTGGTTGCTCCGGCACGTCCCTTGGACGGGGCGGAGCCACCGATCGAGTTGGGTACTCGTGACTTAGAAGGACCTCCGGTGGGGCGGTGGGTGGCATCGAGCCCGGGAAGCGCACTCTCGTACTGGAATGCGAGGGTGGTACCTGTGGTGGCCAGCCAGCCCAAGGGTGGTTCATGGACGGATAACCAGCCCAAGGGTGGTTCGTGGACGGATAGCCACCCGATTCAGGACCTCGGATGCTCGGGTGAAGCCAAGCTCCCCGATGGTGGGAAGAGTCTGGCCAACTAGGGGCTCCAGGCAAGGTGTTATCGACGACCGTCGTCATTAATATGGGGCCCCGAATACTACCCGTAGTTCGCGTGCTCTCACCCGCAACCGGAAATGTGGGCTCGAAACTCTCGTCCGGGGTAAAGGTATGGCCCGTACCCGAATCCCAACCCAGTTCTGGCCGAGTCGGTGGGATGTTAGACCAACGAGGTTCTTTCCCATCGAGCTGGTGGTCGCCATCTACTGCCCCTATCAAGGGAGGGGATGGTGCCCGTTGCCCATCGTCCTCCGGTCTCTGAGGACTGGTTGGATCCTCGCCGTCCATGACGGATTTAGCTACCGCAAATATAATGCTCGCAACGTAGGCAACTACAGATAGATCTGACTGTTCAGGTAAAAGGCGACTAACGATAGAGCGGAACGTTCAGGTAGACTGTAACTAATTGTAGAACGAGACGTTCAGGTAGAAGGTAACTAATTGTAGAACGAAACGTTCAGGTAGAAGGTAACTAATAGTGGAACGAAACGTTCAGGTAGAAGGTAACTAATTGTAGAACGAAACGTTCAGGTAGAAGGTAACTAATTGTAGAACGAAACGTTCAGGTAGATCGCGAGTAGGTAAATCGAGCCAAACGTGCAAACGCAGGTAAAAGGTAGTTGAAACGATGACTGGTCCCGTGAAATCGCGTAGCCGCCGATCGAACGCGCCGAGGTAGGGTAATGAGGCTACCGGTCCCAGCTTAAGCTGAAGGCAGGGTAGGTTCGGGGGATCTCACTGTATTTGGCTAAGTCCGGATAACTCGCGTACACGGTGCACTGGTTTCACAAGGTTTCGAATTCGCAGGCGACTGATCACCCGTGTGAATTTTCGACGAATGACCGGGCTGGCGCGAGTGTTATACCCCGCTTCTTAACTTCACCCGATGGTGGGGGGGACGCCGATCTCGTCTTCTCGTGAGCGAGGGTAATGGTCGAGAGGGGAAAGAAAACTAGTCCCGTTGAAACAATCTCGTTCCGCGCGGCTGTTTAACAACCCGGATTAACGTGAACGCGAAGGACATTGGTGTAACAACAGCGAATTGTCGATAGGCCGGACTATTGTTCGCACGGCTTTTGTTTTTCTCACCAGCCCTTGAGGCCTTTCGGTTGACGTAGGGGATTAACCTCAGGCCATAAATCAGTCGGGGCTTGGGAGTTATTAATACCGTAATCCGATGTTTATCCAAGCGGACGAAACAAAGAAACAAAAAAAATACTCGCTTAACAGCTCTTATTCGGGATTAATCGCAACTAAACACGGTCGGTTAAGCCAGCTCACCTCGATGTCAACAACGGATTAACATCCTCTCAGAGTACAAGCACATTGGAAGATACCGTAAACAGTATCATAAAAGTCGAGTTTGCCTCATGGGCTCAGGGTTAGGTCGGCACAGAAAAAAAAACAATAATAATGTGTAGCAATAAAATGTAGTAATAATAATAGGTAGTAATAAAATGCCATGATAATGGTTATAATAAAAGTTAGTAATAAAATGTAATGATAATAGTAATAATAAAAGTTAGTAATAGAATGTAAAAATAATAGTAATAATAGAAGGTAGTAATAAAATGTAATAATAGAACAGTATATGAGCTAGGCCGGTTCAAACTCAGGGATCTCAGGGGGTGCGGGGACGGGGGAGCGCGGGGTCCGGTGCGGGGAACGCTGCGGTGCGGGGAAGGGATTGTTGCGGGGGAGGGGGTTTGTGGAGGGTATGGTTGAGTGAGGGCGGGAGAGAGAGATGAAAGAAGGGTGTGAGAGAGATAGAAAAGAAAAATAGAAGCGCTGCAGAGGGGGAAGGAAGGGCTCGCTTCTTTTGTCGGTCCCGCTGAGGACCTGCAACAACCTGCACGGTAGTAATAAACAAAGTTAACACAATGGGGTGAAAATTTTTGAGCCTGACACCCGTGACTGTACTAATTATATTTATGTTCTCTAGGAGACGTGGTTTTTTCCACGGTATAATCTATAGAATTGTGGCATTCTACCATGATTGAGACATTGTCTCTATAAAAATATGTCTCAGTGGAAATTTTGACTCAATTGGAGGGTGCACACCCACATTTTTCCCTTGACCTATAGCTGATGTATATCTGCGTAATGAAACGAAGAGAATGCCGACTGATAAATTTTTCATCATCAGTTTTCTATCTTAAACTCCCATCTTGTAACAAAAGAGTAAAAAAAAAAAAGCCGACTTTGTGGGAAAAAAGCAGCAACATTTTTTATTTTTCATACCACATTTTTCGCGGTAACATAAAAAGAAAGAATTCCAACAAATGAAACTTCCACCTTGCAACAAAAGAGTAAAATAGCCGACTTTGTGGGAAAAAGCAGCAACATTTTTTATTTTTTCATACCACATTTTATCGCGGTAACGGAAAAAGAGAAAATTCCAACCAATAGATTTACATCTTCATGTCTACATCTTTCCACATATACAACCCCCACCCCCTCACCTCAATAGCATTGCTTTTTTTTGGAAAATCTATATAAGAGATGATGATTTTGTTAGAAACATTTTTTAATTGTCCACATTTTGAAACGGATCGTCTCCGAGTCAACAACTGAGTTTATTCTTTGTTACCCTTCAATCACTATGTCCCATATCAGTGGTATCGATGTTGAAAGATTGTTGCATGAACAAATAGCTTCCCTAACGTCAGTGGAAGAATACGATTTGTGGGAAAAGCAGTGTATTGAGTTTATCGAATTGTTGGGGGAGCAAGTTTCACCGAATAAACGCCCTCGATTGAGCACGGGATGTCAACACTCCATAACTGCAAAAATAATACGGTTGGAAGGGTTACTAGAAGTCACACGTTCGCGGTTTCGACATACCGGTGCAGGACTGGACAATCGAGGGTTAGTCTGGAAAGAAATTGATACAGCGTTCGCGAATCGTGTAGTGACTGGTGCTGTAATCAATCGAAGTTACACCGTACCACGTCAGTTCTTGGAGGATGCATATGAATTGATTGAAAAACGAGTGAAAGACTCTATAGCTAAATTTAATAGTGTTAAAGTTAATACAGAGTTCAATGCAGAGTTTGCTGTGGGTGATCAGCGTGCTCATAAAAGCATTAATACGGCAAATGTGGGACTTTTCCAGACGTCAGACTTGAAAGAATGGTATGGAGAGCGAGTGCTTGAGCCAACGTTGGCATCACTTGACGAGTTTCAAGAACGTGATAGTGGGTGGACATTGCTTTCGATAACCAATCTGACTGTAAACATTAATAAATACAATCCAATGAGCGCAGGGTGTCACATTCGGTTGCCGCGAGAAATAATGTTGAAAAGAGCGGTTGTCAACGTTAAATCAAATGATACCGCATGTTTCGCATGGGCCGTGGTTGCTTCTCTCCATCCAGCAGAACGAAATGGTGATCGTGAAAGTTCATACCCGCACTACTCGACGATTCTGAACCTTCAAGACATTGACTTTCCCATGACGCTGAATCAAGTGAAAAAGTTTGAACAATTGAACGATGTCTCAATAAATGTGTATGGTATAACGGAAAGTGGTATTGCGCCTCTTCACCTTGCCAAGCACAAAAGAGGGAGACACGTCAATTTATTATACATCGAAAGTGAGGAAGGGGACAGAATTGGACACTTTGCGTGGATTAAAGATCTATCCCGCCTAGTGAGCACTCAACTCAGCAGGAAGAACCATAAAAAATATATTTGTGATCGGTGAGTAAATTTCTCATATTCGCAACTTTTTACGAATCTCAAAATATGTGGTAATGATTCAATATTTATTTTACAGGTGTTTGCACTATTTTCCAACGGAAGGAAAGCTACAAGCTCATGAGGTGGACTGTGGGAAGATGAATGATTGTGCGATTCTATTACCAGCAGAAGATGACAAATGGCTGGAATTCACAAATCATAATCGGAAGGAGCGCCTACCATTCATCGTCTATGCCGACCTCGAGTGTGTGTTGGAAAAGACTGGTGAGCGAGAACGAGAACAGAATAGGCAGCACCATCATAAAGTTTTTAGCGTAGGGTTTTACGTTAGCTGTTCATACGACTCGTCCTTATCGGGATACTATTCACGTCGTGGTGAAGATTGTATTGAGTGGTTCGTTGAACAATTGAAGGATTTATCATTACGCGTGGAAAGAATTTTATTAACAAATGTACCGATGAAAGAATTGTCGCCAGCGGAATGGAAAAAATTTCGAGAGGACGTAAACTGTCACATTTGTGAAAAACCCTTTGAGGGAAATGAGTGCCGCGTACGTGATCATTGCCACCTAACGGGACAGTTTCGCGGTCCGGCTCATAATAATTGTAATTTGAATTACAAACAATCATTTTTCATTCCGATCGTTTTTCACAATTTATCAGGCTACGACGCGCATTTTATAATAAAGGAAGTGACCACAGCGTTTGAAGGGCAAATCGATTTGCTCCCTTTAACAAAAGAAAAATACATTTCGTTTTCAAAGGCCGTTAAATCATCTTCAAATGACTATAGAAAACAGATAAAACTCCGCTTTATTGATTCGTTTAAATTTTTGAATTCTGGACTCGACAAATTAGCATCACTACTGTTAACTGATAAGCTAACAGTCTTAAGATCGCAATTTCCAAACATCTCAAATGATGACTTTGCTCTTTTAACTAGAAAAGGAGTATTCCCGTATGAATACATTGATGCTTTTGAAAAGCTAAATGATAAACAGCTTCCACCTCGCGATGCTTTTTACAGTTCGTTAGCAGACACCACAGTTTCAGAGAGTGAGTATGAACATGCTCAAACAGTTTGGGAGCGATTTTCAATTCAAACTCTGGGGGAATATAGCGATCTTTATTTGAAAACGGATGTACTTTTGTTGGCAGACATTTTTGAAAACTTTCGAGATAGTTGTCGACAAAGTTATAGCCTTGACCCTGCATATTATTTCACTCTCCCGGGGTACACCTGGGATGCAATGCTCAAATATACGAAGATCAAATTTGAATTGCTGACCGATATTGATATGGTGTTATTCATTGAAAGAGGTATACGTGGTGGTTTAAGTCAATGTTCGAAGAGATATGCTCGTGCAAACAATAAATATATGGAGTCGTTTGATCCATCGCAAGGTTCCACATACCTTATGTACTATGATGTAAATAATTTATATGGAAGTGCGATGAAAATGCCATTACCATATCGTGATTTTGAGTTTCTCGAAGACGTCTCGAATTTTGACATAAACTCACCAGAACCGGGGAAAGGTTACATACTCGAAGTTGATTTGGAGTATTCTACGCAGTTGCATGATAAGCACAAAGACTTGCCTTTTTGTCCCGAACATGGTAAACCCCCGGGTAAGCAGCAGGAAAAATTGCTCGCAACCGTTTTCGATAAAGAACGTTATATTATTCATTATCAAACTCTACAACACTGCCTGAGTCATGGACTCAAACTCAAGAAAATACATCGAATATTACGGTTTACTGAGGCTCCATGGTTAGCAGGCTACATTGATCTAAACACAGGGTTGAGAACGCGTGCAACGAATGATTTTGATAAAAATATGTACAAATTAATGAATAATGCGGTGTTTGGAAAAACAATGGAAGATGTGCGCGAACGGAGACAAGTTAAATTGTTAACAAAGTGGGATGGTACACATGGAGCTGAAGCGATGATTGCAAAACCAAATTTTCATAGTCGCAGTATCTTTACAGAAGACTTGATAGCTGTCGAATTGCGTAATCTTCAAGTGAAATTTGACAAACCAATATATGTAGGTATGTCCATTCTCGATATATCGAAAACCTGTCTGTATGCGTTTCATCACGAGTTTATGACTCCGATGTATGGTGATAAATGTACAGTATTGTATACAGATACTGATAGTTTAATATATGAAATTGAGTGTGATGACGTTTACCGAGATATGCGAGAAAATCTTGCCAAATTTGATACGAGTGACTATCCCATTGACAATGTATACAATATTCCGCTTGTTAATAAAAAGGTCCCGGGTCTCATGAAGGATGAGAATAATGGATCGATTATGACAGAGTTTGTGGGGCTCAGGTCAAAAATGTATGCTACGCGTGTCGAGGGTAAAAAAGATGTAAAAAAAGTTAAGGGTATAAAGAGCAATGTAGTCGCGAAAACTATAACCTTCAACGATTTTGTAAAATGTTTAAACGAAGAGACTGAAGTGACGCGTCGTCAATCGGCAATTCGTTCAACATTGCATCAGGTATATACTATCTCAGAAACAAAAGTTGCCCTGAGCCCGCATGATGACAAGCGCTATATTATACCGGGGGCGGTGGAAACATTGCCATGGGGCCACTACAAGATCCCCATAAACATTCTCGAAGGAGATGCGAATTAAAGTATTATGTAAAACCGAGTTGAAGTGATAGATTGTATATATGCGTTCAAGAGTGAGAGAGAGAGAGAGAATTTTCAAACATTGTACATATTTTGTGTGAAAATAAAGAACCATTTTATAGTCTATGAGTCCTTTTTTTTCTTTCTACCTGCTTTTCCGAGGCATCTGCAATGCAAGGGTATGGAGCTGACCTGTACGAGTCTCAGAGTAAGTCATTGGACAATTGGAGGAGGGGTACAAAAAAAAAAACCAGTCTATTTTCACATTTTTTTTTTTTTTTATTTTACAAATCATCCTTATTTATCCAACTATTGTGCGCATTGTCGAAACCTAGCCATTTTACAAGCAACTGACTACCACGCTTCTTCAACACTTTTTCAATGAGATATATATCGGGGTATTTAACACGAAGTAGCTCTTGTTCGTAGAAGCCACCTGCGATGGGCTCATCTTGATAATCTTTTATATTATATGTGACTGGATTAGTTTTTCTCACTCGATATATTGTAAAAATTTCTGTAGTCCAGTTTGGAGTATAACCTTTCTCAAATACATTCTTAAATTTACTTATGCGTACTTTATCGCCAATTTTTAATTTTGCTCGTTTCCCCACGTCTAATCTATTGAAAACATTACGCAATAGCTGTTTTTCATTCGTCGCGTCAACATCTTTCGGCTTCATTCTAATAGTATGATGTACAGTATCATTATATTTTGCAATTAACATATCGAGAATATCAATCCATTTCCAGTTTCCGCGAAAACTAAATTCAATCCACATTTTATTCTTAAGCGTTCGGTTGAAACGCTCACAAATTGATGCTTTTAAATTGCTATATGTAGAATACAAGTGTATATTATTCTTTTTCATCAAAGCCTTAAAGTCTGTATTATAAAACTCTTTTCCTCGATCGACGTGAAGGTTTTTCGGTATGCGTCCTTTGCTGAGAATTGACTCCATTGCAGCGGTGACATCTTTCCCACTCTTACTCTTCAATGGTTTGGCCCAGGCGAATTTCGAAAATATATCGATGACGGTGAGGAGAAATTTATGCTTGGAGTTGTGTTGTGCATATGCAGACATATCTACAAGATCAGCTTGCCACGTCTCATCCAGGCCACGTATATCCACATGTCGACGTGGATAGTTTCGCCGAGCTGGCTTATGCAACTCCTCCACCACAGCACGTTTCTTTTCACTCATTATTTCTCCCCTGCAACGCTTTTCATCATAGATTGAAGATAGTTGTTTGAAGGCTTTTTCCGCTTCTCACCGATTTTGACATCTTTTAAAAGTCTGACGTCACCGTTGAGATCCTTGATCGCACTTTTCAAATTGTCTATTTCAGCACGGAGGTTGGTGAGATCAACTTTTACACGCTTTTCAAGAGCCGTTATATTCGATTCAAAAAATTGTTTCGTTGAATCACGTAGTAAGACCGTGTTATGATTAGTCCCATCGATAAACGAACGGAGGTTTACAGCATCATCATCTTTTATCGGCGAACCAACATTGACCAGCCGTTTTCCTTCCAAATCATAATCACCGTCTGCTGTAGTCTTAAATCCAGCACCTGGTTTACCGGGAGGACCCGCACCACCTCTATTCAATTGGCGTCCGAACACATCGACGGTCATGTTGTGAATGCGTGAAAAAAAAGAGCTTGCACATGTTAATAAATGATTTTAGCCTCACGTAATTCCTCAATAATTGATATAATCTCGTTGGAATGGGAGGAGTTCCCGGCAGCTTGTGATGCGAGTAGTAGACGAAGACGATCCACTAGTTCATTCGGATCATCCCAATAAACATAGTCGAAAGAGGTATTTTTTCGTGCCACCTTATACGTGGGCACACCACCACCGCCACCTTTATGCCCGCCATTTTGCTCCAGTATTTTCGATATATAATTTTTAAATTTATAAGATTTATCATGGCGTATTGCACCATTACGTTTATAATATTTTCTATGAACATTCGTAGCAATAACAATTTTCGAGTAATCCTCCAAATCGTTTGGTGATACATATTTCAACTCAGGCTCTTTTTTGAACAACAACTCAACCAAGCCAATACGTTTCGAATACTTTTTGTCTCCAACATGAATATGATCATCTGCGAACTGAATCGGTGAGTTACCGATCATTAATTTATCATTTGCAAGATTTCGTACTCCATACATGACATCCAGTCTTGTTTTTTTATTGCTACGCAGCAGTCCCAGATATTCATGTATTAAAGCATTGGCATCTTCAGATGATTCGGCGTCATCGTCGTCGTCGTCGTCGTCGTCGTCGTCAGCTAAGGAGTCTGCATAGTTATCAGCATCAGCTAAGGGCTCTGCATCACCTTCAATTGCTTCATGCCAAATAGTATTAGAAGAAATGTCATGGAGCGCGCTGTTTTCTTCATGCTTCTCCTCCTCCTCCTCCTTCTTGATATTCACTTTTTCATCCTTAATTTCATGCTTCAGATTTTTGTTATATGAAACCAGCTCCTCTAACGGTCCAACGATCGGTTTAAACACATCTTGCATTTTCTGCTGTGCAGTATCGCGACCACTTTTTAACTTTCGATGTTTTCGTCTAATCGCATCACTCGCCTTGGCAAGTTCACACAATACATCCTTTTCTCTCAAAAGTTCTTTGCTCTTCATGTTGACGCAAGCAAGTTAGACTTAAGACTGTCTCTCATACCACAATGAGCAATCATTTATTATCAATAGTTAGGAAAGAATCGAATCCTCTTCTATATCTACCGGCATTCAATTCACTGTCCTTGTCAATCGTAATAAATCCATACTTGTCCAACTTCCAACATTTTACACACATGTTTTTGAAGTATGTATAAGTCATATCCGTATTCACATGGTCATTATACACATGTTTAAGGTTCATATCATCCTGTTTAAATAGCACTACAAAATTTGCATTGTCTCTCACGAGATGTTTCGGAATACGAGTGTATGTTTGACAAAGATAAAAACTGTCTACAATCTCGTGTCGTCCCATGGAAAAAAACGCTCTCACATTATCCTGTTTTTCACATGCTATATCGTCGAAGATGAATATGGAATTTGGACGGGCATCACTTGGTGTGATAACTTGTTCATGCTCATTGAATGGAAAATATTCAACTCCTTCCACCGGTCGAAGTAATTGCTCGAGCAGTCTATATTTTGGCTGCTTCAGCGATTTAGAGTAGAGATATATGTTCTCAAATCTCAAACCATTTGGATGTATTAGCAGCGTGAGTAAAGCATTAGTTTTTCCACAATTCGATGGACCACAAAACACGGCACGAATACTGTCAGGTAGTATATTCCCATGACGCTTATTTTTCGTTACACCACGACCACCACCACCATCGACAAATTCATCGAAGTTTATTATGGGGAGTTGACCACCTTGTTTCTTCGACACCATCTCTCATATGACTGATCGGAAAAATCGTATAAATGCGACTTTATAATGCGAATAATGTTCAGTCGAGTTGTAGCCGCCGGTGATGATTGTGCACGATAAACCGGGTAAAGGTTTAGTCAACAGTGTACTCAATAATCTCCCCGTGGAATTACATCTACCTGGCTACCAATATTGCGGACCTGGTACAAAATTGGTTAAACGTCTTGCCCGTGGTGATCCTGGCATAAACCCATTGGACGCTGCTTGCAAAGAGCATGATATTGCATATTCGAAAAATCGCGATAATCTAGAAGCGAGACATTTAGCGGATAAAGTGTTAGCTGAACAAGCCTGGCAACGTGTAACCTCAAAAGACGCTAGTCTTGGTGAGAGAGCAAGTGCTTGGGCTGTGACAAACATTATGAAGGCAAAAAGGAAGTTTGGTTTGGGTATGAAGAGAGCAGTGAGAAAGCCGCAGAAGAGTGTTTGCCTGAAAAAGGTCATCAGTGCTGCGAGGAAAGCGATGATTCATAGTGATGACCCTCGTAAAGTTGTCATGTCAGCATTAAAAGGTGCGCGTGCCAGTGTAAAAGGCGTTAAAGTACGCACACCTCGAATTCTACCTGTCCCCCGAAAAACCGGTGGTTTATTGCCTTTTCTCATACCCCTCTTCGCCGGTCTTAGCGCCGTTGGTGCATTGTCTGGTGGAAGTGCGGCAATAGCCAGCGCTGTAAATGCTGCTCAAGCGGCCAAAAGGGAATTGGATGAAAATAAGCGACATAACCAAACAATTGAGGCCATTGCTTTGGGTAAAGGTTTACACTTGAAACCGTACAAGCAGGGTCTGGGTCTTCACATCGGGCCAAAAAACGTATAATTACGCTACCGCATCAACCTCTCACCGACGCCGATCTGCTGAAGTATGCTAAAGTCATGAAAATTCGACATTTTCGTGGGGTTTTCATGCGTGATACTTTACCTGCAAGCGGACCCCTCAAGCAAGAATCAGCAATTGTGAATTTGGATGATAATATAGGCCCTGGCACACACTGGGTTGCATATAAAAAGATTGACGAAAAAGTCATATACTTTGACAGTTTCGGCAATCTCCCACCTCCACCTGAACTCCTGAATTATCTCAATGTTGGTAGCGTTAAATATAATTATAAAAAGTATCAAGAATATGATACAATAATATGTGGACATTTATGTTTAAAGTTTTTATGCGGTCAGTTGAATCGTCGAGCCAAATATGTGCTATATAAATGAGGACTATAGAGCTATGTGTTTAGTTCTTTGCAAGCATCATGGATGATAGTTTAACGATCACCGTATCTGGATCTTCATCTGTTCTCGAGGCACAATTCTTCCCCCCCATTGAATTATCGCCCGATAAAAATTATACTCTCGGACTTGTTGAGCTGCTCACATTTAATTCAATTCCCAATATTGACATTGGCTGTAATGAATTTCATGTTGGAACGCAAGTGTTGACCATACCAACGGGGAGTTATGAAATAGAGGATATTGAAAAATATTTGCAAGCTGAATTGACACGTAAAAACATAAAAATTCAGCTCAAACCGAATAATAATACACTGCGTAGTGAAATCGAATGTAATCAGCCTATTCGTTTCACATCGAACAACTCGATTGGACCTCTGCTAGGCTTTGCATCAGGCCTATTGGAAGCCAATAAAAGACATGTGTCTGATCTGCCGGTATCCATTCTTAAAGTGAACGCCATACGAGTCGAGTGTAACATAACCACCGGCGCATACATCAACGGGCGAAAAGTACATACAATTCACGAATTTTTCCCATCTGTGCCGGCGGGCTACAAAATCATCGAAGTACCATCGAGCGTCATTTATCTACCAATCACGACTCACCGAATCGACAATATACAACTTCGTATTGTGGATCAAGACGGTGATTTAATAAATTTCCGCGGCGAAGTTATCACCATACGACTTCATATAAAATCTCGATGGGCATAGTCTACAATCGTAATATTAATAAGGCAGCATCATGGGATCGCGAAACCAGTCGTCGATCAACGCTCAAAGCGCTAACACCGCAAAACCTGCTACTATTGAAGAGTTTGGGACTCAAGATTCGTGGAGTTCGCGTGTAAGAAATTATTTACTTTGTACGTTGTGCATCTGTTGCGCGCAATGGAGGAAGAAATCGTAAACATTCAGACACCCATTATCTTCGATGAATCCATCATACATTATGAGGTTCATGCTCATCAACCATACGCATCGTCAACATATAACAACAGTGATGAAATACGTATTTCAATTCAGCATCAAGATTTATCAATCCTACCGAGCAAAAGTTCAATTCACATTTGTGGAAAACTGACAAAGGACGATGGTACAGCGTTAAATGCAACGAGTCTCGTCAACAATGCCATATGTCATTTATTCGAAGAAGTACGCTATGAACTTAATGCAATAGAAATTGATCGTAATAAGAATCCGGGTGTTACGTCTCTCATTAAGGGATATACATCTCTTACACCTGCCAAGAGCTCGATGCTTGAAAACACTGGTTGGCTCGATGTTGAAGAAACAAAACGAATCGTGGATGCAGCGGGTAACTTTGATGTATGCGTACCGTTGAGTATGCTGCTGGGCTTTGCTGAAGATTACCGAAAAATGATGGTGAATGCGAAGCATGAATTGATTTTGACCAGATCACGCACTGATGACAATGCCATAATACAGACAGCCGCTGAAAATTATAGGCTCACATTACAGAAAATCGAATGGCTTGTACCATACGTTACCGTCGCGGATCAACGCAAAATTGAACTTTTAAAGTTTATCGCCAAAGACACACCAATTTCCATGAGTTTCCGTACATGGGAATTGTATGAATATCCATTGTTGCCCATCACCTCTAAACATGTGTGGTCTGTCAAAACTTCAACACAACTGGAAAAACCACGATATGTAATTCTTGCATTTCAAACGGGACGAAAAAATAATAAGACAAAGAATGTGAGTTGTTTCGATCATTGTGACGTGACCGATGTGAAACTATACTTAAATTCACAATGTTATCCATATGGCAACATGAATCTGAATATACAGCAAAATCAGTATGCATTACTCTACGACATGTATACAAACTTTCAATCTATGTACTACAATAAGGAGGCTGAACCATGGCTGAACAAAAAGGAATTTTTACAATATGCACCTCTCGTTGTGATTGATTGCTCAAAACAAAATGATTCTCTCAAGTCTGGACCTGTGGATGTACGTCTCGAATTTGAAATGAAAACGAATGTACCTGCGCAGACATGTGCATACTGCCTCATTCTACATGATCGTATTGTAGAGTATAATCCCTTGAGTGGTGGGGTGAAAAAATTGGTATAAAATGGCTGAAGTGACCACACTGGACATCAGTCGAGATGGAGTTTATCGTTGATCTACAAGGTTTCAAGGGGCCCATCAACGAGTTTATCCTCAAAGAAATTTCAATTATTCGAGCAGATGTGAAAAACGCTGAACCTCTAACGCTCTTCTTCGAACCACCATACGCATGGGACACGCTACCAGCAAAATATCGAACCATGAATAAATGGTTGCAACGTAATTTCCATGGAATATCATGGGACTATGGTCTTATACCATACGACGCAGCAAAACCTATAATTCAAGCAATTTTACAACACGCTCACACCATATTTGTGAAAGGCTGTGAAAAGTCTTCGTGGTTAGCGAGCTTCTTGGATTTGTCAACGGAGATTGTTGATTTGGAGTCTCTGGACTGCCCATCGTTGAAGAAATTATTAAAAACTACATCGAATTGCCCCCACCACCATACCAACGAATTGAAATTCAACTGTGCAACGATGAATGTAAAAGCTTTGAAAAGCTGGTTATATGTATACCATGCCTTACGTAAACGAGGGATCTTTGAATAAAGAAAACATTTTTGAAATGGTTTTTTTTTTCTAATTTATTTATACAAAATTTCCTCCTCCTCCTCCTCCTCCTCCTCCTCCTCCTCCTCCTCCTCCTTCTCCTCCTTCACATTACAGAGATTTTTATATATTTTTTATTCACGTTGAAATTTCATGAAACTCGACGCCGTTCCAATCTCCGCCGATGTATTTCATAATGAGTTTTCCAGTATGAGCAGCTTCCAATAGTTTTTCATATGCCTCAGGATCTTGTTCAAATGCCTTGACGACTCGGGGTGGCAGGAAGACGGTGAATTCACTCTGCACTTCCACGACGTATCTTGGGCCGTACTTAGTCTTTGCCGATCGAATATCAGAGATTCCATAATCACCATTGACTTCAAGATCTTTTAGTTTTTTCGTGGGCAGATACTCGGACCGCTTAGTGATGTCGTTGATACCAGAGAACGCCATCGTTGTCGAATGTGGAGGTTTTAAGAGATTTTTCAAAAATCACGACTTGTACGAAGCTTCTAGAGCTGTGAATTGATGCTGATCTCTTCCATGCTCGACTATGTGTACCATCCATCCCTTCCATAAGTCCAATCCCCTTCCACTTCCCGGAAAAATTAGTTCAATCATGTATTATGCAGCCTCATACAGGTTTGAACATGTCGCCACCTGCATCTTTGACAGCTGCTTCTTCGAACAATGCACATTCCGCAATAGCAGATTCTTTCCCACGCATTTTCCGAAGATCTATTCCTGTCGAACAATGGATCCACGTTTCTTTGTTTGCACACCCACATTCGAGACAGGTTTAAACATGTTCAATGCTCTTGCAACACTCTCTGCAGTTACGACGTTGGGGTACGGGGCCATCGATGTGATCCCCCGTCGATGGTGTGTTCCAATGTTCGTAACATCGTCTATATGATATAATCTCACTATCAGATTGATAATATTCTGGTAAACGATCCCACAAATAATCGGTAAATTCACTGAAGTACTGTTTAAATATTGTTGGCGATATAATTCGTAGCTCCTCCGTCGTCATTTCTCGCGGATTCTTCGTACGTCGAATTGCATATATATTCACCAATTCTTCCATTTCAAAACACTTTTCACAATCTCGACGCATAGGTCCAACAGCATCAACATGAGTCAGTTCCCATGGTGGATTAAAATGATCATCACACTCATGATATGATTGTATCTCACTATCACACTGTAAATGCTCTGGTAAACGATCCCACAATGAAGTTATACAGTAGCTAAAATATTTTAAAAGTAAAGCCTTGGGAATCGATTCGAGTTCATTTTTCGTCAATGTCCAGGGGTCTTTCGATGGGTGGATTGCATACAAGCTTGCGCATCTATCCATGTCGACGTCTACTTTCAGAATAAACATTTAACTCTCAATCTTATAAGTTTATCCACTTTTTCAAACTAAAATTATTTAAAAATAATCATACATCTCTCACACTCACTATACCCCGCATTTCCCCTACCCTCGCCCCACCCATACAGGATCAACGCAAGACTGTACATAACGCAAAAAAAAAAAATATGGACTAGCAGGTAGGAGATTTATCTTTTGTTAAAATTCTACTAATGCACCGTTTTAAGCAAACAATGACTCAATGGAGGTCAGGTGTGATCGTCACCTGCAAGTTTTGAAGTATGGGCGACTTTAAAAATCTCCATCCCTTCTTGCGCCTCGTGAGAAATGTCTCTACAGGTTAAAATATATGCAACACCGGATGAGTTCCACGAGATTGAGCCTGCGGTGGCGATTGAATCGAGTCTGACGTCTGGAAAAGTCCCACATTTGCCGTATTAATGCTTTTATGAGCACGCTGATCACCCACAGCAAACTCTGCATTGAACTCTGTATTAACTTTAACACTATTAAATTTAGCTATAGAGTCTTTCACTCGTTTTTCAATCAATTCATATGCATCCTCCAAGAACTGACGTGGTACGGTGTAACTTCGATTGATTACAGCACCAGTCACTACACGATTCGCGAACGCTGTATCAATTTCTTTCCAGACTAACCCTCGATTGTCCAGTCCTGCACCGGTATGTCGAAACCGCGAACGTGTGACTTCTAGTAACCCTTCCAACCGTATTATTTTTGCAGTTATGGAGTGTTGACATCCCGTGCTCAATCGAGGGCGTTTATTCGGTGAAACTTGCTCCCCCAACAATTCGATAAACTCAATACACTGCTTTTCCCACAAATCGTATTCTTCCACTGACGTTAGGGAAGCTATTTGTTCATGCAACAATCTTTCAACATCGATACCACTGATATGGGACATAGTGATTGAAGGGTAACAAAGAATAAACTCAGTTGTTGACTCGGAGACGATCCGTTTCAAAATGTGGACAATTAAAAAATGTTTCTAACAAAATCATCATCTCTTATATAGATTTTCCAAAAAAAAGCAATGCTATTGAGGTGAGGGGGTGGGGGTTGTATATGTGGAAAGATGTAGACATGAAGATGTAAATCTATTGGTTGGAATTTTCTCTTTTTCCGTTACCGCGATAAAATGTGGTATGAAAAAATAAAAAATGTTGCTGCTTTTTCCCACAAAGTCGGCTATTTTACTCTTTTGTTGCAAGGTGGAAGTTTCATTTGTTGGAATTCTTTCTTTTTATGTTACCGCGAAAAATGTGGTATGAAAAATAAAAAATGTTGCTGCTTTTTTCCCACAAAGTCGGCTTTTTTTTTTTTTTTACTCTTTTGTTACAAGATGGGAGTTTAAGATAGAAAACTGATGATGAAAAATTTATCAGTCGGCATTCTCTTCGTTTCATTACGCAGATATACATCAGCTATAGGTCAAGGGAAAAATGTGGGTGTGCACCCTCCAATTGAGTCAAAATTTCCACTGAGACATATTTTTATAGAGACAATGTCTCAATCATGGTAGAATGCCACAATTCTATAGATTATACCGTGGAAAAAACCACGTCTCCTAGAGAACATAAATATAATTAGTACAGTCACGGGTGTCAGGCTCAAAAATTTTCACCCCATTGTGTTAACTTTGTTTATTACTACCGTGCAGGTTGTTGCAGGTCCTCAGCGGGGCCGACAAAAGAAGCGAGCCCTTCCTTCCCCCTCTGCAGCGCTTCTATTTTTCTTTTCTATCTCTCTCACACCCTTCTTTCATCTCTCTCTCCCGCCCTCACTCAACCATCCCCTCCACAAACCCCCTCCCCCGCAACAATCCCTTCCCCGCACCGCAGCGTTCCCCGCACCGGACCCCGCGCTCCCCCGTCCCCGCACCCCCTGAGATCCCTGAGTTTGAACCGGCCTAGCTCATATACTTAGAACGATGAGGATTATCGGTTTCGGAGTAAACGTCGCACCACAACAAATAAGATCGTGTCCCGCGTAGTTCGGTCGCGGAAACACGAACAAAGAATAGACAGCGATAATACAAAAAATGTCAACAACATTTCGCGCTCGCAACACGCTATCTCTCTCTCACAACCTACAACCTCACTCAATATAACGACACAAATTGAACGCAATCTTACTCTAACAAAATGGTAGTCACACCCAAAATTTATCATTCTCTTCGGGCCCCACGTTGGGCGCCATTTGTAACAGGATTTTCCCGGTTCGGGTCAATCTGTCCCTTCTCGACTCACCTGACCCGTTACGCACGCGAACGAAAAATTGCGAGGGTGGACTGGGCGCCAGGTACGAAAGTACCGCCGGTTAAACCGACTTAATTTTTACCCACCCCTGCCGCAAGGCTGGCCATACAGATTCGCGGGTAACGTGGGTGACCGAGGACGGTCCGGCTACTCAGCTCATGCTGAGATACAAAAGGTAGAGGGGCTGGTTCGGGGTAAGAGAATAAATCGCAGGTATCGAAAGAAAGTGGCCAAGACGTGTGACTGAGTTAATATTAAGATTTATTCAGGTAAATTTAGTTAACATAACCATCGAGAGAAAAACAGCTAAAGTCCGAAGACAGGCAAGTTAGGCAACCTGACATGAAAATTACACAGATTAATTAAATAATACGGAGTTAGTGCGCAAGGTACGAACGGAGGCAATACAACCAAGAGAAAAATAGCTAAGGTCCGAGGACAAGTAAATTAGGCAACCTAATATGAAAATTACACAGATTACTTAAATAATAACGGAGTTAGTGCGCAAGGCACTAACGGAGGCAATACAATCAAGAGAAAAATAGCTAAGGTCCGAAGACAGGTAAATTAGGCAACCTAATATGAAAACTACACAGATTACTTAAATAATAACGGAGTTAGTGCGCAAGGCACTAACGGAGGCAATGCCATCGAGATAAAATAACTAAGGTCCGAAGACAGGTAAATTAGGCAACCTAACATGAAAATCACACAGATTAATTAAATGATAACGGAGTTAGTACGCAAGGCACTAACGGAGGCAATACAATCAAGATACAATAGCTAAGGTCCGAAGACAGGTAAATTAGGCAACCTAATATGAAAATTACACAGATTACTTAAATAATAACGGAGTTAGTGCGCAAGGCACTAACGGAGGCAATGCAATCGAGGGAAAAATAACTAAGGTCCGAAGACAGGTAAATTAGGCACCCTAATACGAAAATTAGTTGAACGAACGAAATAATACTAGAGTTAGTGTGCACGACACTAACTCAGGTAATTTAATTGGAATTTAGGTATTCCAGGCTCGGAGGCAGGTAGTACAGGCGATTTTACACGGAACGACATATATGAAATAATATTTCGAGATAAAAGGAATGCGAAAATTGGGTGAAATAAACTCGAGAACAAAATACTGAAGGGATCCGAGGCAAATAAGAATGACAACAATGCTTAACGTACTCGAGGCCGCGCGAGAGAGAGATAGCACGAAAACAAACCGGCGCGATGTGCTCGCGGCCGGCCTTGAACGCGTAACACAAAATTGCGACGAAATATAATAGCCTAGACTGGCCAATTTTACGCTATAAAATTACTCATTAAACTTTATACATTATTTATCGTAGTCGATAAAAATTGAATCACGAAACTAAAAGAATATCGCGAGTCACCAAGGGGGATTCGACGGAAAATTGGGTACTCCAAAAAAACTTAATAATGAGGAGAGAATGAAGACAAAAGAGCCACATTCCCGCTCGAATATCATCCTCATTCTTCCACGCCAACAATAAATGGCAAAACTCTAAAAATTAATACTTAAAACCCCAATAATCCGACGAATCGGAGAAAGTAGAGGAACGGGCTTACCGAGGCGAAATCTCTGCACGTGGTGGTTGCTGGGGCTCAGGAGCTCGGTGTGAACAGCGACTCGCCGGTGAGACACGATTACCGAGACTCATTGTTCTAACGCCTCGGCAAGGCTCCGCGCTCTCGTTGTTTCTCCCCACCACTCGAGGACCGCAGGACCTCGCTCTCGCGCCTCTGTTGCGAATTAGCCGAAATTCTCGGCGGCGCGTTGAAATTAATACGCGGGAACTTCGAACGATGTCCCCGCTCGGATCCCACCTCCAGCGAGCTTTCCACGCTGCAGGAGCTTTTCCTCTTGGGGACCCGGCCGATGTCCGACTGAAAGGTGGAGGGGAGACCTCCCTCGTGACGCGAGGCGTCCCTCCGCGTCACGGTGGGTCCACAATGCCACCAGGCGAAACAGCACCTCCACCCCAGGGAATCCCAGGCCCCACCCGACGAGGCGCCGTTGCACACGGGCTATAGCTCCCGCAGACATGGAGGCGAACGGGGCAACTCTCGGTTGCGATGGTGAGAAAGCCACGGGCGGCGTTCATTAATGGCCGATATCCGGCGTGGTCTTTCGACCGTTCGCTGGTTGGACTCTGGTGACCGAGAACAACGCCTGGAGGACTGGGATCGTTGCGGAGCGACCGCGGAAATCACAGAGAGCTGAGGCGCGAGGACGGTGGCCCGAACGACCCTCGAGAGCGATGCAATATAATATACAATCGTAACATCACTCTCTTTCTCTCTCTCGCGCTCACTCACAAATAAATATTGACGATTAACGCAGGTAATTGATAGGCAACTTAATTGTACACAAAAAAAACGATTAATGGACGATCCAGGCAACTTAATAGTACTTATAGTTACTGAGGAGGAGTCTCCGCATTAGCCCCCCTCCCGACGAGTCGCGGTGCGGCGTCAAATGGACCGGACCTCCGGTCCACTGGTCGACCATAATTCGTGCGGGTGACGTGGGCACAAGATGTCACGTCACAATATATATATATATATATATATATTACACAATGTAGTACACATATATGCATATATATGGACATATATATGCATATATGTGTACATTACTTTTCGACCGCAGCCTGCGCGCTTGGGTCAACGATTTGGCTGCCGATTTTTTCCAAGAAAGTAGGTTATAAAAGAAGACGACCCTCTAAACTTTGAACTTAATATTTGAACTTAATATAAAGAAATTTGATGGCCGTAGAAATTTTTGAAATGTTAAAAAAGTGATTTTTTATCTAAAGCTCTATGAAGCTTAAAAATTCGAATGGAGCGGCATTTCTGTTTTTTAATCTTGTATTTTCAAGAAAGAAATAGTTTTTCACTCTAAACCAAAATCCGGTTTGATTAGCACCCTTTTCTTGAATTACTATCTTAATAAAATTTCGCGTATTTATGAAACGCTGCCGGGGCGAGAATTTTTCGAGCAAACGGCTATAAGACAGCTTAAATTTTTCATCTAGGTACAATCTATCACTACCTACACTAATTTTTATATATTACCACGTTCCTTTTTATATACGGCCTCTCAAATCTAACTGATTTTTGAAAAATCCCTGTTTTCAGATAGCTGTAACTTTTTTCTATTAGTATGAAATTGCTTGAAATTTTCAGGGAATATACTTTAATCTATCCCCAAACAACACTGAAAATTTCAAGAATGGGTTTCAACTGGTTAGCGAGCTGTGAATTTTTTTGAATGCTCCAGTTTTTCTTATTTTTCTACATGTTTATGGCATTATCAATATAGCCATACACATGAAAAAAAATGAATTATAATTTTGAATAAAATTTAAATCATTCAAATAAACATCATAAATTATCACTTTTAAACATCAAAATTATTAATAATGCCATAAACATGTAAAAAATGCGAGAAATTTGAACATTTAACAAATTTACAGCTCGCTAACCAGCTCAAACCCATTCTTGAAATTTTTAGTGTTGTTTGGGCATAGAATAAAGCATATTCCCTGAAGATTCCAAGCAATTTCGTTGTAATAGAAAAAAGTTGCAGCTATCTGAAAACAGCGACTTTTCAGAAATCAATCAGATTTGAGAGGCCGTGTATACAAAGGAACGTGGTAATATTTAAAAATTAGTGTAGGTAGTAATAGAATATACCTAGATAAAAAAATTGAGTCGTCTTAAGGGGACCGTATGGTCTAGAAATTTGAAAAAATCGATTTTTTTTTTTTCGATATGTCGAAAGTATAGTATCTCAAGAATATACTGTGAAATTTTCATGCGGAAATTCTCAATATTACAGCTTCTACAGCCCATAACGCAGGTAGAGAGCGGTCCGCGACACGAAAACGTTCAAAGCCTTATTGGACACAAAGCCTTACGGGGATGATTTTTTAGTTTGCAAAAAAGAATGTGTTTTGCATGTTAAAAAACGTTTGTACAAACGTGCTGTTGATGCGAAAAAAAAACATGCACAAATAAAGAAAGCAACAAAGAAATTGACAGAAAAAGAAGAGGGAAAAAAGACACAGCGGAAATCGATAAATAAAACACCGAAGCGTCAACAATTGACGAATAAATTATTGCAAGAGCTGTCAACTTATTACGGTCTAGCAATTAGACGTAATTCAGATTCGACTGAAGGGATGAGAAGTGAAATATGGGCAGCATATTATCACAAAATTTCAACAGATGAAAATCCGCAACACTCGTACTGTCCTCCAGGTTCCGAATCGTGGTGCAAGTGGCGTCAAAGTGAGGCTGCAGGTACTTTAGACACCTACGAGCACCCACCTGCTCTGTGCGATGAAGCACAAGAGATATTAAAACCAATTTATGAAGAATTGACAGCAGAGACTTTATTGGAAAGATGTATTGGCAGTAATACGCAGAACAATAACGAAAGTTTCAATGCTTGCGTGTGGCACCTTACGCCGAAACATCTGTTTGCCGGAAAAAAAATCATTGATATTGCCACTCACATTTCCGCTTGCATATTCAATGAAGGATTTGCATCCCTATTGAAAATAATGGAGACCATGGGCATAACAATCGGGCCACAAGCGGAGCAACTAGCGCAAAACCGAGACGAGCTGCGAGTATCGAGCGCCAACCGTAGGAGCACGGACAACTCCAAAGAGGCTCGGACAGCTCGAAGAAATGAAAGGAGTGAGGAAATCTTGAATTATGAACGTTCCGAAGGAATCCTATATGGTGCCGGAATCGCGGATTAACTGTAAGTATTCAAAATTTGCTCAATTTTTGAAAATATCTGTACCTCAAACTTTAAACTCATTTATCTCGAAACGACTTTTTTCGGCACTGCGCAGGTGAAAACAAAAAAACTATTCAACCGAATCACTTGAAATTTGGATATGTTGTTCACAACATGTATGGCTATCGTCGGAACTACAATCATAATTTTATTTAAATAATTTCTTATTGTTTATACTAAAAAACTAGTGAAAAAAAACCCGATTTTACGAATTTTTTTTCAAAAGCGCGCCATTTTGTCAATTTTTAATTTTTTCGATTTGTTCTAGTCCCGACCATAACTGCACTCTTTCTGATTAAGAATCTTCTTGAATTTTGTGTTTCAGATGAGTAGAAGTCTCGGATCGATCTTCACCGTCCGGGTCGGATTTTTCGAGAGGGTCGTCTTCAATGCCAATTATATGATAATAAACACTGTTTTTAAAATTAAAAAAAAATTTTTTTGTATACTTAATAAAGGTAGTAATAAACCCGAAAAGTTAAAACATCGATTTTTAAATTTTTTAAGGCAAAAAAAAAATCGTGAAAATAGGTGAAATTTTCGTGCTCTAGACCATACGGTCCCCTTAAAGACGTCTACTTGGAAAATTGTTGCTCCGGCAGCGTTTCAAAAATACGCGAAATTTTGTGAAAAAAAGTAATTCAAGAAAAGGGTGCTAATTTAAGTGAATTTCTGTTTGGAGTAAAAAACTATTTTTTCCCCGAAAACACAAGATTGAAGAAGAGAAATGCCGCTTCATACGAGTCTTTAAGCTTCATAGAGTTTGCATGAAAAAATTGTGAAAATGGCTAAAAAATAGATTTTTTTTTTAATTTCAAAAATTTCTATAGCCATCAAATTTCTTTATATTGAATTCAAATTTGGAGGATTGTCTTTTTATAGAACTTGCTTTTTTAAAAAAAATCGGCAGCCGAATGAGTTACCCAAGCCCGCAGGCTGTGGCTGAAAAGTAGTGGATCTGCCCATATATATTGTAACGGGGCATACACTCTGGAGCCCCGCTACATGCAGTAGCGCCATCTCTCAGGAACATCTGTAACAAAAAGATAAATAATAATAATAATTTTCAACAATTTATGCAATAATATAATAAACAAACATTAGAGGGCCTTGTTTCTTATATATAATAACTAGGGTACGGGATGATAAATAAGAGGATAAATGGAAGGACAAAAAATTCTCATTCTGCTTTCCGATACAAGATCCGATACGGATTCCTGACCGAAACGCTAATGGGCACCTAGACAGATTTTCTGTCAGAAGGAGTTAACGAAACGTTGAGTGAAGAAATTAATTGAGGAACTTAAGGAAAGGAAAATAGGAATTGTGCCTCTTTTCGATACAAGATCCAAGACGGATTCCTGACCGATACACTAGTGGGCACCTAAACAGAATTTCTGTTAGAAGGAGTTAACGAAACGTTGAGGAAAGGAATTAATCGAGGAAATTAAGAAAAAGGAGTACAAAAAGTTCCAAATCGAACGACGAAAACCGGAGAACTGACTCGGCAGAAACGCAAAGGCAACTTTGCGTATACCACCAAGACAGCGCTTAAGCGATCGCCTTTGGATTTGGAACCAGGAAAAAAGGGATTTATTAATGATGGTGAATTAAAAACTTACCAGAAATAAATCCATCCTTGCAAAAATCGTTGTTGAAGAGCGTACACTCGTTGAATCCGATTAGTAGGTGTGAGCGTAGTTAATCCTGGAAGTTTTTATCCGCAACTCCTTCGGGACTTGGCTGCTAGGGGAGGTCAATAAAAATTAGTAAAATAAATAATAATTTGGGTAACTGGAAAAAGGGAGTAAGGATCTCAAGGACCGGGAGTAAAGATTTAAAAGTCTAAGAAAGAGGAAATTGAGAGTCGGAAAGATTTTACCAGACTCAACAATTTAGAATTGGGAGTATAGAAGGGACCACCGCAAACTGCGTCAGTCTGAGTGAAAAATGGATCAGGAAAAACGGGAATAAGGAACAAAAATCGTGTCACAGCGGTGACGGCTCACACACACAACAACACGATAACAGAAAACGGCGAGAAAAACGAAAATTGTACTCGGAAAACACAGTAACTGCACACTTTTGTCCCGAACAATCACAGAAACAAACGCGAGTCCACGAGAACACTTATAATTGTGGAATTTGTTATTAATTTTAATTTATTTCGAAGCGGAAGTCTCAGCGGTGACATCACACATACCCCTAGCGGATTTCACGACCAGCTTTCTGGTCGTTTTTGTACAAAAGCTGATCAGTTATTTATGGTCGGAACTACTTGCTGGTTCGGTGACGAGCTGGTCGTTTCGACCAGTTTGCTCCGGTCGGATACCTTTTCAGAGGCTGGACCGGGTGGTCGTCCCGACTACGGTAATATGGTCGGGACGATTCGCTGGTTCGGTGACGAGCTGGTCGTTTCGACCAGTTTGCTTCGGTCGGATACCATTTCAGAGGCTGGACCGGGTGGTCGTCCCGACCATATCACCGTGGTCGGAACGACTCGCTGGTTCGGTGACGAGCTGGTCGTTTCGACCAGTTTGCTCTGGTCGGATGCCTTTTCAGACGCTGGACCGGGTGGTCGTCCCGACTACGGTAATATGGTCGGAACGACTCGCTGGTCGTTTCGACCAGTTTGCTCCGGTCGGATACCTTTTCAGAGGCTGGACCGGGTGGTTGTCCCGACCATATCACCGTGGTTGTAACGACTCGCTGGTTCGCTGACAAGCTGGTCGTTTCGACCAGTTTGCTCTGGTCGGATGCCTTTTCAGACGCTGGACCGGGTTGTCGTTCCGACCATCACTGTGGTCGGGACGATGAGCTAGTCACCCGGCCAGCGGGTCATTCCGATGCGATTGCTTTGGTCGGAAATATTCGTTATGATGAGAAAAGGTTCGTAATTTTCCGGGCCGTCCTGTAAAATGGGTATTTTCATTAAAGGGAGTAAATGTGGATATACACCAGGCAGGAGATGAAGTGACAGGCAAGATAATCTCAAGAGCATGGAGCCGTAATTTATTAATGTATTTTGCTCTTGGGACGCTTAAGGAAAGATACAATATACGAACGTTTATTTCACTGTTTTTTAACATTTTTTTTTGCTCTAGAATTTTATGCTAGTGCTTTATAGCATAACAGTTTCGTCATCCTTATCCCCCAGCGTTGCAAATTCATTTCGTTAATAGACGAACGAATATATCTGTTTGATAGCAAAAATGTTTTTTTACTTGTCATGTTTGTGAAATGAATGCAAGTAAACCATTTCGGGTCTTCATTTATACTACAAATAATCTTTCATATTGAATTTTTGTTTTGCGCCGGGAGAATTCCCTAAATAATGTTCCAAAAGAGACTTAGAAATACTCGCGTTCCGTGTAAGTGTCATGCGCGAGGGTCATTTCTATTAATGAATAATGTCTTGCACTTCTTTGGTTTCTCGACTTACAATACATTGAAGCATGTACTTGACAACCATATTCTAATCTTGAAACGTTAATTGTTTTTTTTTCTTACACTTGATGTTATAAAAAACGATTTAATGCGATTCTACCGGTGTATCACGATATGTGCTTATATTTTTATCTGTATGTTTCACGTCCATTATGGCATCTTCTCACTTTAAACGCCTCAAAAATAGGCTGTTTTTGCGATTTTTTTTCGAGGATTTTTGCTTAAAATTATGGGATAAAACGGATCCTATGTAATAAACACATCTTTCAAGTACATGAAAAAATTTTTATTTTATTTTTTTAAACAATTATTATAATACATCAGTAGCATTGAAAAACCCGTGTAAAAATGTTATGGTCGTGGCTTGTTGATGGTATCTCCGAGACGGGTCGTCTGAAACAAAAAAATAAAACTGTTTTAGATTCAGTATGTCAGTGGCTATAGCGCATATCATCAGATTTTTGATATTCGCGAAAATAACAAAATGGCGCACGTTTTTCGAAAAAGTAAAAAAAAACCACGATTTTTTTGCAGTTTTTTGTAAAAAAAAAATTCTTAAAATCAAAATTTAAAAAATCTGATGATATGCGCTATAGCCATAACTATGAAGCATATGTCATTCAAATTTCATGACAATCGGCCGGATAGTTTCCGAAATTTCATCAACAAAGCACCGAAAAACCTTGTTTTGAGATAACTGCGTTTAAAGTTTTGGTTGCAGAAAAATCATGAAAAAACCTTACCTCGGGTTAATCAGCGATGCCTGCTCCATACAATGGACCTTCCGATTCTTCGTAGAAGGTGTGTTCGTCCAAAGTAGCTTCCCTTCGTCTCGACCTAGTCTCTTTTGAAGCGTTAGAGCTGCGGCGGTTCCCTACGCGTACGCGATCACTGTCGCGTTTCTCGGCGTATTGAACGGCGATAGGGCCTAGTTTGACACCCATCACCTCCAAAATTTTTAAAACAGGTTGTAGCCCTTCGTTATAAATGCATGCCGCTGTTTGGCAAGCAATTTCCACGGTTTTTCTTCCCGTAAAAACGTGTTTCGGCGCCATTGCCCAGACACAGCTGTTGAAACACTCGTTGTTATTTTGGGTATTTCCTCCGAGGCATCGTTCCAGTAACTCGTCCTTCGTCAGTTCTTCATAGATCGGTTTCAAAACCTCTTGAACATCATCAGCTAGAGCAGGAGGATGTTTAAAAGTTTCTATCTGATTGTTTTTCACTGCTTTCTTGTACTTGCACCATGAGTCTGAACAATACGTATGCTGTGGGTTGCTGTCGGTTGAAATTTTATGATAGTATCCATTATAACAATCCTGAGCGCAGAGATGTTGCCGTTACGAAGTTTCAAATTAGACTGATGAAATAACAGTTTAGCATCGTTGCCGAGTGATTTTCTTTTGAAAAATGCACGTGTTAAGGTCTTATTACATGAGTATAGACCCGAAAACAGAATATACCTAAGCAAGGGGTACTACATTAACAAAAGAACACGGCTATTCAATTGTATAGAGTCAGATATACAGGGACCGTCCGAGCGGCGTGAAAGGGATCGCCGGGTACTCTCAGGTAGTCACCTAACGGTCGCCAAAAAATGTAGTTAGACTCGTCCGATCTTTATGAAATTTCGAGATGACATTTTTGAAGATATGTACTTTCAAAATTTAAAAAAAAAAAAAAATCGATTTTTTTAAATTTCCAAAGTGAGAAGACGCCTTATGCAAATAAATTTTGTAACTTCTCAAATCATTGTACATGGTACATATGTACTCAATGATGATAGTTCAATCTTAGAACATAACGATTGTTTTGGTTCCTGATGTTAAGAACCTTTTGATACTAAGGTACCGGTTTGTCATAATATGCGTTAACATTTTTATATTAAACCTTTTGTCAGACGCATTATTAAAAATAATTTTCTTAGCTCTTAACTAACCCTACGCAGTACTTATGTCATTGCCAAGGATATACTACCGGTCTACTACGGCAAGTTCTATATTTGTATAATACTTTCTTTCAAAGCGATTGTAAAGAATTGAATATGGCGTATCCTTTCGTACGACGCAACAAGCTCCGCTCGGATCCTCATGAAAAATTAAGTTAGTTGATGTTATTCATGTTTTCGCTTTCGTCTTCGTCATCGATCTCGCTGTTGTGAGTGTCGTCTTCTTCATCGTCGTTGTTATTACCACCACATCTATCGCTGTAACCACCATCGTCTTCTGGATTTCCGCGCTTGGTTGTTTTCCTTATATTTTTTGTTGATGTTTTGACAGTTCTACTATGAGTCTCTTCATAGCGATCGTGCTTCAGTTTAGACCCAAGCATCAAACGCAGCGTTTTTATATCATCGACACCATCTAAGTTTATCTGTTTGATGCCTTGCAGCGCGATGCACCCTCCTGTTTGTTTTACATTTTGAGTTATAAAACATATCAATGTACGCCAAGGATTCATTCGTATGTGCAATTTTTATTACCGGTTCTCGAAGTTGAGTGTAATATTTATTTGTTTACTTACGCATTAGCTTTCCGATGTCCGAGTCTGTGATTTCTTCTTTCCCGCGATACTTTTTAGCCAATGTTTTTTTTTAAAACTAACCGCTGTCGTTTTTCCTTACTCCACAGAGCCTCTATTAACACATTTAATCTTTTGCTCCTTTTTCGACATGTTGCCGCATCGACGATCACTCCCTCGTCTAATTCCCAACCAGGAATTAATTCCGTTTTTCCTACTGCAACTTTATCGATTATATGGAATTCACCTTGTGCATCATCGCTCTCGTCATCCATGTCATTAATTTCTTTCGCTAATGTGGCGCATATTGAGGTCACCTTATGTAATTGCGATATCTGTTAAAAATAGAAAAATAAAAAAAAAAATTCTTGCAAAACGTATATTGGAATGTATCCTGTCACACATATAACCTTTTCCCTTCTTTTCTCTCTCAAAGACCTATATAAGCCTTTACTCTGAATTCTTTTTTTGCCTTCTTGGACATTATTGTTCGTCGTCAAATTGATGCTTTCCTTCTGTAAAAAATTTGTTTTGCTGCATGATGGCTGATCATCAAATGTGTCAACATTTTTTGTCTCGCTGCTTCGTTCCCCACCGCTTGGTGACGTTTTAACGGTGCCTGACTATAAACAATTGCTACATTATATCTCAGTAATAGACGTTTTGCAATGTTTTGCGGTAACCCTCTCAACCTTGACTGGTTTTCTTTAAAAATACTTTTCTACCTTGCTTTTCAAAACGAACTTCTTGTTCTTCTCAAGCTTGATGTTTTTTAACTTCTGCTGCTGTTGCGGCGGGGCCTTCACATTTCCACACGACTTCTTGGGGATTTCGTTTTCCTTGTCAAAGAACTCATAAACGTCCGAAATATCCCTTTTTTTTCACCAAGCATTTCTTTCACATTTCCGACCTGTTATTAATATTTGTTGATTACGTTTTATGATTTTTCACCAGTATCCACCCCTACCTCTATGTTTATCTCAATTACTTACCGACTTTGTTGAGTTGTTTTCAACATTTCCTACTTTTATTTGTGATTTCGGAGTAGTGGTTTTTATTTTCAACGGTCGCTTAGGGATATATGTATCAACACTTTCATTGGATGAAGTTCGTGTCCTCGCTTTTTTGGCTTCTTTTATCTGTAAATTTGATTGTTTCTGCTGGTACTATAATAACCCTCTCCCGCGTCAAAACTCATTTGTATTAAAAATCGAGGAATAATATCCGAATCATTTTACTTTCGATCCTGATCCTTCCTGTGTAAATTGCAACGACTTTCCTTCAATTATTTTCTCAGAAGCTTCAGAGGTGTTCCTGAGCGTTTCCTGTGTAATTTGCATCGTTATTCCTCGAATTATTGCCTCGCAAGCTTCAGATATACCCCTGGGCGTGTCGGTCAGAGCCAAATTCCTGCAGTCAGGTAACTCTTGACGGACTAAAGTCTCATCCGCCTGTAAAGTATTATTCAGTTAATTCACGATTCAGCGATTAGTTACAATCCGAATCGGTTCCTATGCATGTATGATTTGTGACTTCGGATATTTTTTTCTATGGATCTTTTATTGCAATTTTTTACAATGGGAATCTTTCAAATACTCTACAGTGTTATTTTTCGAAAAGCAGCAAATGAGTACAAAGACGAGGTACAAGCTCATTAGCTTTCGGCAAGACGCTATTCAGACCCTCCAAAGCTGATTTTTTTTCAATCATATGCAACAAAAATTACCGGTTGTTCCGCAACATTCCGTACCGTTGCTATACCATTGATAAGTTCTGTGAAGTGACTGTAGGAAATCGAGGGAAACACCTCTGTTTTTCTTATCCTTATCATCATTTTTTTCGCTGCGTGGTTGCCACAATCTTCATCACTTTCCTACGATATTAGCAATTGAAATTAATTCGTTTTAGCAGCGCAAACTGATACATTTTTTAATTTCACTACAAGTGATATTAAAAATATTTCGATAATTGTATAATTTTCCATACTTACATTGTTATCACTGTTGTCTGGCATTTCATGATGAGTAATATCATAGGCTCTGTCACTGCAGCATGTTTCAGATTCGCTTATAGGTGCGGTTTTCTTTGAAAAAGCGTCATTATAATTGCGATCACGTATGCAGTCGTTTTCCTCTGCTGCTGATTCTGGAACATCCTCATTTCCACTACCGTGTTCATCGTCTTCATTCAGAGGCTTCATAGGATTACTGGTAATCATTTCTTCCTTTTTATGAGTCGCTTCCATCTTTAATTCCTTACTTTCCCCACTACTCAGCGTCTATACGTTTATTAGTAACATTAATCAATTTTACAATTTAACATCTGAATGCCACGTTATTATTTCCTTTTTAATATGAATTACTTGTCAATTTCTTCCGATTTTTCCAACATGCTTTCGCCCTCTCCTCTTACTTTACTTTACGTTTTTCTACAAGTGATTGAACGTGTATGCATGCAATGGCATTATTTTTAACCTCCTTCCTCAGTATTTTCGAAAAGACAACGTATTTCGAACATCACTTTCCCTCACCTTTGTCCCCTTGACTTCATTTCTCCCGGTAATAATTTCGTTTTCATTGTCATAATAATAGGAATGTGCTTTTTGATTTTTTTTTATTTCTTCAAATGTTTTTTTCTCCATCGATCGTTGCTGCATATCATTACCATCTATCCCAGCGATAATTTTTTTCCGTTTTGATGGAATTCGATATTCGTCTTGATTCCTCCTTTTTTTTTCTTCGTCCTCAAGCTCCTGCAAATACTTTCAGAACAAAGCGTCATAAATTTTCATTTGTGTCGCTGAGTCGAAATATCAGTACGCTACAAATGTCTGCCCATGGTGCATTCAATTGTAAGTTATTCCAGCATGCTGATATATCTCTACAACATTTCCTTACTCCCTCCCCCCTCTTGCAATATGTCTTTTTGTTTCCCTCATTACTTCACTTTGGTATTCGGAGTTATATTCCAACATTGCAATCTAACTGGTCCCCCGATTACTGTCTGCGTCGTAGATACGATGTAATAGTCCACCATTCTGCCCGCCACCCCCCCCCCCCGCCCCCCTCACGCTCGCTTCGTGCTCATGACTTTATTTCTCACTCAACAATTTTAACGTCCATTCCTAGGAAATCAATGATGGCATCGTACCTCATCTAAAAGCGATACGTCGAATTGTTCTTCGTTGTCCGGTTTTTCAATTTCCGCGGTTTTTTCATCCTCTACAGGTTGTTGACGAACTTTTTCTCGTTGGACCTCGTCAACTTCATTTTGAATGATTGTTTGCTTATTAACAGTAATATCTTCTTTGTCTTTAAGGACTTGCAATCCTGTCTCCAATTTGCCAGCGCCAGCGCAGCTGAGCACCTGTATAAGAAATATACGATCATTCTCAAGACTTTATCATTAAGCAAATGGAATGAAATTTCGGCATTTTTGAAACAAATAAATGTTTCACCAGATACAAATACTACTCATACATTTTTACAAGTTTTATAAGAACGTTGCCGCGACATTTTTCCACATTTCTTCAGCCACTCGTAGTTAACTGAGAGATAACATCCCCCCCCCCCCCCTCTATCTCAATGTCTTACTACTTATTTGTTTTTCGTCATTCAATTCTCGTTATTATTCTTTCAGGAGTATTTTTCTCGAACGATTTCCACAGTGTTGTGGCGTAACTGTAATCCCACCTCCCGCTCGTACTCGGCTTTCTTCATTCAAAGCTTCCCAAGGTCAACAAAGGGTCCGCCCATTCTAAAACTGCACTTAAAAATTTTTTAAACTCACCCAGTTGTCCAAAAAAAAGCAGAAATAAAAAATGAGATTTTGAAGCAAACTTCATTTTTTTGGGGGAAAAAATGGAAACACCAGTTTTGGGGATTCGACACGTAGTCTATTTAAAAGTAGATAGGATGTTGTATAGAATGAAACTTGGTCATTTTTGTTTTAGAACCCATAGTTCTCGAGTTAAGCTTTAACCAAGAGGGGTTTAGCTTTTGACGTCGAAAATCCATGTAGCTATAAAAAACGAAGAACCGTAATCAAAAAAAATCCTGATAAACGTGTCCGCTCATTTTTTTTAACATAGAAAGGAATATCGAAAGCTCAAGCGAAACGAAATCATTAATTTGTGAAAATGTTAAAATGACGTGGAAAGCCGCACATTGAGATAGGTGGGTGCCATTTTTGATTTATTTACAAAGCTGCGACGATCAGATTTCGGTCAACTCTTACATCGTTATGCGTATCATTGTATTGTTTTACATCACTTAACGGGACAGACCTAGTTAGAATTTTCGAAAAATCGATTTTTTTTTATTTCATTTTCAAAAAGTAGAATCTCTTACGAACATTTTCCGCCCAGGTAAATGTAAATCGGACCATTATTCGCCGAAATACAAGACTTTGTAGCACGTCGTGTCTGAGCCATAGGTAAGCAGGTAGCGGACTTCAAGTGCGTTTTTCTCGAAACCATGTTTTTGAAGTCGGTGATCACTGTAGCTCGAGAACGGCTTTACCGATCGGGTTGAAATTTATATCACTTCTTCTATACATGGTAGTCCTCCATATGAACGAAGGATTTTTTTTTTGGATAATTATTTTTATTTTTAATAGCAAAAAATGGAACTGATATTTTGGTCAAAAAAACACTTTTGACTTTTAACGGCCGCCATTTTGTGAAAAATGGAAATTTTTCAAAACCCTTCGTTCAACTGGAGCATTATATCATTAACTAAAAATCCCCTCCGTTTTTTTTGTTTCAGATGAGCCGTTGCAGCGTGAGCTTGATCACCGCAAACCGTGTTTTTTTTTGCAGCGTCCTCGGCAATTGACGGTCACCAGCTTATTTCGATATGTATTGCGTTGAAAAAATTGCAACATATACATTACATATGTATCTTTTAAACGGAAGAACTTTTGTTGTGAATTATTTTATCGTTTGACCAAAAAAAAATCGGAAAAAAGGCCTTTTTTTTGACGTTCCAACTAGGTCTGTCCCGTTAAGCGATTTTTCAGTTCAGATTTAGCGTCTGGAGTAGTCGTCAACGTATCCAAATGGTTCTCTTCGATACGTTTCTGGGTTTTTCTAGCAACTGCTACAATATCTGGATCATTACCGTCCGTTTGTTCCTCTCCTCCCTGCCAATCACAGACCAATAGTAATACAACCTATTTTTATTACCGCTACGATTTATTAGCACAATTCTTTTATACTTTTAATCATGCAGGTACTTACTGGCGGTACTATGTCATTCATCTCAGATGCTAACTTTTCGGCTGCTTCATAGCTTGCAGCAATTTTTTTTCGCGCCAGCTCTGTCTGTAAGTATATGAAAAGATTGTTTACTAGTATGTAAAGGCGTTATCGAAATAGTTCTATGTAGCCGTACTTTTAAGCGGGCATTTGAAAACGAAAATTTCTTTATCCGATTCTCTCAATCATTTGTAATATAAATGACTGAATAGTAATATTAAGAACCCAGTTGTGGTCGTAAATTAAAGTGTTTCTAACTACAAATTTACTTTAAAACTTGTTTCATCAACACTTCCTTTATCCAGCTCGATATTGGGACCGAGAAAAGCATTGGAATGTTTTAATGTATAAATAATAATAGAGGATAATCTACGGTCTGTTCAATTTTTCATGTTGTCTCTATTTTCTATCTCGATCTTTATATCATTCTTTCTTGTATGTTTTTGTAGTCATCTCGGTCCTCGTCAACATATTGTTTTCAATCATACAGAATTTTACAAACTTCTTCTCCATTCCAACTAGGCTTCCTCATTTCATACAATTTCTTAAACAATTGTATTCCTTACGGGACTATGTCATGGGCAGGGGTGCAGTAGCAGCAGCTCTCGTATATCTGTGCATATAATATATCTATATATAGATGTAGAAAACTGCTGCTGCTCTGCTGCCTACGAAATAGCCCTCTCAATGCTGCCCATATTTATTTATACGTTGAACGCATTTATGCGTAACCGCGCAAGCGCAATTCAGCATGTGGCGACACAGAATAATTGCTATCGTTTGATCCTCCGCCGTTTGCGGAGTATATAGGGAAAGTGGCGTGCGTCATTCCGTCCTTGAAACTGTATAAGGGGAAAAAGAGGAGCGCAACTGACAGTTTGGCTTATTTATGGGGTCAGACTAGATCTTGCTGAAAGTCTGGGTTCTCAGTTGGAGTTTTCGCGCTTCTCTGATCGTACCGCTTTACATCGGAGGTTTTTTGCGCCTCTTTAAACGCGTTATTCAACTCAGTACTCACTGTATTCAGTTTAAACTTTACCAAGAGCCGTTTTTTTCTACATTCCCGAATTCATATTATAAATTTTGAGTGACATTGTGGCGGTTGCACGGTTTCCATAATTTTCGGTGCTATAATGCTGTTTCTCTTCACACGCTTCTTTGGCCCGTATTGATTCACGGACATTTTCAGCTCAATCCTTCGTCATTTGTGCAGTCAATCGCGTAAATATCACAGGTCTGTTCGGAATGCGCGTCCGATCATTTAACAACGTGCTACTCGCCATCGTGGGCGCCGCCAAGTCGGAGTTGCCTTGCACGTTAGAAAATGGCGACGGTCCAGCCTCATGCCGTGAATGTTCCAATCTTATGAAAGGATCGTACGGCGTCGGAATACCGGTAAGAAAATTCTTCATTGTAATTATTCATCAAGTCATATGACAAATACCTTTGCACCATTTTCTCATGTCGTTTCGATTAATTTACAAAATAACCACGTAATTCCGTATAACATAAGTTTTTCTACCAATGAAATTAATCAGCATGCCATAATATTAATGAATTTTCTTTACTATATTGATCTTGATTCACATTTTCTATAGAATGCAGGGTCAGTAGCAATTTCCAAATTCAATTTTACTTTTATACTACTCGAACAAGCAGCAATAGACTATTTTATCGCACCGTTTTATTATACTGAATAAAATAATCACACGACTCGTTCCTTACCTCTTCTTTTCGTAATTGTTTTTTACACACATTTGTCGCAGAATCCTTGTTTCCATTTTTTGAAATTTTATTGATATTTGATGCCCTTTGTTGGCTCGGCTGAAACATTAAAGGGGAATCACCGTGGATAATTTTTTTTACAATCCGTTTTCCACGTCCAAGGGTGTTATCGTTTCCCACCAAAGCGTCTTCCTCCGTCTCTACAATTAACAGAATCATACTTTATGAATAGATCGGCTTATCCTCAAAATGAATAGTGAAATACATCGCAATAAGCTGCATATTACATACAAATGTTAGGAAAACAAAGTACGTCTTTAATATACTTACTGTTACTGCCAACGATGCGTATCTGTCTATAGTGTCTGATGTCTTCGTCGAGCATACGTAGAGATATGAGCTCGGTCGGATTTTTCAAGTACCCGGTTAAGTATTCATCCGAACATTTAATCACATCGCCCGGGACATTTTTATCTCGTACACTTATATCAGCCGCCCGTACCGTTCTCGGCTCTGCTCTTCGTTCATCGGCCCACACGACGCGATAAAACATGTTTTCTTTGCGTCAACTCGATATAATGTATACAACCTCGAAAATTCTGAATGCACGCGTTAACTGTCGCACCGTATTATTCGTTCAAAATAACTTTGCACACCGGTATTTTTTTCATAATGTTTCTTTCGATAACAATACGTACCAATGCACGCAGTGTAATATATTTGTCACTATTTTGATTCGCTCTTCTATATACAAGTGGAAGGATTTCCAGTCAGGAACAATCACGATGTGCTAAAACAATTTTCTTCGTACCGACTCGACGTTGCGTATAATCTCCCAAATCCTACGCTCACAAACACATCTTATTTTCTAAGGATAATAACAACGTTTACTTTTATTTATTTACCAGAGCATTTCTCTATACTGTTTCCTTCAGTAATACCACATTTATTAACTCACCTGTAACTTTCTTATTCATTTTTATATTCGTTTCGATGAAGAAATTGATAGCGAAAATTTTTCAAGCGGCCATATGCAATCGCAAAACGATGAACAATTTTAAAATATGTTCCCGTTTCGTCGTTCCTTTTGTTTCCGCAACAATGGGGGGATATATATATATATATATATTGTAACGGAACGCTTTTGCCATACGCTAAACGTCGCTACGCGCAGGTCCGAGCTTCCTAAATAATTTTAAATAATTTTGGAGCAGGTATGAAAGAAACGTGAGAAACGCGGATTTTGTGTTCAAAATAATAACAAAATTAATTTATTCAATTAAACAATGTAAATTTTCCGATTTTTGTTACAATAAATGAATATTTGTTTTATTTCGCGTTCGGGTTATTTATTTGCATGAATTTATTTATTAATCCGGATCAGAACAAAAAAAAAACGGTATCAATTCTGTTTCTCTGTCGGTAACTATTCAAACGATGATATTTATTTTAATTCCCTTTTCGCGTCAGAATTATCATTTAAATGAGAAAAATAACAATAATAATGGTCAAATAATTAAAAACGATGTCTTCGAGGCTAATTAACAATAATAATTGAAATACTCGATGAAGCTTTGTCGACAGAATAATAATAAAAATAATTCAAACAATAATTTAATTATTTAATAGGAAATAACAATTAATAGGGCTTTACGTTGCCGCGAAATTCACTTTCATTTTATAGTGAATAATAAAAATAATTCAAAATTTTAATAATCCAAAAGTGGATTGACTCGATATAATAATAATGATAATTTTATGTTTTCAATTGATTCTATATAATAGATAATCTTACCGCGGCCTTTTGGATTATCGAATTCAGAATTATTGATAATTTTTGAGATAGACGAGGATTGCTGAGCATAATGAGTGATGCAGACTGATTATATTTTATCGAAAAGAATTTTGAATAAAAAAATTCAAAACATAAATTTAATTAGCAAATTTTAATTAAAAGAGAGCAAGCAGGCTTCCCACTTCCAGCAGGCATGAATTCATGAGATAAAATTAATTAGAGGAAACGTAGTATGCAAGCTATGGGCCCCGAACGTCACCGAACGACGCCGATACCCCACACACCACAGGTAAGGATGCAGACCCCGAGCTATGGGATGTGAACGTCGCCGAACACCTCCGATACCCCGAGCACCCACAGGAAAAAGGAAAAATGTAAAAAAATTAAAGAATGACCTTGGACTATGGGAGTTGAACGTCGCCGAACCGCTCCGATACTCCAAGCATCAAGGAATTATAGGAAAAAATGAAAGGAATAGGAATTGACCTTGGACTATGGGAGTTGAACGTCGCCGAACCGCTCCGATACTCCAAGCATCAAATATGATAAGAAAGATAGGTTATTATGCTGCTGGAACTAGGAAGGATCTCTGCTGCTGAGAGCGTGTTGTCTCTCCGAGCTCTGTTTTCAGAATGAGCCGAATACCCCCTCACTGCTGCTGTGCACGGCCTTTTATACCCAGCAAATCCTTTGTTCTCGCGCTCGAGTTCCGATTCGCTCGCCGGGTAGTCTAGAACCCGTTCTGCGCACGCTCATTTACAATATTTTTCGGATTCGTTCTACGCTTCCCCCACTCTCGCATTCTCATACTTTAATTTGTCCGACGCTACCCCCACTTTGCGCATCGCCTGCGCAAAAATTAACAATTTTCGTAATTCACCAATTTTTATAATAAATTTATCATATTTGATCATTTCCTAAATTTGTTTAAACATTTCACAAAGATTTTTCAGTAATTAAAGAGTTTTTAATAAATTTTGAAATATTGGAAAACACACTCTCTCATTTGTGCGTTCCCTTGTCGCTTGTCTCACGCGCATGCGCACAAACATTCGTTCTTTTCACTCTTAAATTCCCGGTTATTTTCGCATAAATTTACCGCGCGAGTTATTCACTTCGATTTGTCGGATTTTTCTGCTTATTTTACGCGTTATTTTAATTACCTTAATGTCTTTTTAATAATTAATTACCGAAACGTGTAAAAAGTCACGTACGCATTTTTTAGTTCCGGTTTTTCACGATAGGCGGCGGCCCGACGTTTTCGTAAGTGTAGCTTCGCCGTTCGCATAGTGTTCAAGATGGCCGCCGTCAACAACAGTCAACAAACGCACGCGAGACGTTGTCGCGTCGTTTTCACATTTTTGGTCGGATATTGGATGAAAATCGGGATAAAATCAGGATAATGTTTTTATAAGGAAGTGCCGGGACTACGCGTAAGTGTTTTCGTTACAATATATATATATATATATATATATATATATATATATATATATATATATATATATATATATATATATATATATATGCACATCACACACCATTGGCTGCATTGCGATATACCGAACCTCTTTAGTCGTTTTTATTATTCTTGACTTATATATACATGAACAGTATTAATCGGCCGTAATTCAAACATTGTCAGTATATACATCTCACAACGCCTCTTATGTACGTCGAAATATATGAAATCTCTAAACACTTTCGCAACCAATGAAACCCATAATGAAAAATTCGAAATTCACAATGCGCAGACATATTTTCATCGACATTTTCAGAAGTAAAATCGTATTTTTTTTTAGCTTTTTCAATGTACATCACCGCTATTTCATTTCTTAACAGATTCACAATCGATTCACCCTGCGTCGATTTTCTGTCATCTTCAGGGTTTCAAATAATCTGCAGCTAATTGTTAAATCAGCAAATATAAGCTTTATAAAAAAATTGCTATTGTTTCCGAATAAAAAAGTATGAGGGAGTCAACGTGATGCGCTCGTTGAAAATATCTCGGGGTCGAAATATACGGAAAAAGATTCATATTTCATATTGGATTATTAGCGACATCAGGAAATCGAAATTTCTTGAAGATGAATGATTTAACTTTGAGAAATCTTGATGGAACCGCATGACATATAACGTAGATTTTTGCATTTATCTATAAATAGTTTGTCAAATTTATCATTTTATTTATATAATAACAAGATACGTACCGCGCATTACGAATACAGCAGCGTCATATTGTTTCATGTTTGTATCAAACCTATTTTCCGGCAACTATTGTTTACATTGTATATCCTTACCATTAAAACCGGTGGCGGCAATTGCAGAATTTCATTACGAAATCCATAGAGTATATACGCTGAACATTGGTTTCTGACTAAATGGATGTATTTTTTATTGTGTACAATTGGGACTCTGGTTTTACTTTCAACTTTGATACATGCTTCCATATAAATATTAAGAAGGAATTGAAATGTAGTATGCATATATTTGTACGACGTGTGTCTAAACATACGCAACAGCTTTTTTTAAATTCTTTATCATTTTGGTTTTGACCGTGATGAGTTCCAACACCAATGATTCCAATGGCGTTCGTTTTATCGCAATCAGCGTCTTCATATCTTGCCTATTCGCCATAGGCATAATCGGTTTGCGTCCACGCGATGACCCACTGATCGTTTATTTACAAGGATGAAATCGTATCATTTTAATTTTCAAACGGCCAATCGGTATGAAGAGTAATTTTTTGGGGTCTGTAACCGGATGAACGCGACTGAATAGGTAAGTTGATGTTTTCCTTAACAACCGTCTGAAAAAATATTTTCCATTATAAGTGCTACATTATTTTCTTCTCATTCAATACAATTTATACATCTATATATTTTTTCAGAAACCTGTTTCCCTTCAGTCAATGTAAAAATTTCCGCAGTATGTAAAAATGCGTTCATCCTTTCCATTTTAACCCATTAACGCCGAAGAATCGTGTTTTTTTTTCTCATTTTCAAGCTAGATTCTTATCATCGAAAAAAAATCATTTGCAAATAAAAAATATGTTCCCTTGTACTTTCGAGTGTCCCCTTTCCGAATCCGGAGTCAAAATTGAGTTTTGTCCATTAGAAAAAAAAATATGGCCGTTTTTAAACAAAAAAAACCGAAAAAATCGAAGACATTTTTTTTTCAATATTTTTTTTCTCATTGAAGACGCGCGAGGACCCCTCCTTTTTCTTCAACCATGAGTGCACAAAATAGTTGTAGTTTAAGAATATATTTTTTTAATTTGTCGACATTGACATTTTCACCCCCAAAATGGCGCTTTTTTGGTATCCCGGGGTTTTCAAGGTCGCTGATTACGATTCCGCCCTCAAAATTCGAAAATTCAGAATGGCGGATCCAATATGGCGGACCCAAATTCAAAAACTTACTTGAATCGGATGAAATGTGGCACTCGGAGGTTTTCGAGGTCGCTGATTACAAATCTGCCCTCAAAATTCGAAAATTCAAAATGGCGGATCCAATATGGCGGACCCGAATTCAAAAACTTACTTGAATCGGATGAAATGTGGCACTGGGGGCTTTCGAGGTCGCTGATTACAAATCTGCCCTCAAAATTCGAAAATTCAAAATGGCGGATCCAATATGGCGGACCTAAATTCAAAAACTGTATGAATCGGATGAAATGTGGCACTCGGGGGTTTTCGAGGTCCTTGATAACGAATCTGGCATCATCATTTCAAAATTCAAAATGGCGGATGCAATATGGCGGACACCTTCCCGTTAACACCCAGTTATTATCTAACGTTTATTGAAGAATTGACAACTTTATATATTGACAAATTGACAAATTTATAGAAATTCATCACTCCGCATTACTCAACGGATAAACTTATAATTCCTTATTCTACTTAAGAGTATTACCCAGAGAATTACTTAAGAGCATTACCCAGAGAAAACGACATGGACGTGGTAGAAATCCTTTCTCCTTTGGGGTGCTTGATTTGAGTGAGTCCCCTTGCCTCTCACTTTTTGGGGTGCTTGATTCGAGTGAGTCCCCTTGCCTCTCACTTTTTGGGGTGCTTGATTTGAGTGAGTCCCCTTGCCTCTCACTTTTTGGGGTGCTTGATTCGAGTGAGTCCCCTTGCCTCTCACTTTTTGGGGTGCTTGATTCGAGTGAGTCCCCTTGCCTCTCACTTTTTGGGGTGCTTGATTCGAGTGAGTCCCCTTGCCTCTCACTTTTTGGGGTGCTTGATTCGAGTGAGTCCCCTTGCCTCTCACTTTTTGGGGTGCTTGATTTGAGTGAGTCCCCTTGCCTCTCACTTTTTGGGGTGCTTGATTCGAGTGAGTCCCCTTGCCTCTCACTTTTTGGGGTGCTTGATTCGAGTGAGTCCCCTTGCCTCTCACTTTTTGGGGTGCTTGATTCGAGTGAGTCCCCTTGCCTCTCACTTTTTGGGGTGCTTGATTCGAGTGAGTCCCCTTGCCTCTCACTTTTTGGGGTGCTTGGTTGTAAATGCGCCCTTTGCTTATCCCCGAAGCCTGATTACGTGTTTCGCTTTCATACAAGCACTACAGAAGTAAGCATTACAGTCCTTACAGTACGTATATGTTCTTATTGGACAGATTGAACAACGAGCTTGTTTGCTGTGACGGAAAGTATCGTGTGCTTTGTTCCGTTTTAGTTTTCCCCTCTCTAAGTAATATTTAGCAATCGAAATTGCGAATTGCTTTGAACCAATTTTTTTGTTTTATCTCCAGTTGCGTTGAAAATCACGACTGAGTTCACAATGGCGGCCTGTATAAATCTAATAAAGACGACCCATGTCCATTTTTTTGAACGGATACTTGGAAGCAACTTGTTGCAATGTCCATCGTGAACGTCTACTCCGCCCATGAATTTATTGTAGAGATGAAATGCTTGTGGAAACGGAATCTCAATTTTTGAATGTGCACTCGAGCTAAATCTCTTAGACGGTAATAGAGGAGTCACCCCTGCAGCGGTAGAAGCGATCGAAACTGGTTTCGAGTCTACGATAGTTATGTAGTTTATTCCGCTGTTTTGATCATGCTTTACAACATACGTACCATACTGTTTTTAGAAGAGATAGCAATAGAAATTAATAAAAATAATTTTTACACATTGTTTATTAGTATTTAAACTTCATAAAAAAATTTATTTCATTTTTTTTCAAAAATTACAACATAAAAAATCACGTTTCCCGAAGCACTATGAAAAAAAAGTTGCTCCACGGTCTGCATCATTTCTTCTTGAAATGCTGATGGATCTGCAGAACGTAAAAAAATTCTTGTAAAATAAAGTTGTAGTTATAGTCTGTCGAGCCGGATTTTTGAAATTCGAAAAATTTTGGCAATTTACGGCAGTTTAAAAAAAAGTGTGCATTTTGTGTCATAAATGTCACACTTTAATTATGTTTATAAAAATGTTTAATCACAACATCAAAAATCCGACTCGACAGACTATAGAGAAAACAATTTCGAATATTTAAAACAAAGCATCAAAAAATATTAAAAAGTGTATGAGTTATCATGCAGACCGTGCCAGAAAAAGTAGTTTTGAGAAAAATGCATTTAAAATTTCAAGTGCGTTTCGCTCGAGACATCTACCTGCGTGCATCAGACTCTCGTTGGGCAGTCACGTTTTCTATAATAACTTTCGATCTATGGGGCATTTGTACAATCGACTTACACAGAAATACGCCTAAAACTATAGAGAATAATAATCTGTAAAAAAAAAATCGATTTTTTGAAAATTCTGGACGTATGTAAGGCCTTAACTTTCTTTTTGGTATACGCGAAATACTCCGCCTCATACCCTTGGCCACAACGGACCGGCGAAGTCCAACTTAATAAATAACAATAATAAACTCTCCCCTATTGAATTCTTGTTTGCAATAAATAACAATAATAGATTATATCCTCTGGAATCTCTCTGTTGATAATAAAAATAAAATTTCGTTCTCTTTTCTCCAATATTCTTTTAGCAAAAGAGCCTATGATGATCGATCCCGGTTATTATAACCCTTGAGTGGATCATAGTCTGAGGCACAACAAAAAACATAAACAAAGAAGAAAAATTAGTCAAATATAATAAAGTAATAATAAATTAAATTAAACAAATAAAATTCTCGGGTTATTTGCTTTTCTCAGCATAATCGAGTCTAGAACACGATTCCCCCCCCCAATTTTGGATTTTTTTGAACGCAAGCTAGCATCAAAATTCAAAACCCAACTAGAACAAAAAAATCGAAAAGGTTAGAATATATATGGGGCATTCTATACCAAATTGACCTATCAAATGAGTTTGCATCTGCGATTTCGCTACAATTGGGATATGTTTTAGTACATATTGAAAGACATTTCTGTGATTTTTTTCGATTTTTTTCGGCCAATAGCTTCGGAGATATCGATTTTTTGAAAATTTGACGATTTTTTTTTCAAATGCCCATAACTTTTTGAAAAATTCATCAATTTTGGTTTTTTTTTTTTAAATTATTCGTTTTCAAACGTAGTTTATAGAAAAGAAACGAATTAATTTCTTCGCTTCAGTCATCTACAGTTTTTTTTCAATTTTGTGTTGAAATCGCGTTTTTGAAGATGTGTGGGTCCTTCGATTTTTTTTTTTTTATTCTCAAAAAAACTTGACAGAATTTGAAAATTTTTAAGCCTAGTCCCATCGTGGGCCAAGTATTATTACTATATTTTTTCGATTATTGAAATTTTTTTTTTTTTCTCGAAAGATTTTTGAAAATTCTAGGAATATCATTCCGAAAGGACTTTAACAACTATTCTAAGAAACATAAGTTCTATAATAAATTTTTCATTGAAAACAATGAAAAAAAAAAAATTTGCACACAATGACAAGTACTTGTTAGGTAATAATTTTATTGTGTATTCTGTGTTTATTGTGATTCACTCTTTCTGTCGTTTAAACAATTTAACTACTTTTCCTTGATCGGATAAGGAAAATTGCTTAACTGTAATTGATTCATCTTTATTTGGAACTACACAATGCAATTTTTGAGTACCCGTCACTGGTTTTGCTCGAATATATCGAGATTGCAGAGTATTTTTGTTTTTTTCATAATCAATATTTGATGAATATCTTATTTCAATAGACGGTAAATTGTTAGGATGTGCAGCCCATTCATACAGCTCTTGAGGTGTCGTGATCTGTCGATCATATGGTAATTGTAAGCTTGCTCGTGATGCTAATCTTTTAATTGTGCCGCCAACGCCATCGCAAGGACCTTTTCCATGTGCTGTGGCAAAAAAGTGCCATTCAGCATCTACACCAAAATCTTTTTCGTGGTAATAAAGATTCACAAAATTTTTAATGTTCTTGAATTGCTGTGGCGCGCCATCTGAAAAGTAGCAAATTTTCTTTGCACTTTTCGATATAGTTTTGATGTATTCGATAACAATTTTAATGAATACGTGAACTGCATCAGCATCATGAGAAGTGCAGTCAGATATTATTACTATACTTCTGTGACATAATTCGTCATCTGTCTTGAAATATATCACCACTGGAAATATAGTCGCCTGTTTATTGTTCCAATGGAATCCAGGCGCTGCATCTTGAATTACAAATGCGTAATTTTCGGCAAAATCACATATCACAATAAAATCATCGACTTCTAATGATTCTTTTTTGTATCTTAGAAATTTTGCTTGTTCTTTAGCAATGAAAGCATGAGGCAAAAGATTAATCATCTGAGAACAAAAATCTTCTACAAAGTCAAATGAACTTTTTGTAAAAGTTTCAAGACTCGTTCTAGGATGAGCAACCCAGTGCTTGTAGGTTATATCATCAACATAGTTGTTGTCAAGCAGATTCACTAATACATCTTCGAGTTTATCAATTCCCGGACAATTTGCACATTCGCCATAATAGCAGTTTGTCGAAGGATTTTCGCATATAACGATTTCGAAACAGTCATGATAATCTACTAACGGTTTCGCAAGGTTTTTCGATAATTTGCCCAAGTTACAACCTGAAATCGATTAAAAACAATAATAGTAACTTTTTTAAAGAAAAAAAAAAAAAAGATGAACAGTTAAAGTCCAATTTTTGTATGCTTACCTATAATCATTAGCTTAATGTTCTGGTGCATTGAACAAACACACACGGTATGCGTACCGACAGGCCCAGCAAGAACACATTGCTTTGGACGCATCGAAGCAAATGTTGAAAAGCCAATTTTATAATCCGGATAACGCAGTTTGAAAAGCTGATATAATTCTTTGAGATTTGAAAGAATAAGCCTTTTTTGAATGTGCTCACGTTCGCCATTTTCATTTCGTACGGAAACGAAATCTTTCATACCAGGCATCATCATGCTCATTTCATCATCAACATAAAACTCTGATACCTTCAACTTAATATCTTCAGATAAACGACAGCCTAATCAAAAGGGTTGTAGAATGAGTAAAATTACAAATAATAAAATAATATTAAAAAAGAGTAAACTTTTATTTTTACCTAGCTTTGGATCGCGCAATGACAATATTCCATTTTTTTCCCTCAGGCTTTTAGCAGCTTTAGCTAAATATTTTGTCGAACCCATTACTTTACACATTTTATAAATGGTCCAGTTTGGGGGTAACACAGTGAGGATTTGAATTTTTTGAGATTTGTTAGTATCCTTGTCATGAAACTTCAATTTCAAAGCCTCAATCATTGTCAAATAATCGTCTGAGTCCGATTGGCTTTCAAAACCTTGCCCCAATCCTAATGTGATTGACAAGCTGCTAGCAGTATCGGTGATTTTTGTTTTTAAGTATGTTTCATTGTCTATTTTGTAAGACAATATTGGCGATTGGTTCAACATTTTCAACGCATCGTTAATAACGGGTAGTTGCGAAGCCAAACTTATTTGTGACGAACTACTAGGTTGGGATTCAATTTCTTCACTAGACATCGGCTGTGATTCTAAGACAGAGGAAACGTGAAAATTCGGATGATAAAAAACCGTATAAGGTATTTTTTGACAATTTAAAGATTAAAAAAAAAACAAAAAAAAACCTCATGGTTTACCTCTTATGGGAGATTCGGAAATAGCTTGATTCTCATCATCATCGTCGACGTCCATACCATCACCAGCATCATTGTCAGTCGAATCTTTTGCATGTATAAGATTGAATTGCTTTCTACAGTTCGAACACAAATAGTCGGAACGGAGGAAACTGTGTTTTTTCTGCATGTTTTCTGTGGCTAACCTCAATCCTTTCGTGATATTGTGATTTTTCAATTGAAATGGATTACAACAAGAAAAGTATTTTCTCGAAGTTTCCATGGTACAAAAATTTTGCCTACAACAAAATCAATAATAAATATTTTTGCCACCCGTGCAGGCTAGACGAAAAGCGCGAAGACCAGTTGATAATGTTGTGAAAAACACAGCAGTTTTTTTTAGGTAAAGTTAGGTTTTACCAGTAGCGAAAAAGGCGATTGCCACGCCGCCTGACGGCGCTGTTGTGATGCAAGATGCAAGGTAGCAAGAGTACGACTGTAAAATTCGTTCGTTAGCATTAAAAATCAAAATACCAAATATTTATTATAAGAATGATAACAAAAATGAAAAATACTGTATTTTTAAATATTGATTGATGAACGAAGTGTAATTTTTTGTCATGCGACATATAACGAAAAAATTCAAAAATAGTAAAAATACTTGGCCCACGATGGGACTAGGCTTGAAAATTTTCAAATTCTGTCAAGTTTTTTTGAGAATGAAAAAAAAATCGAAGGAGCCACACATTCTCAAAAACGCGATTTCATTCGATCAAGGAAAAGTAGCTAAATTGTTTAAACGACAGAAAGAGTGAATAAATATTCACAATAAAAATATTACCTAACAAGTAATTATGTGTGTGAATTTTTTTTTTTTTCATTGTTTTCAATGAAAAAAAAAAAAAATTTCAAAAATCGAAAAAATATAGTAAAAATACTTGGCCCACGATGGGACTAGGCTTAAAAATTTTCAAATTCTGTCAAGTTTTTTTGAGAATTAAAAAAAAAATCGAAGGACCCACACATCTTCAAAAACGCGATTTCAACACAAAATTGAAAAAAAACTGTAGATGACTGGAGCGAAGAAATTGATTCGTTTCTTTTCTATAAACTACGTTTGAAAACGAATAATTTAAAAAAAAAAAACCAAAATTGATGAATTTTTCAAAAAGTTATGGGCATTTGAAAAAAAAATCGTCAAATTTTCAAAAAATCGATATCTCCGAAGCTATTGGCCGAAAAAAATCGAAAAAAATCACAGAAATGTCTTTCAATAAGCACTAAAACATATTCCAATTGTAGCGAAATCGCAGATGCAAACTCATTTGATAGGTCAATTTGATATGGAATGCCCCATATATATATTAGGGTGGTTCAAAAAAAATCGATATTTTTTTTTTCGCGGGCCTCAACGGAAATTGTTAGTACATTATGAAAAACTAATTTTTGCAAAATTTAAGAGGTCTAAAAAATTTTTTAGATAGTGCTCAAGCGACTTTTTGGTATTTTAAAATACTTTTTGTTGATAATTTCGGCATGAAAATTCTTTTGTTTATTCTTATAGCAGGAAGTGTCAGTGCTTGATGAAAGTGTTATTCGTTCGAAATTTGGACGCTCTGAAAAAATTTTAACAGCTGCCACAAATAATTTTTTCGCATTTTTTTTTTCAATTTTCGGCTAAAAATCACGAAACAATCGAATCTTTCACTACATTAGTTAATTTTTTGTTTTCTCTCATAATAAGAGGTATAAGTATTTGATGAAAACATAATTTTCTTCAAGCATTAATGCTCCAAAAAGTTTTTTCAATTAGCTCAATCGATTGCTTTCCATTTTCTTGTGTATTCAATTAAAAATCATGATAAATGATAACAGAATGATTTCGAGATATGCGTTAAAAAATATGTATTCTAGTAGGTGGCATAAAAGAATTGAAAAACTTAATTCAGCATCTCACTAAACGGCTTTACATGAATTGCTATTTGCAGAACGCTGCTAAAAAAATTATACCCCAATGCCAGAAACTCTATAATCATTTCTTGGATGAAATTCCTGGTAGAATAGAGAAAAAAATAACTTCATAATAATTTATTCTTTTATGAATTACAAAACATTAATTTTGCTGAAATACGACGTACGATTCTTCTTACCATCCTATTTTGAAGATTTGAGCCACTTGTTATAGGCCAGCAAACCTGGACAACGTTTCGCAAACAAGCTCACATTTTTTATTTAAGTACATTCTATACAATTAAAAATCTTTTCTTCCGTCCATTATATATTTATTATATTATGTTGAGTGCAAAAAAAAATTCGATGTCAAAATATTGTTACAGTAACGTCCAAACAGCAACCAATTCGCAATTCGCTTTTTTTCATCACTAATTTCTTCGTTAACTTCTGCTTATATTTTCTCTGCTTCTAGGCTTAATCCTTCAAAGACACATGAGATAGATTCACCCCAACCTATTCGATGATTAATTAAAAAACCTTCCGTCTTTGTATCAGAGCTTCATAAATATTATTCGTTGAGATGTAAAATAATGCATTCAACGTTTTGTCAAAGAGCTTTTCATTCAACGATTGAGTTTCGATTCGTCACCTGGTATTTACATTCCTGACCGTCTAACAAGTGTGAAAAATATGCGTGTGCTGTTTTGAAGTAAACAAGGTTATACGAACGCGTGCGATACAAACCGCGGTGCTGTTGAAGCTACAGCGCCATTGTTTGTTCCACTGTCCGTGAGTTTTCTTTTCGCGATTCAATGAATTGTTTCCAGTAGTTGTTGTAGTGAGGCACATGTCGGTAAACGAAAAAAATATAACGTGAAAAATGACTGCGCATTTTGATGATAGTAGGAGTCGTCAAATTTATTTAGTCAGGACGGAAATCGAAGAATTTGTGAAACGAAAATTACCCACAAATAGGGAAACTTTGGGTCTATTTTTTTATTACCATCAAACTCTTAAATTTTCTATCCGGGAGAGTGCACAAAAAGTTATCCGGGAAATAAACAATAATTGGAGCGAAAACGGAATAGAAACGTCTCGCCCTTGCGTCAATATTTAAAAAATCACAAAATTGCGCTTGGAGTGGACGGCATTAAAAAAAAAAATCATTTACGGGAAAATCCAACTCAAACGTTGAATGAAAATGTCTTTCAAAAACAGTTGGATGCATTATTTGACATTGCAAAAAAAAATTCACAACAGTCTCACATAAAGACAAAAAGAATTTTTGATTGATCAACGAACAAATCGAAGAGAATCTATATCATGGATTACTAAAGAATCAAACTTGAAAACGGAGGAAATTTCAGCAAAAGTTAACAATGAAATTGGTAATAAAAATGAGTCAAATTAATTGGTTAAGAGCAACTATTTTTCAACTGCATCTTCGAAGTAAGCACTTAAGTTTGTAGATACTCGTATGCTGTTATCTGGAATACGTGTTTTCAAACACATCTTTTGAAATTGTTCTATTTATTATTATCTTTCGACATGCTTTTTAGCTAGAAGTACAAGAAAATAAGAATCCGCTTAAATTAGCTTAAAAAATGTTTTGAAGTAAAAAGTTTTGAGAAAATAGTCTCATCAAATATTTACGACTCTCGTTTTAATAGGAAACCAAAAATTGATTTTTGTAGTTAAAAATTTGATTATCTCGTCATTTTTATCGAAAAAATGAAAAAAAATGCAGAAAAATTACTTGAGGCAGCTGTTTAAATTTTTTAAGAGTGATCAAATTTTGCACAAATCACGTTTTCATCAAGCACTAACACTTTCCGCTATGAGAGCAGAATAAAAAAAATTTCATGTCGTGATTTTCAACAAAAAATAGAAAAAATATGGAAAAGTCGCTTGAGCACTATCTAAAAAATTTTTTAGACCATTCAAATTTTGCAAAAATTAGTTTTTCATAATGTACTAATAATTTCCGTTGAGGCCCGCGAAAAAAAAATATCGATTTTTTTTGAACCACCCTAATCTACATGCATTTGTTCGAATCACTCTTATTATACTTTTATATTTTTCAAGTATCGTCTGTTACGTTATCGAATGAACTTCTCTCATCGTTTTTATATTGGGTGATCGACAGATATTGTTGAGATGTCACTAATTTCACCAGAGACATAGTATTTTTCATATTAAAATTTTTAATCGTTACAAAATACAGGCTTCCCACGTCTGCGACCTGCCGATGAATGTCAAATAATGTTATTTTTACCAATGATTCGATTGAAGCCGATCTCTCAATGACCACCGTGCACGTCTTAATGCCGAAGACATTAGCAATGTGGTTTTTTTTCTCCAATGCATCACTGGACATGCTTGATGTTGTACCGGTATCATCAAATTCCGCATCCGTTTGTTCATTGAATTCAGAGCTCACAACGGTGAGCAAATTGTCCTTGTCGGTCTCATCATTGCGATCATTCCGCCTGCAGTCACTTTGTTCTTCAACGGTTTTTACATCAACAATTCCAAACGATTGTGATTTTGGGGACTTCTGTCCAACATGTATGAAAAACAATTTCATAACAGTGGTGTATATCAATGTCTTTTCAACCAATATGTTTAGAATAATAGCCTCACATTTTTTCAACATGTACTTACATTTCGTTTCTTATTGTCATCAGCGTTTTTTTCGGCATATTCATGAGCAATCGTCTTCTTCGATATTAAATCGAAAAACTCATCAATAACAGAAATCTCACCTTCTCCGCAGTTAATATTTCGTGTGCATTTTCTTTTTTCTTCTCCTGCCATCGCCGCGAAGTCTATTTCGATATCGAGAGTGCTTTTATTTCACAAACTCGACAATTTTTTTTAAATCGAGGAATAGTGATTTTCACTTTGAATCGACACTAATTATTAATACCGCTCGTGATCCGACAACGCCAGATATGACGTCTTCTTCTTTGTAATTTTACAGATGTGTGATCGTAACAAACGCTTTCGACCTTTTCACCGCTACATATCACGTGACCAGACTGACCAGATTTGTCGCTGCAAACGAGCGTCGAGCGGCTGCATGAGGCCGGATCTTAACATTTTCAACGTAATTGGCATCCAAGTCGAATGCACCAATCAAATGATCAAATGCCGTTGTTGTCCAATTGGTCGGAAATTCTTTTACATCCAGGGCCGCGTTCGAAAACGTCACCCGTGTGCACACTAACCTATTCTGGCCGTGTTCCAAAACCTGCTGCCAGCGCTGTGAGTCTTATACCAAAGCACGTGCTCGCAGTACTGGCAGCAGGTTTTGGAACACGGCCTCTATAACATGGACCGTGTTCATACGAGTGACGTTTTCGAACGCGGCAGTGGCTGAGACTTTTCTTGGCGTTTTGTCCTAATTTTCTTTTTTTAAATACATACGAATTGCGCCCGGGCATGTCCGGGTTTTGTGAATCCATACATTTTTGCCGGTAAAATTATTGATTGTTGAAAAAGTTTTCGAAATCAAATTTGACACGGTATTTATTATTTTTCTTTCGGCCCAGCAGCGAAAACCACCAATATCTTAAATTACTGCCTCGTAACACACTGAATGAAACTGCGACCACGCGAACACGTGCACGGTTAGATAAATTATCCGCGAAATTTACATTACAATATTGTGCCGGTGCATTTTCTCGGTTCGGAGAGTGAGTCCACTATTTTTCCACTTATTTTTTTTTTAATGCATACACCCATCTCCACCAGCCGGGGTACATTTAACGTATACATTTTTTTTATCGACTTCGTTATTGTTCAATCATCACCAGCGAAGTTGACATGGTCGATTTCATTTTCGCAGATTCAGTCTTCATTTTTCGATGAGCATTTATAGAGACAAAGGCGTGTTGTCGTACTAACGATGAGGACCGGTCGATCTATTCTTACGGTAAAATTTTAGTGAAGTTGTACATAACCTATATAACACGTGCTCTCACGTATCAGCGGGGTGTGAACATCGCTTTTCATCTAAGTGTTCAATATTTTCATCGCTATTTTTCTCACTCGTTTATCAAGGAACTAACATTTTTTTCATTGTTATTGTCAGTCTTTTATGTGGTCCATTTTTTTTCGTATTTGCTTATTTTTTACCACAATCTGCACAAATCGAAACAAATTTTTTTTTAATATATCAATTGATGACACTTTCAAACGTTTTGCGTTGATGATATCTTTGGAATAAAATACATTCATTAGAATAATGTACACGTATTCCATTTTTTTACGTGTCACACAAATATTTCATTTTTTTTCTTGATTTGAGTTTGCTATTAAGCCAGGACTGCTACAGAATTTTTAGCATTTGTTATTAATAGTTATTATGCCATCGGTCAATTTAGTAAATGTTTTTATTTGTATTATTGTATCAGTTACATCCAATTTTTAAATCACTCCCATTGCCAACTCATTGGCGACAGTGTTTGAATTTTTTTCTTTTTCTGTAATGCACACAAGACATCCATTTGACATTACACGAATGTACGACAACAATTTTGTCATTAGGTCAGTGTACGACTACATTCTGTTTCTGTTTTGCCTAGCTTAGTTTTCGCAATGACAGGTAAACGGTTTCCGTTTATCTTTATCGCAATCAATCAACCTTTTTTTTTGATTGAGTTCACGTAGATTAATGCAAACAGTTAGCATTACGATGCATTCTACAGAACACAAATGTATTAAAAAAAATTTATATACCATGTTCCATAGTAGTGAACATTATTTATTTTTGCTACAGGAAAATAAAAACCGATATGAATAATTATTGAGCTGGCAGGGAGGTTCCAATTATTGTTCCCAGTTGAACGAGTCGACAGCGTGGTACGTCGTTCAACGTTTCTGTCAAGTATGACATGTCAATGTAACATATTATTCTTATAATAAAACTGAAAACGAAGAAGGAATGTCAACTCCTGTAAAAGGTCTTTGAACGTTGGTCTTATTGGCTCGTAGCGCCAGGTAATTCCTGGAATAATCTAATCGTTCCAGAGAAGTTGAGATATATCAATGATATTCCGTTGCAGTGGTCAAGTTCGATTTCGACGGTCGAAAAAATGGAGATTTTTCACGGGTGTGACGTTTAGTTTGTTGAGCATTGAGTCCAAAGTTATGCTGTTGAGGGGTTGGGGCGACAGACACCAATTCGATCGGTATAGTCCTGGCTCGATGATTGTAAGTGAGAATCAATTATTAAATGTTACGTATGTATGTAGATAAGGTGTCGGAAAACGACGTGAACATATTAATTACAGCTTGATATTCTACAATTTGAAAACGGGTTGCTCGAATGAATTCTGAATATCATTGAAAATTCACTAATTAAAGCCGTTAAATAATTTTTAAAATGTTTATTTTGGACATTTACGCCTTTTTGGGCATTCTTGACAATTTGAAAATATTCGTTCAATAGTATGATAATATCATAGTAGTCGATAATACAGTCGGTGACGCTTTACTGCTAAAGAAAGCAATCGCTTGAGTTGCCATGAATGAATTGTTTTTTTTTCCCGACAAAATCTGATGTTTTTTTGAGCTAAACAGCAATTTCAAATTTATTGTACAGAAAAATACTTCTCTTACAGAATCTTTGCTGTAGTACACCGGAGTTATCGATAGAAAGTAAATAAAAATTGCGATATTGGTTACCATTTTCAAGCAGTATTCTGAAACAATTAAAAAAGAACAGCATAAAAAGTTGTAGAATAGTAATTACGAAATAATCAATACGAAAAATCGAAAAAACTGTGCTCGTGATGTGATTTCTTCTTGGTATATATATAATGAATGAAATTGTATAGCAATGTTCTATCTGAGCGTTTTGCAAGTCTGTGATTGGAATGGAATCAGAATGAAACGAAAATCTGTAGTGTTGACAGTGTAGAGAAAAAAAACGAACGGTTCGCAATAAGTATAGTTTATTCAGGAAACAGAAGGTAATGAGAAGTTTGCGAATATATCTTGAATCAAAAGCATTGAACTTGTGATTCAGGGTCAACGGTATGGAAAAATATAAACATTAAATATTGATTACTTATTATTAATTTGTGTTCCTTTCCTGTAGAAACTCTTAGTGAGGAATAACCAGTAACAATGAACAAAGACGTTCCGAATGAGAACGGTAAAAGAGAAAGGAAAGTTTACAGCAATGTCAGAACAATTCGATGGAAAGAGAAGGAAAATATGAGAAATTACATTAGAGTTACTGGACGTTTGCCAACTGAAGAAGCAATGCCCAAGTACGAGTATGTAGCACAGGTAATTAGACCAATGTTTTGCCATTCGAAACCCGGAAATTTTTTATTTTAATTACAAAGTGCTTCGCAGATGAAAAAAACGTTACCCATTAACTTTGAAAAATCATAATAGACCCAAATGAATCTACTTAGAGACGCCATCAGCAGAAAAAACATATTAATTGTTCGGAGGTCGCAAAAATAGAAACTAACGATTTTGGCTTCTTTGCAATTGGTTGGTCGGGGGAAAAGGTCAGATACGGAAAAACGGAAAAAATTAGAAAAATTTATCATAGTTAAACCAATAAAATACAATCCATCGAAAATTCACGTTTTAAGAAGTACTACGACAATTGGAGATGGCTGTTGTAATGGGTTCGGATTTCTTGTCAATGACGGTAATTGTGGACAACTTTTTATTAGGAAAAGCAGGAAACATCGAGTTCTATATTAAACACAGCAGCATCACGGATTGGCATCTCATTTCCTGAATCAAACGAGGAAACCATCGCAGAACTCAACGATAAGGGCGAAAACAGCAACGCTGCAGAATACAATGAAAAATATGAGTCCACCGGTAACAGTCACAAAAACGAAGAAGGGGAGTCCACTGGTAGTAATGATAATGAGGAACGTAATGTTGAATACGGCAGCGTCGATCATAAAAAAGAAGATAATGATTGTAGATGTCGTCGTAATAATAACGGAGAGCGATGGAGCGGTGAAAATCCATATCTTTATGAAAATGATGAAGACGATATCGAGGATTTGATACATGACAGCAAAAACAACGATGATGACGATGATGGCGGCGGCGATGGTGGTAATGATGACGATGATGGCGGCGGCGGTGGTGGTAACGATGGGGGTGGTGGTGGCGACGACGACGGCGACGACCATGAGGGCGATGGCGATGAGACCGACGGTGACGACGGCAACAACAATGTCGACGAGGACGACGACGACATAGCAACTTTCTCAATAGAAGAAGGACCGATATTAACAATGAGACAGAATGTGAGAGAAAACCAAATTATAATTGCAATAATCGCTGCCGCGTTACGTCTCAATTTAAGTTTAATAGGAATATTAATAAAATAGCAAAAATCCCCTCCCGGGGGAAAAAATCTGGACAAGTATATTGATGGTCCCTCGTTTCCCTATGATATCACAAAAAGTCCAAAACCCCACTTAAATTTTTTTTTTTTAAATGTTTACTAATTTTATATATATCCCGGAGGGAAACCAACCATATAGATCACGAAATATCCGGCCAAAAAACCACACTTCACAATAAATGTTTCTTTGAATTTATTTCCACAGAACAGAACAAGAATCAAAACATTAAAAAATCAGCATTATCAAGATGAGAAAAATACCACTTATAATTGGTGTGTAAGAAGTATCAATAGTCTAGAAAAAAATGAAAAAAGATCGATATCTAAGTTACGTGCAGCAGTAAAATTTATGCTATCAGTACTAGGACAAGTATTTCTTTGGTGACTGAGAAGATATCAATATGGACGTACCGGCAACGTAGGGCATGCAGTTGGTGCATTGCTTCTGGGATCTCCTAAGTCGAGTAGCTAGTTTTGTTTTGGCTATGGCGCGATCAATGTTGCCGAATAGTATTTACTTATATGACCTAATGAAACAACATTGCCCGCGCCGTGGCTAAAATAGCGAAAAAGAAGCAGGAACAGGAAGTTTCACATAAGATCCCATGCTTTTTTAATGTTAAAAAAAAAACTTTAATTTATGTCTGTACATGATAGCACAGTTTTGTTTGATTGGTAGTAATTTGATGAACGTTCACCACCGTACGTTGAGCGTACACGCACAGAGTACTTATCCGGCCCATAACTTTTTATTAAAATTGCTCATTCCAGTAAAAATAAGTGGTCTCTCTCAAAAGTCAAGGCTCATAAATACGCACTTTTTCATTGTTGCTAATATCTTATTTAATTTTTATTTTTTTATGATTAATCCCGCATAATGGTTTAAATTCTCTTTTTCAAAACATAAAGGGCTATTTTGATAGCTGGCGCCCAAGAACGTTAAAATGAAACGAACGGAGGGGGATTATTTTGTGTGAAATTTGCGTGATCTTAAAACTTTGGATACAAATTTGACGGTGCATTCATAGCCCGCATTGAGCTTTTGACCATTCACCAGTGGTTACTTAGATCTTCTACTAATAAATAGTAGCTTTCCAAAGTATAATAACTTTCATTGCTGGCAATAGTAGTTTTTGAAAATATGATACGCTACATTGCTGGGAATAGTTTACTGACAATGAGTCGCATCTTCAGAAATTTCATAACTGACTGCACCTTATGTTAATGTAATTTTATGATGACTACGAACACCATTTTATTCCGATTCAATCGACGTCGAATGTTGTGTATGATACAAGGCCATTCTGAAATTCGCAGAAGAATTGATTTTCTTATAAATTTCTGACGGCGAAAAGCAACGCATGCAACGAAAAGCAACTCCAATTTGATTTTCACTTGAATGAGCAATTTTAATAAAAAGTTATGGGCCGGACAAGTACTCTGTGCGTATACGCTCAACGTACGGTGGTGAACATTCATAAAATTATTACCAATCAAACAAAACTGTGCTATCATGTACGGACATAAATTAAAGTTTTTTTTTTTAACATTACAAAAGCACGGGATCTTATGCGAAACTTCCTGTTCCTGCTTGTTTTTCGTTATTTTAGCCACGGCGCAGGCAATGTTATTTCATTAGGTCATATAAGTAAATACTATTTAGCAAAATTGGTCGCGCCATAGCCAAAACAAAAGTAGTTAGTCGCCTTAGGAGATCCCAGAAGCAATGCACCAACTGCATTCCCTACGTTGCCATTACGTCCATTTTGATATATTCTCAGTCACCAAAGAAATACTTGTCGCAGTACTGATATCATAAATTTTACTGCTGCACGTAACTTAGATATCGATCTTTTTTCATTTTTTTCTAGACTATTGATACTTCTTACACACCAATTATAAGTGGTATTTTTCTCATCTTGATAATGCTGATTTTTTAATGTTTTGATTCTTGTTCTGTTCTGTGGAAATAAATTCAAAGTAACATTTATTGTGAAGTGTGGTTTTTTGGCCGGATATTTCGTGATCTATATGGTTGGTTTCCCTCCGGGATATAAATAAAATTAGTAAACATTAAAAAAAAAAAAAAATTAAGTGGGGTTTTGGACTTCTTGTGATATCATAGGGAAACGAGGGACCACCAATGTACTTGTCCAGGTTTTTTCCCCCGGGAGGGGATTTGTGCTATTTGATATCGCTTCTTTTTTCTATAGTATTTTCATATATTTCGTTTTATATAGACTCCAGTAGAGCCTGTATATAACAAAAAAAAACTTACAACGTGTCTGCATCATTACATCATCGATTTATTTCAATGTCAGGAATCAGTATTGCTCACACTACTAATTCGACATAAAAGAATGAGACAAATTTTCTACCATAAATTCCTTGTTATTGAGGTTGTTTAAATATAGGATCGTTTCATTCCTGTGATAAAAAAAAAAGTTATAATGTTTTCAAAAGAGTTAACTACAGACTCGAAGTATTTTCGAGATGTTAGTAATTCGTTGATAGGTTATTATTCGATTATAGCTTGGCAGGAAGGTGTTATAGAAGAGACGTCAAGTACCAATTTTTCCCCAAGGCGAAAATTCAGAAAATTAAAGACTTTATCATTAGCTTTCAAGTTGTGTATTAGAATAAGGCATTCAGGGGCGAAAAGGCAGCGAGGATATTAGCAATTTCGGTCTAAGCAATAAATAGACAATTATATTTACTTTTATTGTCAGAAGGAGCCTCAGAATTATTATTCTTTCAAAGATGAAATGACGGAAGATTATGATGCATCATCCTTGGCTTACAAATTGTTTTATGAAACATAGAAAAAAAAATTAGATTAAAAAAAAATTCGGCCGAAGTGCTTGACGAGTGTTTTTTTACTTAATTCACACAATGTATCAGTCATGGTGACAACCTCGCCAAGTACTTCGGCCGAAATTCTTTTTCATATAATTTTTTTTCGTTTGCAATCTTTTTTTGCTTCGGACCCTTATTGATACAGAGTTTTTATTTTCATTCTGGTTGGTAAAACAACTGCATTTTCGAACTTGATTCTTTTCTCTATCAACATTCAACATTATTTGAAGATTTTATGTCACACGATAAAGCCTCCCGTACTTGGCCACATATATTTTAGTATAGCTCAATTTATTTTATAAGTTTTTGCGAATCCCAAACTTAGCTTTTCGCGAGGATTAACTCATTTTGTTTTGTGTGATTTGAATTTATTTTATACATTTTTTGAGAGTGGTCACTTTTCTTACTTTTTGATAGGATTTGATTTTCTTAGGGATTTTTGCGAGAACAGGTTTTTGCAGTGTATGTATATTCGTGGAAAAATATGGGAACGGCGGTCAACAAATAATGTACTTGTCCAGGTTTCTTCCGCGAGGGGGATTTTTATGCATGATATGATTCGTTTTTTCTCTTTCTTTTCAAACATCTCGCTTTATATAGATTAGAAAAAGGTTATATTGTGTAACGTGACATTTTTGGCCACGTCACCCGCACGGATTGATCGACCAGTGGACCGGAGGTCCGGTCCATTGTGACGCCGCTCTGCGACTCGCCGTGGGGAACGCTACGAGGATTTCTGTCATAATTACAATTTTAGTTTTAAGTTACCTGGATCCGTCCTTCGGGAATCTCATTACCTGCGCTAATCGCTAAAATTTGTGCTCGTGAGAGAGCGAGAGAGAGAAAGGAAGTCACGTCATTATCGAGTACCGTATTGCATCGCCCTCGAGTGTCGTTCCGGTCACCGCCCTCGCGCCTCAGCTCTCTTTGATTTCAGCGGTTCCTTTGCAACGATCTCACTCCTCCAGGGATTGTTCTCGGTCACCAGAGTCCAACCAGCGAACGGTCGAAAGACCACGCCGGATATCGGCCATTATTGAACGCCGCCCGTTGCTTTCTCACTATCGCAACCGAGAGTTGCCCCGTTCGCCTCCACGCCTGCAGGAGCTACAGCCCGTGTGCAATGGCGCCTCGTCGGGTGGGGCCTGGGATTCCCTGGAGTGGAGGTGCTGTTTCGCCTGGTGGTATAGTGGACCCACCGTGACGCGGAGGGACGCCTCGCGTCACGAGGAAGGTCTCCCCTCCACCTTTCAGTCGGACATCGACCGGGTCCCCAAGAGGAAAAGCTCCTGCAGCGTGGAAAGCTCGCTGGAGGTGAGATCCGAGCGAGGACATCGTTCGAAATTCCCGCGTATTAATTTCAACGCGCCGCCGAGAATTTCGGCTAATTCGCAACAGAGGCGCGAGAGCGAGGTCCTGCGGTCCTCGAGTGGTGGGGAGAAACAACGAGAGCGCGGAGCCTTACCGAGGTGTTAGAACAATCATTCTTCGTAATTGTGTCCCACCGGCGAGTTGCTGTCTCACCGAGCTCCTGAGCCCTCAACTACCACGTGTGGAGAGATTTCGCCTCGGTAAGCCCGTTCCTCTACTTTCTCCGATTCGTCGGATTATTGGGGTTTTTTTTAGTATTAATTTGTTGAGTTTTGCCATTTATCGTTGGCGTGGAAGAATGAGGAGGATATTCGAGCAGGAATGTGGCTCTTTTATCTTCATTCTCTCCTAATTATTGAGTTTTTTTTTGGAGTACCCAATTTTCCGTCGAATCCCCCTTGGTGACTTGCGATATTCTTTTATTTTCGTTACTCAATTTTTATCGACTACGATAAAGAATAATGAGTAATTTTATAGTGTGATATTGGCCAGTCTAGGCTATTATATTTCGTCGCAATTTTGTGTTACGCGTTCAAGGCCGGCCGCGAGCGCGTCGCGCCGGTTTGTCTTCGTGCTATCTCTCTCTTACTCGGCCTCAAGTACGTTAGGCATTGTTATCATTCTTATTTGCCTCGGATCCCTTCAGTATTTTGTTCTCGAGTTTATTTCACCCGATTTTCGCATTTCTTTTATCTCGAAATATTATCTCATATATGTCGTTCCGTGTAAAATCGCCTGTACTACCTGCCTCCGAGCCTGGACTACCTAAATTCCGATTAAATTACCTGAGTTAGTGTCGTGCACACTAACTCTATTATGATTTCGTTTGTTCAACTCATTTTGTCGTAAGTTGTCTTTATTACCTACTTCCGGGCCTTAGCTACCTGAAACTCGGTCGAACTACCTGAGTTAGTGTCGTGCACACTAACTCCGTTATTACGTCAGTTGTTTAATTAATTTTGTGATAAGTTGCCTTTATTACCTGCTTTAGGGCCTTAGCTACCTGAAACTCGATCGAACTACCTGAGTTAGTGTCGTGCACACCAACTCCGTTATTACGTCAGTTGTTTAATTAATTTTGTGATAAGTTGCCTTTATTACCTGCTTTCGGGCCTTACCTACGTAAAACTCGGTCGAACTACCTGAGTTAGTGGCGTGCACACTAACTCCGTTATTACATCAGTAGTTTAATTAATTTTGTGGTAAGTTACCTTTGCGACCTGCTTTAGGGCCTTAGCTACGTGAAACTCGGTCGAACTACCTGGGTTAGTGTCGTGCACACTAACTCCGTTATTATGTCAGTTGTTTCATGTTCAGTCGCCTCCACTACCTGCCTTTGGGTTTCAACTACCTGCGCTTCGCTAATCGTCGAGTTTACCTGAATAAATCGTTGCTTAAACTAAAGTTATTAGTCTTTGTCTGTTTTCTTTCGTTAGTCCCGATTCCTTACTCTCGCCCCGAACCAGCCCCTCTACCCCTAAATATCTCAGTCGAGCTGAGTAGTCGGACCACCCTGAATCCTCGTAACCCCTGGGATTATCTCGTCCGCCGCATCCGCGCCGGAGTGGACAAACAGAAAGTCGGTTTCACCGGCGGTACATTCGTACCTGGCGCCCAGTCCGCTCCAGCCGGGTCACGATGGTCCGGGGAGGAATTGCGGAGGAGTTCAGAAGGGACAGATGGACCCGAGCCGGGAAAATCTTGTTACAATTGGGAAATTATCGCTTTTTCATTTCCAAACCCTGACCCCTTCTACTTCGAGTCACGTTTTTTCTCCACGAAATAAAGGGGCACGTGTTTTGGAATTTTCAATTTGGCATTTTTTTTATTCTCGAGCCAGTCAAATTTTTTTGACATTTCGATTTACCTTTCTGAAATCAGGCTAAAATAAGTCGGGAACTGGGAGTCTGATACAAAAATTTACAAAACTTTTGAGAGCAAGATTGGAAGAGTCAGAACTTTTCCATAGAATTTGTAGCTATTTGAATTTGTGTTTATCAAAGAAACATATTAAACAGCAGTATCTCCTTGTTATATTTGTAGATTTGTGGTAAAAAATATTACGCTTATTTCAGCTTGTTGATAAAAATGGGGCGATTTTTTCGAAATTTTTCATTTTTGATGAATGATAAAATAAAAAACCAGTTTCACGTATGTTTAGAGAAATCATATCGAATCTATTGTGAAAAAAGTTCACGCATTTTTTCATTCTTATTTTTATTAACAAGGTGAAATCATGATTATTTTTCAATACCATTGAAGAAGTTACTATCATGAAAATAAAAAGTTACAACTATTTCAATATTCTCATTGAATATAGAAAAGTTCAAATAGTATGTTATGGGAACTCCAAAACAATATATTGAACAAAGCGGACAAACTCAGACCAGGATCGTACCCAAGAGAATGAAATGAATTTAGTTGTATTAGTCACATTAGCTTTGAGCAAATTTTGATATCATCAAAACCAGAGCGACTGTAGAGGAAAGCGTTTAGAATAAAACTTTTTCAATTTATTATGCTATAATCAGAGCTAAAAAGTGGAAATACTTAGCACACATGTCTCCTCTTCACAAAATGGTCAAAATTTGTAGATATCGGCTACAGTCCAATGATACAAATTTTGATACTATCAGAAGAAGAGCGCCCGAAGACTTTCTGAAACAACTTTTTAAATTTATTATGCCATAACTAAAGTGGAAAAGTGAACAAAACATAGTGCACTTTAAGCCCAACAAAGTTCAGAAAATTTGGATGTACCTATAGCGTTCCGAGGACAGAAATTTTAATCCCATCCAAAAATGAGCAGCCGAAGACTTTTTGTAATATATCTTTCAATTCATAATGCCACAATCAGAGACAAAAAGTGGAAATACTTGGCGCTTCACAAAATGTTAAAAGTTTGTACGTTTCGGCTACATTCCTATGATACAAATTTTGATGCAAATTTTGATATTTATAACAATAATAGCCGTGAAAGCCTCAAAACTAGAACTTACAGATATTTTAATATTATCTTTGAATTTTGAAAAGTTCAGAAAGTATGTTATGGATATTTTAAAATAATAAATTCAACAAAGCGGGCAAACTTAGATCAGTACTGTGCCCAAGAAAATGGATCGAGTTGAGTTATACCAGTTGCATTATTTTCGTGCAAATGTTCGTACCATCACAACCAGAGCATCCGTAGAGCAAATCTTTTTGAAAATATTTTTCAATTCGTTATGTCACAATAGGAGCCAAAAAGTAGAAATACTGAGCACACATGTTGCTTCAGGAAATTTCCAAAGTTTGTAAGTATACGTTGCGTTCCAATGAAACAAATTTTTATACTTCCAGAAAAAAGGAACCAAAGACTTTCTGACAATTTTTTGAATTAATCATGCCACAACTCAAGCATACCGCACATCGGGCTCAATAAAGTTTATGAATTTTGCATGTAGCCATTACTTTTCGAAGCCAAATTTTAATCCCATTCAAAAATGAGCAAGCGAAGAATTTTCATAATAAAATTTTCAAGTACTAATAATGCCACTATTCCAGCAAAAAAGTAGAAAATTTCGGTACACTTGTTACTTCACAGATATTTCAAAGTCTGTACGTATCTGTTGCACTTCAATGATACAAATTTTGATAATATCAGTAAAAACACATCAGAAGACTTCCTAAAACAATTTTTCAAAATTTATTATGCTACAATTCAATTGGGGAAGTGCAAAAATATAGTTCAATAGAGACGAATGAAATTCTGAAATTTTGCATATATTCATGGCGTTCTGAAGACAATAATTTTGATCCCATTGACAAATGAGCAACCGCAGAATTCTCATAACAAAATTTTTAATTCTTAATGCCACAATCGGAGCCAAAAAATGGAAATACTTGGTACATTTGTAGCTTTACAGAATTTCCAACGGCTGTAGGTATCCGTTGCAATCCAATGATACAAATTTTGATAATATCAGTAAAAAAAACATCAGAAGACTTCCTGAAACAATTTTTCACAATTCATTATGCTACAACTAAATTAGGGAATTGAAAAAATGTAGCGCACATTGGGCCCAATAAAATTCTGAAATTTTGCATGTATGCATGGCTTTCTGAAGCCAGTAACTCTTAACCCATCGACAAATGAGCAAAAGGGAAATACTTGGCACATCTGTCGCTTCACAGAATTTTCAAAGGCTGTAGGTATTCATTGCAATTCAATTATACAAATTTTGATAATATCAGTAAAAGCACATCGGAAGACTTCCTGAAACAATTTTTCAAAATTCATAATGTTACAACTAAAGTGGTGAAGTGAAAAAATAGAGCGCATATTGAGCCATACAAAATTCTGAAATTTTGCATGTATTCATGGCGTTCCGAAGACAATAATTTTGATCCCATCGACAAATGAGCAACCGAAGGATTTTCATAACAAAATGTCAATTCATAATGCTAAAATCGGAGGCAAAAAGTAGAAATACTTAATTTCCGAAGTTTGTAGGCATTCGTTGCAATCCAAAGATATAAATTTAGATGATGTCAGAAAAAACACATCGGAAGACTTTCTGAAACAATTTTTTAAAATTCATTATGCTACAACTAAAGCGGGGATGCGAAAAAATATAGAGCATATTGAGCCAAACAAAATTCTGAAATTTTGCATATATCCATGGTGTTCCGAAGACAATATTTTTGATCCCATTGACAAATGAGCAATCGAAGAATTTTCATAACAAAATGTTCAATTCATAATGCTACAATCGGAGCCAAAAAGTGGAAATACTTGGTACATTTGTCGCTTCACAGAATTTCCAGAGTCTATAGGCATTCGTTGCAATCCAAAGATACAAATTTTGATAGGATATGGAGTATCCTGGCCAAAAATCCCCTCCCCGGGGAAAAAACCTTGGACAAGTACATTTGTTGACCCCTGTTTCCATTTGTTTTCACAGAAAAAACTACCCAAAAAAGTACAAAATTTTTAAAAAATTGGCAAGATTGAGATAGGAAAAAAAAGATTGTTTCTATAAAATAACTATACTCCAAATGACAAATAGAAATGAAAAACTTCACATATTTTATCGAGATCCCAAGAAAAAAAGCAACAATGCCCATCGTGAGTGTCTGGTAAAAAACAGAGTGTTCAGGAATTAGCAGTAATTCCTTCGGCGTCGTGAACACTCGGGCGGGTTCGTGCTCCGCCGTGAATGTCGCCACGTACCGGGCTACGCGACACGGGAGCAGCGAGACACTCGAGCGGCCGGGCGCTAGTTCTCGCGCTCCCACGGGCGTCGCCACCTCCCGGGCCTCAACTTCAGGCTCGCTCGACGCGACACGCGACGCATGCGCGTGGCGCGTCTTCATCGATCTACGCATCGATTTCCTCAGTCTTGATCCGGGAGCCTTAGCGTGCCAGGGTGCTATTCTTATCAAAATTATCACATTGCGAATCATTACGGCTTATACATAAAATCAACTCGGCGAATTTATCACGGACATTTCTTTCACTCACGAGACATTTACAACGGGTAATAGGTTCATCGACTCCCTCGATTTCTCGGGATAATAACGACGCGCGGGGAAGCACGCTTCGGCAGCCATCTTCGTGGATCGAGCGTGTGCTCGAGAGACGCCGGGTCAATTCTCGCGGTCTCATTAATTGCATCGGGAACTTTCGGGACGTTTTTCATTGTCGGGATATCATTGTTCATCGTTACCAAATAAACACTCTTTTTTTGCCTTTTTTTCTATTTCTCGCCTACCACATTATTTTTCTTTCCACCTACACCAGACTCCTTCACAAAACATTTTGGTCCTTCGAGCCGCATCTGGTGGAAATAGTGCGGCAGGTGAGTGAGAAAAGTGCATCGAGTGAGTGTGTGTGAGCCATCAGGACTTTTCGACGAATTTCTCGTCATCGGGACGCGTTCTCACACGAGCAACCGGGCTGCGGACATTTTCGCCTTCACCACGTGCCACCGACTCACACGGCGGCCATCTTGGACGGTCGATCGCGCGCATCGACCACTTGGCGGGATCTCAACCGACGCACTTCGACGCTTCGATTCATCGGTGAGTTTTTACACAGCGTTTCTCAAACTCAGTGCGGGCTTAGACTTTTTTCCAAACTATCGAGCGGGACATTTTCATTTCTCGATTTCATCACTCGAGTGCGAGGTTCGAAAATATTCAAGTGGGCGGTCAGTAAAAAATTGTGGGTGGTCATATTACCGGGTGATCACTTATCGGGTTACAAGACATTTTTCGGGTACCCTTCGGGCCTTCACGGTCGTGTGTGACATTTTTCCGGAATTTGTGCACTCGCGGCGCCTCACGGGTCATTGTTGGTCATATTTCATTCGTGCGTTGCCGTGGTTGACATTTAGCGAGAATTCGTTCACTTTCGGGTTTTTTCGGGACGGGTTGTCGCGAGTTCTTCAGTGCAGTCGGCGGGCGAAGGGGGCTGCTCGTCCTCCCCTCGACTCACCTCGGTGTTTCGAATTTTTGTTGGGACATTTCATTCGGGCTTCGGTCACTTCCGCGAGATATTTTCCCGTTGTTCGAATTTTTCGCGGGACATTAGGCGGTGTAATCGGTGTTTCATCGGCAATCGGGCATTCGGTTCGATTTTCACAGCTCCGGTTGGCAATTCGCGCGGGACAACATGGCGGGAGGGAACTGAGGTCGGGGTCATCACGGGTCCATCCTCATCTGGCGCTCGGTCACCGGGTACGGAGTCGCAGAGTACACCGAAGAATACTTCTTCACGGGTTCATGCGGCTACCACGGGCGACAAGTCACAATGTGCATACTGTCGGGAGAGGCACTACATTATGACTTGTTCGAAATTTCGGCAGCTCTCAGCCGAGGCACGGCGGGCGGAGGTGCAAAAGTTGAGGCTGTGTTTCAACTGCCTGGGCCGGCACAACGTCAACGCTTACAACATCTCAACGCGATGCAAGGAGTGCGACCGCAAGCATCACACGATGATACACGTCGGGTGGTCGAAATACGGGGATGCGGCCAAGGGTACGGGAGCATCATCAACATCGGGTGGCCAATCGGCCAACTCCGGGGACGCGGGTGCGTCAGCATCGGGCACTTCTCAATGAGATACGGGGGCATTAACTTGCACCACGGGAAGTTCGAGACCAACAGTTCTCCTGGCCACCTGCCAGGCACTGCTCCTCACCAGCTACGGGGCAGATCAACGGGTACGGGTGCTGTTAGACATGGGGTCTGAGCTGTCTCTCATCTCAGACAAGCTCGTTCATCATCTCCGGCTACGACGAGAGTCGTCGTCAATTTCAATCATTGGGATCGGCGGTACCGCATCGGGCCAAACTCGCGGGATGGTCACGATCAATCTTCGGTCACTGAACTCCTCGGGAACTATCTCAATAAAAGCATTTATTCTCTCCAAGTTAATGCCTACACTTCCTTCATTTTCCCTCTCACATACATCTTGGGCACATATACAGGGTATTTCTCTTGCGGATCCGGACTTTGCACTAGCGGGACCAGTGGACCTCATCCTGGGAGCGGACGTTTACGGGCAGTACATTCGTCCACAGATAAAACGCGGGCGTCCGGAGGAGCCCATTGCGCAAAACACGGTGTTCGGGTGGGCAATAATCGGGCCGGTAAGCGAGCCTCAGAGCTCATCGCGTTTGGTTCACCACGCGATAGTGGACCATGGGTTTCAGGAGTTACAAGAACTCCTGTCGCAATTTTGGGTTCAAGAAGAAGTTCCAGTACAGATCGAGGCAGATCATACCCCTGAGGAACAGGAGTGTGAGACTCATTTCATTAAAACTCATTCGCGGGATTCAACGGGTCGGTACATTGTTCGCTTGCCAGTCAAAAGTTCATCGGGTCAGCTGGGACGGTCGTTTCACACGGCATCATCTTGTCTTCAACGGCTTCAACGGAAACTTTCACGGGACGAGAAGTACAAGGGTCTTTACGACACATTTCTTGGGGAGTACGAGTCATTGGGGCACATGGTTCGGGTCAAGGATACAGAGATTCAACGGGATTTTGCATATTACCTTCCTCACCACGGGGTACTGACTACAAAACTTCGGGTGGTTTTCAACGGGTCGTGCAACACTGACTCCGGGCTTTCACTCAATGACATTTTGCATACGGGCGCGAAGTTGTAACGGGATATTTCAGACGTTTTATTGTGGGTTCGACGACACCGGTTTGTTTTCGCGACTGATATCGTCAAGATGTTTCGGCAAATTCGGGTTCATCAAGACGATTGGGATTTACAACGTATTCTGTGGGTCGACGAGCACGGGAATTCGGTTCATTTTCGGTTGACTACAGTCACCTACGGCACACGGTCAGCACCATTTCTTGCGGTACGGGCACTCCTTCAACTAGTAGCAGACGAGGGAGGTAAATATCCTGCCGCGGTTGCCCCTCTTACAATGGGGCGATACGTAGATGATATTTATGGGGGTGCTGACCAACTCTCAGAGCTCGTCGCACAAGCGAAACAGCTGGTCGGGATTTGCACGGCGGGCGGCTTTCCTCTGGCCAAATGGCAGAGTAACTGTCCAGACCTCCTTTCAACTATCGGGCTGGACTCAAACACGGAAGGGTCGAGGTCGATCGATGTGTGTGAGACCAAGGTCCTCGGGCTCTCATGGGTACCACGGTCAGACGTTTTCAAATTCACCACGGTTCCGTACACGACCGGGACATAAATCACCAAACGGGTAATTCTTTCGGAGATTGCTCAAATCTACGATCCATTGGGTTTCCTCTCACCGGCGGTAATTCGGGCAAAGATTCTTCTCCAGAGGTTATGGTTGGAGAAGCTTTCGTGGGACGACGCGGTGTCCTCCGGGGTCGCAGCGTCCTGGGTCGCGTTTCGGCGCGAGTTGACTCACCTCGACAGCATCGAGATTCCGAGGTGGATCAACATTTCACCACAGTCAACGGTTGAGATTCACGGGTTTTCGGATTCTTCTCAGTTGGCTATGGGCGCGGTCGTGTACGTACGGGTTTCGGGTTCGGGAACGAGCACCAGAGTCGCGCTGGTTTGCTCAAAAACAAAAGTCGCGCCGATCAAAAGGCTCACCATTCCGCGGTTGGAGCTCGCAGCAGCACAGCTGTTAGCAAAACTCGCGAAATACGTTCGGGACACGTTGGAGCTTCGGGATTCACGGGTTTACCTATGGACGGATTCCAGGGTAACGCTCACGTGGGTTACAAGTCATCCTTCACGGTGGAAGGACTTCGTTCGAAATCGGGTTTCATCTATCCAAGAGCTCATTCCTCAAGGGCAATGGAGGTTCATTCCGGGACGGGACAATCCTGCGGATTGTGCATCACGCGGGCTAACCATCACTCAGCTCGAGCAATTTCAAACATGGTGGCACGGGCCACACTGGTTAGCAGATTCATCCTCCAATTGGCCAGTTCATTACATCGGGACGGTTGATTCAGCGGCGCTCGAAGAGCGGCCAGGTCTTACTTTCACGAGCTCAACACAACCTTCACCAGTCTTCGACCTCATTCATCGGTATTCTTCACTTACCCGGTTGTTGAGAATTACATCTTTTCTTTTTAAGGCGCTTACAAACCTTATGAAGACGGGACAGGATTCAACAGGGGTTCTCATTTCACCGGGCGACCTGGAACACTCAATGCTTTACTGGGTAAAGGTGATTCAAGGGTCCTACTTCACGGCGGAGCTCAAGGTTCTTTCGGCGGGTCAACTTCTTCCTAAGTCGCACCCCTTCACGCGACTTACGGCATTCATCGACAATCAAGGGACATTACGGGTGGGAGGGCGGCTGAAGCACTCAGCCTTACAACCTGAGAGCAAACACTCAACCATCCTCCCTCGGGACTCGCCACTCACGCAACTTCTCATCGCGGACGCTCACGAGCGTACACTACACGGGGGTACGCAAGCTACGTTGGCGTACCTTCGTCGACGGTACTGGGTAGTCGGGGGACGGGCACCTGTCCGCTCATTCATACTTCGTTGCGTGAGATGTGCTCGCTTACGGGTCACTAGGGTACAGCAACTCATGGGTCAATTGCCAACAGAACGGGTTACACCTACTCGACCATTCTTATACACGGGAGTGGATTACGCGGGGCCAATCTCACTCAAAAGTTGGCGAGGGCGCGGGAACAAGGTACACAAGGGCTGGCTGTGCATTTTCGTTTGTTTCGCCACCTCTGCCGTACATCTGGAGGTAGTAACCGATGCCACAACGGAGACTTTCATCGCTGCATTCCGCCGCTTCACCGGGAGACGAGGTATTTGTCATACACTCTTTAGCGATTGCGGGACGAACTTTCAGGGCGCAGATACAGAGTTACGGAAATTATTCACGGCCGGGACCCGGGAATCCGAACAGGCAGCTCAGTTACTAGCCAACGACGGCACGAAGTGGGTGTTCAATCCACCGGGAGCTCCTCACATGGGCGGGAAATGGGAGGCGGCAGTAAAGTCCGTCAAATTTCACCTCCGGCGGACGATTCGAGAGACCAGCCTCACGTACGAAGAATTTACGACCCATCTTACACAAGTTGAGGCGGCGCTCAACTCTCGTCCGCTGGAACCCCTCTCCGAGGATCCGGACGACCTGCTAGCGCTCACCCCTGGGCACTTTCTCATCGGCGATGCTCTCACGGCAGTGCCAGAGCCGTCACTTCGGGAAGTTAATCCGGGCAGGCTAGCACGGTGGCAACTCATTCAGGAACGAGTTTAATTCTTTTGGGAACATTGGTCAACGGGGTATCTGAAGCAGCAGCAAGCCATTTCCAAGTGGCATCACCCCTCAAACACCATCCGGGTCGGGTCTATGGTGCTGCTGACGGACGAGAACTTGCCGCCACTAAAATGGCCTCTCGCACGGGTCACAGAACTTCATCCGGGACAAGACGGGCTCACTCGGGTTGTCACTATTCGGACGGCGACTTCCACTCTCAAACGGCCGATCGCCAAGCTGGCGATCCTTCCAATTCATGCACCGGGTGATTAATCGTCAGCGCTGCTGCCGATGGCGGGCGGAATGTTCAGGAATTAGCAGTAACTCCTTCGGCGTCGTGAACACTCGGGCGGGTTCGTGCTCCGCCGTGAATGTCGCCACGTACCGGGCTACGCGACACGGGAGCAGCGAGACACTCGAGCGGCCGGGCGCTAGTTCTCGCGCTCCCACGGGCGTCGCCACCTCCCGGGCCTCAACTTCAGGCTCGCTCGACGCGACACGCGACGCATGCGCGTGGCGCGTCTTCATCGATCTACGCATCGATTTCCTCAGTCTTGATCCGGGAGCCTTAGCGTGCCAGGGTGCTATTCTTATCAAAATTATCACATTGCGAATCATTACGGCTTATACATAAAATCAACTCGGCGAATTTATCACGGACATTTCTTTCACTCACGAGACATTTACAACGGGTAATAGGTTCATCGACTCCCTCGATTTCTTCGGCAGCCATCTTCGTGGATCGAGCGTGTGCTCGAGAGACGCCGGGTCAATTCTCGCGGTCTCATTAATTGCATCGGGAACTTTCGGGACGTTTTTCATTGTCGGGATATCATTGTTCATCGTTACCAAATAAACACTCTTTTTTTGCCTTTTTTTCTATTTCTCGCCTACCGCATTATTTTTCTTTCCACCTACACCAGACTCCTTCACAAAACACAAAGTCTACAAGTAAATGATCAATTTGCGCATAAAAAAATAATTACTTTACAAAAACAGAAATGGAAAAGCCAATGATTTACGTTCAGCACTAAAATTTATAATATCAATAATAGGACAAGTATTTTATTGTCGCTTGAGGATGGAGTATTTAAAAAAAAGCAAAAATTAGTTGGTTATTGAAAAAAGTCACCAATGTACAAAAATAAAAATCGGTCAAAAGAACAGAGTCCAAAAAAAAATAGGGATGAAAAAAAACTTGAAGAAAAAAATTTCAAACGAAAAAAATTAGATTGAAAAAAAAATTTCGGCCGAAGTACTTGGCGAGTTTTTTTGCTTAGCTTGGATCACGTAATGTATTTCACGTAATGTTGTATGTGTTATAAACTCGCCAAGTACTTCGGCCGAAATTTTTTTTTCAATCTCATTTTTTTCGTTTGAAATATTTTTCTTCAGTTTTTTTTTCATCCCGATTTTTTTTTCTGGACTCTGTTCTTTTGACCGATTTTTATTTTTGTACATTGGTGACTTTTTTCAATAACCAACTAATTTTTGCTTTTTTTTAAATACTCCATCCTCAAGCGACAATAAAATACTTGTCCTATTATTGATATTATAAATTTTAGTGCTGAACGTAAATCATTGGCTTTTCCATTTCTGTTTTTGTAAAGTAATTATTTTTTTTATGCGCAAATTGATCATTTACTTGTAGACTCTGTTTTTTACCAGACACTCACGATGGGCATTGTTGCTTTTTTTCTTGGGATCTTGATAAAATATGTGAAGTTTTTCATTTCTATTTGTCATTTGGAGTATAGTTATTTTATAGAAACAATCTTTTTTTTCCTATCTCAATCTTGCCAATTTTTTAAAAATTTTGTACTTTTTTGGGTAGTTTTTTTCTGTGAAAACAAATGGAAACAGGGGTCAACAAATGTACTTGTCCAAGGTTTTTTCCCCGGGGAGGGGATTTTTGGCCAGGATATAACTTCTTTTTTTCTGAACAGCTCCGAATCCTAGAATTTTTACATGATAACAGATAATCCTTGAATATCTACGCTGACATAACCAGTAAAACCCTAGCTCAATATCAAATATGCAATGCGATGCTATAAAGAAAAAGCGAACGAACTTAGTACAGCTTGCACAAACAAAACGCAGAAATTCATTTCAGATAACACCTCGCGTTTCCTGCAGTATATTGAGAAATTCGATACATATATTTGGTGCGTCTCAGCAATGTGCATTTCACTAATATGAGAAAAACATGAGCGAAAGGCCAACAATGAAACCGTATAGAAATATTTGTGGAACACTTTTTTTTAACAAATCATATCACAATGCACACTAAAAACTTGAATGACTTTTGAATTTTTACATTGTTTTCTCATGCTTTTATTTCCACTTATATCTTTTGCACAAGTCTGACCGAGCGATGCCGTTACACTATTGCTGAATTTCTGATTCTCCGACTGGTTGTGAAATATGATAATAGATGATCCTTGAATATTTACTCTGACATAATCAGTAAAACCCCAGTTCAATATAAAATATGTAGTACGATGCCAAAAAGAAAGAGCGAAGGAACTTAGCACAGATCGCAGTAACGAAGCGGTGATCCTTGTATGCAAAGGAAATAAGGCATCTCTTGTTTCCGCAAGGAATAGCAAATGCTTCATTGCTTTAAGTTTCACCAGTTTTTTTAGATCAAATTGTCGAAGCAGAGAATCTCAGCCCAATTCACAGCTCGCAGTATATTGGTAAATTTCTTGAAGCCGAAAAGAAAAATCAAAGGAACTGAGCACAACCTGCAGAATATTAGAAATTTTATGTTTATTTGTAGACCGCACCTGAAATTATTGAAAATCATGATTTCACGACAAAAGTTATTTGTCAAATTTTTATAATTAAAGTATTTCATCAACAATTAATATTTTTACAGGTTTTTATTTATGAGCACATGATACATCTTGTCACAACTATTTTCATACACTCACTTTTGAAAAAAAACACAGTCTTTTGATCTGTAAGAAAAATTTAAGTGACATGATTAAAAAAAAAATCGTTGCGTTCTAGATTGAAACTTCAACATCATTATTTGCGAGTTCACACATTTTCAGAACGTATAACACTGATTTTTAAGGCTATGTTCGTTGTATTTTCTAGCACTTATTCCGGCCTCACTAATTAACGATTTTATTCGGATTATTTTATACGGAAAAATAAAAATGATAACCTCAACGAGTGGTGAGGTTTGTTTCTATTTGGCTTTTCTGGAATCCGAAACAAAAATGATTTCACCAGCGGGTGCGAGGTTATCTTTTTTAATTTCGCTGATGATTAATTCCGAGATATTAAAAAATATTATTATCACATTTCGCAATATTTATATATCACCGTTTTTTCACACTATTTATATATTTAAACTATTTATGAATCACGATTTTTCACAATCTAAAAAACACGCGATTTACATGACTCGCACTTTACACTGTCAAAAATCAAAACTACCGTCACACTGGTTAAACATTCAATCTTTCCGTGGTATGGGTGCAGAGGAATGTAGTCACAGGGACACGTTCAAAAACATCACTCGTGTGCACACTGGTTTACCGGTTTGGGAACACAGGGAAATGACCACACTCGTGACCAATCAGAATCTCGATAGGCACACTGAGGCCTTTCATTGTGACATATACAGACACGTAAAATTCTTCGATGTGTTGGAATTTTTGCATAATTTTGAGCCTGTGCAAAGTTTTTTCTCAGCAAATACGGCATCAATCGTGCTTATTTAAAGCTCAATCGAAAGATTTTTTCTTAATTAGTCTCCAGTTCAATTTTCAAGTCATCATCTGTCTCCTGAGCTTCGTAATTCGAGAAAATGACTTTCAGTTTTTACCCTCACCACCGAAATTTACTTTATTCAGAGATAATATACTCTGGCGAGCCTCGGGCCAGCAGACGACAGAGCTGTCAAATGTATTTGTCCCGAGACTCTACCGAGTCTCTTGATATACCGCCATAGTCTTTTGACATAAAGATATATTATACGAGCCATTTTGACATAAAGATATATCATTACTTACTACGGTTATCATCCAGAGGCATCCATATATATCCAGATGCAGGTTGACAGTGTATTTGTCTATTAATTCATCAAACGCGAGATGATTCTACACCATATTTTGGATAGAAAAACGATGTCGAAAATCTTTTGAAATGGACCAACAATTATAATGCAAGGAACATTTTATGATGTACAAATCTTATTATGGCAAGCGAGGAACATTTTATAATAAAGAGGAAAGGGACCAATAAAATAAATTGTCAACGGTGTAGAGTTAAAAGAAATATTTATTAAACACTGCTCAAAACTCGGCATGATAATAACAAACTTTGCCATATACATTTTTTTGACACTCATTATTAGTTTTATAGTTTCTTTTCCAAATTTACATCGATTCACACCAATCATGATTAACAGTTCAACGTACACCATTTCATAGTTATCAAAGAATCGAAAAAAATGATTTCTCAAGAAATCTTATACGAGGAACATTTAATCGCGAAAGAGAAATTCGATCGTAGAGTTGAGTGTGGAAAATAAAAACTGCAGGGTTAACAATAATTAAAAAATGCATATTCATTTCAGCACTGTTTGAAAGTTGATTAAAAGCACTTCACTATTTTTACACCAACACTTTCTTATTATTACTGTAACCAAGAGTCGATCGAACCTAACCACGATATTTATAACCTCACAACTGTTCGTGAAAAAACATTCATATTTTCAATACTGTTTAAACCACGAGATTCTAATGAGTCGCGATCGAAAGGGGGAAAAAAATAAAAAATACGTGAATTTGAATGAAACTCTGAATTGCTGTCATTGAATTTATATTAAAGAAATCATTTTTGGATCGTACGCATACGATCCAAAATTATTTCTCGATCTGTGAATAAATTTATTCATAGATCGCGAAATAATTTTTTTTCCCGAATTTATCCACAACACGTCTCGCGTAAGCACTTCTCACTTCGAAAACTCCGTTCAGACTTTCCGCGGTATGGGTTCTTCGAACTATTTATTTATTCACAGATCGCGAAATATTTTTTTTCCCGAATTTATCCACAAACACATCTCGCGTATAAGCACTTATTCTCACTTCGAAAACTCCGTTCAGACTTTGCGCGGTTTAGGTAGAGAAACATGAAACGGAATGGCCAATCACAAGCTCGAAAGGCGTCAAGAGGCCTTTCATTCTGTCGTATACAGACATGCCAATACTTCGATGTTAGCATAATCTTGAGCCTGTGCAAAGTTTTTTCTCAGCAAATACGCATCAATCGTGCTGATTTAAGGCCCAATCGAAGTATTTTTTCGTAATAAATCTCCAGTTCCATTTTCAAATCATCATATGCCTCCTGAGCTTCGTAATTAAAGAAAATGAATTTCAGTTTTTACCCCGACCACGGCGAATCGTTTTATTCAGAGATAATATACTCGGGCGAGCCTCGGGCCAACAGACGACAGAGCTATCAATGCACTTGTCCCGAGACTCTACCGAGTCTCTTGATATAAGTGGTATGCTCGCACATCACGCACTTTGCAATTTTAAACTTCACTCAAACTCTCCGTTTCAATTTTTTTTTTTATTATTTCAAAAACATTTATCAAAATTGCTCGCACATCCCGAACTTCGTTATGTCGAAATATCGTTCAAACTTTCCGCTGTGTCGGTACCCAGAAAAGAGAGAGAACTTTCCGCTGTGTCGGTACCGAGAAAAGAGAGAGAAAATTAGTTGCGACCAATCGCAGCTCGTTGCTCTCATCGCCAGAGACCGGCTTTCATGTAAATGGGTTTTGATGGGCATCAAAACGCCTTTGATTGTGTCATATACAGATACGTCGAATCCTTCGATGTGTTAGTATTTTTTACATAATCTTGAGCCTGTGCAAAGTTTTTTCTCAGCAACTACGCCACCGATCATGCTGATTTTGGGCTCAATCGAAAGAGAATTTCTTAATTAGTCTCCAGTTAAATTTTCAAGCCATCAAATGACTCCTGAGCTTCGTAAATGAACAAAATGGCATGCCAATTTTACCCCCACCACCGCGAATCGTTTTATTCAGAGATAATATAATCTCGGCGAGCCTCGGGCCAGCAGACGACAGTGCCGTCAATGTACTTGTCCCGAGACTCTACCGAGTCTCTTGATTCATAAGAATGTTCTCATTGTTCGCAAACTACAATACTTTACCAACCACTAAAGCTGCCTTGTGGAAAAGATTAGGTAGAAAAGAAGGTAAATTTCAAACTCGGCACGTGTACTGCAAAACCTGTTTCATCGTTATTGGGATGGGAAAGACACCTGAATTTGACTGTCCTTGCGGGAAATCAGGCCCAGAAAAACCGTTGCGAATGGTATCGTTCTTTATAACATTGAATTTAACGGCGCAATTGAGAAGAATATTTTCATTACCAAATATTTGGCAATTACTCGATTATCGTAATAATCGGAAAAAAATTTATGCAGATGGAATGGAAGATCTGTTCGACGGGGAACAGTATAAAACGTTACAAAATAATGGCCAATTTTTACATTCGCGTTTCAACTTTTCGCTAACGATTAATACAGATGGGTGCCAAGTCGGGAAATCATCGAAACATAGTGCGTGGCCTGTATTATTATGCATTAACGAGCTTCCTCCTCACGCGTGAAAACGTTTTATAATATTAGCGGGTATTTGGGTTGATGAAAAACATCCCGATTTGAATTATTTTTTAGAGCCAATCGTTCGAAAATTACGCGATTTGTATTCTACTGGTTTTGAGTGGGAGCTGGAAGGAACGGGAAGGGTAACAAGCAAATTCGTTACAACAATTTGCTCAGTTGATACGCCAGCCAGAGCTGCGATACTTAAAATGACACAGTTTAATGGGGAATACGGCTGCAGTTTCTGTTACGAGACGGGAATCACCATAAAAATCGGGGAAAAATCCGTTAGAAAATATCCGATCGCAAATATTATAGATCGAACAGATGCTGAAATTCGGCTGGATATGTCGGAAGCCACACGTACGAAAATCAGAGTAAGGGGGGTGATAAAGAATTCGCTAATGAGATACCTGCCGGCATTTAATCTTCGACGAGGAGTAGTAGTTGAATCTTTGCATTGCGTCGACATCGGTGTCGCACTAAAATTGACAGAATTAGTTCCTTTTTGCCCACTTGGAGCACCCTGGTTTTGTGTCAATGTAGCAATACGTAGAATTATTGACCAACGATTAATGAAAATACGAACGCCGACTAAAATAGCTAGAAAACCAAGATCAATTGAAACTCGTAATTTGTGGAAAGGCTCGGAATGGCGTAATTGGACTTTATATTATTGCGTGCCATGTTTGTCCGGTTTAATTCCGGAGCAGCATCTACGTCTCTTTTCTCTGCTGTCAGAAGCGATGGACACTTAACGGAGATACTATGACTCCTCAACAAGTGGAAGATGCTCGGGCTTTAATTAACGAATTTGAAACACGATTTGAGGAAACATTTGGGGTACGAAACATGACTATGAACATGCACCTTTTAAGGCATTTATCCGATTCCGTCGTATCCTGGGGACCGTTGTGGGCACATAATGTTTACAAATTTGAAAGCTATAACCGGAAAATTGTAGACTCGTTGAATAGTAGTACCGGTCGACAGTTACAAATAATGAATAGATATTTGTTGAACGACTTTATCAGAAGCATTCCAAGCAATCCGAATCTCGATGCATTGATCAAACAAATGGTACAATTTATTTCAAATAACAGTAAAAAAGTACAATCTCGCGACAACATCGATTATGAGCATTACAATGATTTCAGAACGTTAGGAAAGATAGACAGACGAAACCCACGTGATTGGGAACATAATTTATTGCGTGAAAAACGACTGGCATGCCATGGTCAACTGAATGTATGCAATAAAGCTATTTATAAAGGAACTATTTACTCTAGTGGGAGGACTGATAAAGAAAGTCTTCGCAGTTGTGATAAATATGTGTACACAAACGATGGTAAATACGCTGAAATATTAAGTATTGTAAGCTTCGAGACAAATGAGGCAAATCGAATTGATGGAATGTTCGTGAAATTGTTTGAAATTACCGGTAATATTAAACCTGAAGTGGAACACATACGATCCCTGCGCGTTTCAACTAACGATTTCATTAACGGGACAGACCTAGTTAGAATTTTCGAAAAATCGATTTTTTTATTTCATTTTCAAAAAGTAGAATCTCTTACGAACATTTTCCGCCCAGGTAAATATAAATCGGACCATTATTCGCCGAAATACAAGACTTTGTAGCACGTCGTGTCTGAGCCATGCAAACCGTACTCAAAACTTTAAGTGCGTTTTTCTCGAAACCATGTTTTTGAAGTCGGTGATCACTGTAGCTCGAGAACGGCTTTACCGATCGGGTTGAAATTTATATCACTTCTTCTATACATGGTAGTCCTCCATATGAACGAAGGATTTTTTTTTTGGATAATTATTTTTATTTTTAATAGCAAAAAATGGAACTGATATTTTGGTCAAAAAAACACTTTTGACTTTTAACGGCCGCCATTTTGTGAAAAATGGAAATTTTTCAAAACCCTTCGTTCAACCGGAGCATTATGTCATTAACTAAAAATCCCCTCCGTTTTTTTTGTTTCAGATGAGCCGTTGCAGCGTGAGCTTGATCACCGCAAACCGTGTTTTTTTTGCAGCGTCCTCGGCAATTGACGGTCACCAGCTTATTTCGATATGTATTGCGTTGAAAAAATTGCAACATATACATTACATATGTATCTTTTAAACGGAAGAACTTTTGTTGTGAATTATTTTATCGTTTGACCAAAAAAAAATCGGAAAAAGGCCTTTTTTTGACGTTCCAACTAGGTCTGTCCCGTTAAAGTGGAAGACGTCCGAGTGCCGGTTATAATATTTAAATTGAACGCACAAATGTACGGAGTAAAAATAACAAATGTTTGGGAAACCGATTAGAGCTCCGAATAAGGTAAAATATACGATCTTCATCATTTTCTGTGATGTCGGACCTAGTAAGATTTCAACAACTATTCCGATAACGTCACGATCGTTTATGATACGAAAAGAACGAAAGTTTCCATTTTTCGCGATCAATATCGCATGTGCGTTGGTCAAGATTTGGCCAAACGTTGCAACAGAAAAATGTGAAAAAAATTACAAAAATCCTTGTCTCTATGTAATAATAACAACATTTTTTGGTGATTGACTGATACGTGAAACGATGAAACAAATTTTTAATTTGATTAAAATGAAACAAAAATGAAGTATTATGTACTCTGGAAAAATTCAATAATTCATATTTTCTATTTTTGATAAACTACCAGATTGTGAGAATCGACTTTTGAATACGCTGCTTAACCACATTTCAATGCAGATTACAGGAGAAAAATAAAAGTGCTATGTGATATTGATGTTATAAATATGCACTTTTATTAGACCAAAGGAATGAATTCTCAAGTATTGTAATCCGTCATTCGACTCTTAGCCATTTTATATATATAAATCAGTACTTTGTTTATGTTTGTGTACCAATGGATATATCAATTTCGTGTGATATACATATGTTTGACATCGTACTTACTGTGAACATTTCTGTTAATGATGCATTGTCAGAACGAACATTCGATACTTCACAAATTGAGCAATGGTAATCGGATAAAAAAAAATTGCTACATAATTGCTCCATTTACGTTACAATAATTAGTTAATTTTTCCAACAACTGTCCACCTTGGTTTGCATATAATAATAATAGATGCCTGAAAACGATATCAATTCCGAGCCCAAAAAAACTGTCATGCTAAGAAAACATAAAATTCCATGTCATTTGATGTTTTTAAATATTGTAAAAGCAAAATAATAAAATCGGTGCGTATATTGTCCCGTCCCTTAATCGTCCCCAGAGCATATAACTATAATAAATCGGATTATTGCTCGTGGGGCAGTCTTCCCTATAGCCCTGATTCCCTACCCCGTGTTAATTCCATTTATTCACCGATTATTTTCATGATAAATATTTAACTGTTGATCTGGAATGGCGGCTCTCTAACCTATATTTATTCGAAAAACCAGCTGGTCGACAGACAAGAGCTGTTTCCGACCACACTTTTCCGCTCGTAACAATCAGCAGGCTGGTTGTTTCGACCAGGTAACCCTGGTTGTTACGACTACTTGGCTACCAGGTGATTCGGCTGGAACAGCCAGTGACCTGGTCGAGACGACGACCTGAAGTTACTAGGCGGTTTAGTCGGAACGACCGGATGGCTACTACAGGGTTTGGTCGGAACGACCAGGGTGACTGGGTCGAAACGACCAGATAGCTACCAAGCGGATTGGTTGGAACGACCAGGGCGACTAGGTCGGAACGACGAGATAGCTACCAAGTGGATTGGTTGGAACGACCCGGGTGACTACGTCACAATGACCAGATGGCTAATACGCAGTTTAATTGGAACGACCAGGGTGACTACGTCGAAACGACGAGATAGCTACCAAGTGGATTGGTTGGAACGACCCGGGTGACTACGTCGCAACGACCAGATGGCTAATACGCAGTTTAATTGGAACGACCAGGGTGACTACGTCGAAACGACTAAGGTAACCGGGTCAACCGACCAGATAACTACCAGGCGAGTTGGTCAGAACGAACAGAGTAACTGGGTCAAAACGACTAGATATCTAGGCGAGCTGGTCGAAACGACCAGGGTAACTGGGTCAAAATGACTAGATATCTACCAGGCGAGTTGATCGGAACGACCAGGGTGACCGGGTCAAAACGACCAGGGTAACCGGGTCGAAACGACCAGGGTAACCGGGTCGAAACGACCAAACAACTACCAGGCGAGTTGGTCGGAACGACCAGGGTAACCGGGTCGAAACGACCAAACAACTACCAGGCGAGTTGGTCGGAACGACCAGGGTAACCGGGTCGAAACGACCAAACAACTACCAGGCGAGTTAGTCAGAATGACCAGGCTAACCGGGTCAAAACGACTAGATAATCTAAGCGAGTTGGCCGGAACGGTCAAGGCAACTAGGTCAAAACGACCAGATGGCTACCAGGTAGGTTAGTCGTCCCGACCAGATATCTCTGGTCGGAACGACCAGCTTGCGGTCCTGAAATCAGGCCTCATTATAGTCGTACGGCTGAAACATGGTAGTCGGATCGACCAGGATAATGCGTCCCACCCGGTGCAAAAAAAGCACTGTTGACCACGAATAACTGGTCAACTTTTATACAAAAACGACCAGCTCCAATTCCGACCACAAAAAACTGGTCGTGAAATCCGCTAGGGACACGACAAGATACGCGTATCACGAAGTGAAACTCAGTTAAAACACACAATTGTCATACGATCGACACGACACTTCACAAAATTGTTCAATACACATAAACCAACAAACGTGAAGTCATAAGAATATATAAATTTTATTAATTGTAAAATTATCACGATAAGAAAAATCGACGCGAACACGAAAAACACACGTATACGGGGGCAGCCATATTGTAAAGCACGGATCGAAAATATCATCGATCGGGCTGTCGATCCGCGGCGCCACCGTATAAGCGGAGAACTGTGTAAAGTCACCAGCGTAACTAGAAGGCATATACTCTGAAGTTGCCGCGGTCAGAGAACTAGGGAAATTTACCCAGAATATTCTCAATATTATCGCACATAAATTATTGTACATCATTAGAATTTAAGAATACGATTATTGTAAATGGGAAATTGGGGGTTGAATGAATAAACAGATATTTGTTAATGATTTGTTCCTAACATACGGTTTTAATTAATTTAATCCTTATTCGAGTCCTGAACCTACATAAATATATACAATATAAAATAGCAAAAATCCCCTCCCGGGGAAAAAAAACCTGGACAAGTACATTGATGGTCCCTCGCTTCCCTATAATATCACAAAAAATCCAAAACCCCACCTAAATTTTTTTTTTAAATCTTTACTAATTTTATTCATATCCCGGAGGGAAACCAACCATATAGATCACAAAATATCCGGCCAAAAAACCAGACTTCACAATAAATGTTACTTTGAATTTATTTCCACAGAACAAAACAAGAATCAAAACATTAAAAAATTAGCGTTATCAAGATGAGAAAAATACCACTTATAATTGGTGTGTAAGAAGTATCAATAGTCTAGAAAAAAATGAAAAAAGGTCGACATATAAGTTACGTGCAGCAGTGAAATTTATGATATCAGTACTAGGACAAGTATTTCTTTGGTGACTGAGAAGATATCAATATGGACGTACCGGCAACGTAGGGCATGCAGTTGGTGCATTGCTTCTGGGATCTCCTAAGCTGAGTAGCTACTTTTGTTTTGGCGATGGCACGACCAATGTTGCCGAATAGTATTTACTTATATGACCTAATGAAACAACATTGCCCGCGCCGTGGCTAAAATAGCGAAAAAGAAGCAGGAACAGGAAGTTTCACATAAGATCCCATGCTTTTTTAATGTTAAAAAAAAAACTTTAATTTATGTCTGTACATGATAGCACAGTTTTGTTTGATTGGTAGTAATTTGATGAACGTTCACCACCGTACGTTGAGTGTATACGCACAGAGTACTTGTCCGGCCCATAACTTTTTATTAAAATTGTTCATTCAAGTGAAAATCAAATTGGAGGTGCTCTTCGTTGCATGCGTTGCTTTTCGCCGTCAGAAATTTATAAGAAAATCAATTCTTCTGCGAATTTCAGAATGGCCTTGTATCATACACAACATTCGACGTCAATTCAATCGGAATAAAATAGTGTTCGTAGTCATCATAAAATTACATTAACATAAAGTGCAGTCAGTTATGAAATTTCTGAAAATGTGACTCAATAAACCATTGCCAGCAATGTAGCGTATCATACTTTCGAAAACTACTATTGCCAGCAATGAAAGTTATTATACTTTGGAAAGCTACTATTTATTAGTAGAAGATCTAAGTAACCACTGGTGAATGGTCAAAAGATCAATGCAGGCTATGAATGCACCGTCAAATTTGTATCCAAAGTTTTAAGACCACGCAATATTTACGTATATAACAAAAAAACTTACAAGGTGTTTGCATCATTACATCATCGATTTATTTCAATGTCAGGAATCAGTACTGCTCAGAATACTAATTCGACATAAGAGAATGAGACAGATTTTCTACCATAAATTCATTGTTATTGAGGTTGTTTGAATATAGCAGCGTTTCGTTCCTGTGATAAGAAAAAAGTTATAATGTTTTCAAAAGAGTTTACTACAGACTCGAAGTATTTTCGAGATATTAGTAATTCGTTGATAGCTTATTATTCGATTATAGCTTAGCAGGAAAGTGCTATAGAAGAGACCTCAATTACCAGTTTTTCCCCAAGGCAAAATTTCAGAAAATTAAATACTTTATCATTAGCTTTCAAGTTGTGTATTAGAATAAGGCATTTATGGGTGAAAAGGCAGCGAGGATATTAGCAATTTCGGTCTAAGCTATAAATAGATAATTATATTTAACTTTACTGTCAAAGCCTCAGAATTATTATTCTTTCAATGATGAAATGACGGAAGACTATGATGCATCGTCCTTGACTCACAAATTGTTTTATAAAACATAGAAAAAAATTAGATTCAAAAAAAAATTCGGCCGAAGTACTTGACGAATGTTTTTTCACTTAATTTACATAATGTATCGATCATGGTGACAACCTCACCAAGTACTTCGGCCGAAATTCATTTTCATCTAATTTTTTTTCGTTTGCAATCTTTTTTTGCTTCAGACTCTTATTGATACAGAGATGTTATTTTCATTCTGGTAGGTAAAACAACTGCATTTTCGAAATTGATTCTTTTCTCTATCAACATTCAACATTATTTATAGATTATGTCACACGATAAAGCCTCCCGTATTTGGCCACATACATTTTAGTATAATTCAATTTATTTTATAACTTTTTGCAAAACCTAACCTTAGCTTTTCGCGAGGATTAACTCATTTTGTTTTGTGTGATTTGAATTTATTTGATATATTTTTTGAGAGTGGTCTGTTTTCTTACTTTTTGATAGGATTTGATTTTCTCAGGGATTTTTGCGAAAAAAGGTTTTTGCAGTGTATGTATGTTCGTGGAAAAATATGGGAACGGCGGTCAACAAATGTACTTATTCAGGTTTTTTCCGCGAGGGGGATTTTTATGCATGATATGATTCGTTTTTTCTCGTTCTTTTCGAACATCTCGCTTTATATAGATTAGAAAAAATTCGGAAATTATCGCTTTTTCATTTCCAAGCCCTGACCCCTTCTACTTCGAGTTTGGATTTTTCCCCATGAAATAAAGGGACACGTGTTTTGGAATTTTCAATTTGGCATTTTTTTTATTCTCGAGCCAGTCAAATTGTTTTGACATTTCGATTTACCTTTCTGGAATCAGGCTAAAATAAGTCGGGAACTGGGAGTCCGATACAAAAATTTACAAAGCTTTTGAGGGCAAGATTAGAGCAGTCAGAACTCTTCCATAAAATTTGTAGCAATTTGAATTTGTGCTTATCAAAGAAACATATTAAATAGCAGTATCTCCCTGTTATATTTGTATGAAAAGTGAAAAAACATACTGCACTTTAAGCCCAACAAAGTTCAGAAAATTTGGATTGCGTTCCGAGGACAGGAATTTTAATCCCATCCAAAAATGAGCAGCAGAAGTCTTTTGGTAAGAAATTTTGCAATTCATAATGCCACAATCAGAGACAGAAAGTGGAAATACTTGGCGCACATGTCGCTTCACAAAATGTTAAAAGTTTGTAGGTATCGACTACATTCCAATGATACAAATTTTGATACAAATTTTGATATCTATAACAATAATGGCCGTGAAAGCCTCAAAACTAGAACTTACAGATATTTTAATATTATCTTTGAATTTTGAAAAGTTCACAAAGTATGTTATGGATATTTTAAAACAATAAATTCAACAAAGCGGGCAAACTTAGATCAGTACTGTGCCCAAGAAAAGGGATCTAGTTGAGTTGGACCAGTTGCATTATCTTCGTGCAAATTTTCGTACCATCACAACCAGAGCATCCGTAGAGCAAATCTTTTTGAAAATATTTTTCAATTCGTTATGCCACAATAGGAGCCAAAAAGTAGAAATACTGAGCACACATGTTGCTTCAGGAAATTCCCAATGATTGTAAGTATACGTTGCGTTCCAATGAAACAAATTTTTATACTTCCAGAAAAAAGGACCCAAAGACATTCTGACAATTTTTTGAATTAATCATGCCACAACTCAAGCATATCACACGTTGGGCTCAATAAAGTTTATGAATTTTGCATGTAGCCATTACTTTTCGAAGCCAAATTTTAATCCCATCCTAAAATAAGAAACCGAAGAATTTTCATAATAAAATGTTCAAGGCCTAGTAATGCCACTATTCGAGCCAAAAAGTGGAAATATTGGGCACACTTGTCACTTCACAGATATTTCAAAATCTATACGTATCTGTTGCAATTCAATGATAAAAATTTTGATAATATCAGTAAAAACACATCCTTCCTGAAACTTCCTAAAACAATTTTTTAAAATTTATTATGCTACAACTAAAGTGGGGAAGTGATAAAATATAGCTCAATAGAGCCAAATGAAATTCTGAAATTTTGCATATATTCATGGCGTTCCGAAGACAATAATTTTGATCCCATTGACAAATGAACAACCGCAGAGTTTTCATAACAAAATTTTTAATTCATAATCCAACAATCGGAGCTAAAATGTGGAAATACATGGTACATTTGTTACTTTACAGAATTTTCAAAATCTGTAGGTATCTGTTGCAATCCAATGATACAAATTTTGATAATATCAGTAAAAAAACATCAGGAGACTTCCTGAAACAATTTTTCAAAATTCATTATGCTACAACTAAATTAGGGAATTGAAAAAATGTAGCGCACTTTGGGCCCATCAAAATTCTGAAATTTTGTATGTATGCGTGGCATTCTGAAGCCAGCAATTCTTAACCCATCGACAAATGAGTAGTCGAAGTGTTTTCATAACAAAATTTTCAATTCCTAATGCCATAATCGAAACCAAAAGGGAAAATACTTGGCACATCTTTCGCTTCACAGAATTTTCAAAGTCTGTAGGTGTTCATTACAATTTAATTATACAAATTTTGATAATATCAGTAAAAACACATCGGAAGACTTCCTGAAACAATTTTTCAAAATTCATAATACAACTAAAGTGGGGATGTGAAAAAATATAGAGCATATTGAGCCAAACAAAATTCTGAAAAATTGCATATATCCATGGTGTTCCAAAGACAATATTTTTGATCCCATTGACAAATGAGCAACCGAAGAATTTTCATAACAAAACGTTCAATTCATAATGCTACAATTGGAGCCAAGAAGTGGAAATACTTGGTACATTTGTCGCTTCACAGAATTTTTAAAGTCTATAGGTATTCGTTGCAATCCGAAGATACAAATTTTGATAATACAAGGATATGGTGTATATACCGCCATAGCCTTTTGACATAAGGATATATTATATAAGCCATTTTCACATAACGATATATCATTACTTACTACGGTTATCATCCAGAGGCATCCATATATATCCAGATGCAGGTTGACAGTGTATTTGTCTATTAATTCATCAAACGCGAGATGATTCTACACCATATTTTGAATAGAAAAACGACGTCGAAAATCTTTTGAAATGGACCAATTATCATGCAAGGAACATTTTATGATGTACAAATCTTTATTATGGCAAGCGAGGAATATTTTATAATAAAGAGGAAAGGGACCAATAAAATAAATTGTCAACGGTGTAGAGTTAAAAAAAATATTCATTAGACACTGCTCAAAACTCGGCATGATAGTAACAAATTTTGCCATATACATTTTTTTGACACTCATTATTAGTTTTATAGTTTCTTTTCCAAATTTACATCGATTCACACTAATCATGATTAACAGTTCAACGTACACCATTTCATAGTTATCAAAGAAACGAAAAGAATGATTTCTTAAGAAATCTCATACGAGGAACAGTTAACCGCGAAAGAGAAAAGAGATCGCTTTCGTTTCCGTCGTAGAGTTAAGTGTGGAAAATAAAACTGCAGATCTAACGAGAAAGATCTAACGGAATGGCCAATCACAAGCTCGGAAGGCGTCAACAGGCCTTTCATTGCGTCGTATACAGACATGCCAATACTTCGATGTTAGCATAACCTTGAGCCTGTGCAAAGTTTTTTCTCAGCAAATACGGCATCAATCGTGCTAATTTAATGCTCAATCGAAGTATTTTTTCGTAATAAATCTCCAGTTCAATTTTCAAATCATCATATGCCTCCTGAGCTCCGTAATTAAAGAAAATGAATTTCAGTTTTTACCCCCACCACGGCAAATCGTTTTATTCAGAGATCATATACTCGGGCGAGCCTCGGGCCAGCAGACGACAGAGCTGTCAATGTACTTATCCCGAGACCCTACTAAGTCTCTTGATAAAAGAACCACGAACAAGTATCAAAACTTTAATTTATTTTATTTTGTAAAAAAATATTACACTGAAACATCCATTCCACCAGATCAACGGATCGGAAAGTATTCCATAAAAAGTGACACCGGGAAATTACTCCAATATGTTCTAAAGTCCACTGTTCTAAAGTTTATTTATTGAATTACACTTTATTTTTGCACTCTATCACTCTTCTATCTGCATGTTCAAATCACTTTAACCTAAAGTTTCACTTTAACCAAATAAAACTGATCGCGATATTTATAACCTAACGACTGCTCAAAGATATTAATTATTCACCGAATACGAGTTTATCATACACCATTCCCTTATATAGTTATAAACAAAAAAAAAGAGAATGGTTTCTAAATAAACCTTGTTATTGCATCCGAGGAACATTTTATGGTAAACGGGAAGAGGCACCGTTTTCAGCTCCGTTCTAGAGTTTACGTTCGGAAAAATGAATTGATGGGACTAGGGTTAATAAAAAAAAATATTTATTTAGATACCGTTCAAAAGTTTATTTATTGAATTACACTTTATTTTTGCACTATTACCCTTCCATCGGTAATATGATAAAAGTCACGTTAATCAAAAGTTGAAACTGACCGCGATCTTTATAACCTCCCAACAAAGATATTAAGTATTCACCGAATACGCATTTATCATACACCTTTCTCTTAGTTATAAAAAAAAAAAAACAAAGAGAATGGTTTCTAAATAAACCTTATTTTTGCATCCGAGGAATATTTTATGGTAAAAATAAACATGCCCCGTTTTCGACTCCGTTCTAGAGTTTATGTTCAGAAAAATGGATTGTTGGGTCTAGGATTGATAAAAAAATATATTTATTTAGACACTGTCCAAAAGTTTATTTATTGAATTACACTTTATTTTTGCGCTATCACTCTTCTATCTATAATAAAAGTCTCTTTAAGCAAAAATTGAAACTGGCCGCGATCTTTATAACCTCACGACAAAGATATTAAATATTCACCGAATACGAGTTTATCATACACCATTCTCTTGGTTAACAGAAAAATTGAAGAGAATGGTTTCTAAATAAACCTTGTTATTGCATTCGGGGAACATTTTGATGGTAAAAGAGAAAAGGGTTCATTTTCGATTCCGTTGTAGCAGAGTTTACGTTTGGAAAAAAATTGTAGGGGCTAGGTTTAATTAAAAAAATATTTATTTAGACACTGTTCAATGGTTCATTATTACACTTTATTTTCCCATCATCATTATTCTATCTATATAAAAGTCACTCTTTACTCGTCTATCTATAAATACTACTCTAACCAAAAGTTGGAATTGACCGCGATCTTTATAACCCCATGACTGTTATAAAAAAGATATTGGTCAGCTGTCATATGGACGATCGATCGAATATCACCATACTGAACCATGAAATGATTTTTTTTATAAATTTATCGATATAATTGCTCACACGTCCCGCACTTCGTTATGTCAAAACAACGTTCAAACTTTATGTTGTCTCCGTACAGAGGAAAGACGAGTCGTCGTAACCAATCGCAACTCGTTGCTTCCGTTGCCGGAGACCGGCTTTTATGGAAATGGGTTTTGATGGGCATCAAAACGCCTTTGATTGTATCATCTGAGCGCATATACAGACACGGCAAATTCTTGAATGTAGTAGAATCGAGCATAATCCTAAGCCTGTGCAAAGTTTTTTCTCAGCAATTACGCAACCAATCGTGCTGATTTTAGGCTCAATCGAAAGAGCATCGCTCAATTAGTCAAAAGTTCGCTTTTCAAGCCGCCAAATGACTCCTAGGCTCCACAATTAGCGAAAACGTCATAAAATTTTTATCCCCACCACCGCGAATCGTCTTGTTTAGAGATAATATAGACTCGGCGAGCCTCGGGACAGCAGACGACAGAGCTGTCAATGTACTTGTCCCGAGACTCTACCGAGTATCTTGATATATATATTGAAACGTTTGTGTAATTTTCAATATAATTTTTATGTAGGTTCAGGACTCGAATAAGGATTAAATTAATTAAAACCGTATGTTAGGAAGAAATCGTATACAAATATGTGTTTATTCACTCAACCCCCGTTTTCCCAAATACAATAATTGTTTTCTTAAATCTATAATTATACAATATTAAATTCGCAAATTAATTAGTGTGAATTTCCCTAGTTCGATGACCGCGACAACTTCAGAGCCTATGTTCTTAGGTTTGGCTAGTTATTTTCCACTAGTTTCCGCTTGTAAGGTGGCGCCTCGGATCTACAGCACGATCGATGATATTTTCGATACGTGCTTTACAATATGGCTGCCCCCGTATCCGTGTGTGCTCGCGTTCGCGTCAATTTTATTTAAGCGATAATTATTGTTTTAAGCAATAATCAGTGTTCTGATGGTTTCGCGTTTGTTTGGATATGTGTCATGAACAAAGCTGTGCAGTTACTGTATAATCGGGTGACAATTTTGTAGGTTATGGAATAATTACTTCTCGATGTGGGAATTTGTTGGTGTTGGTGTATCGCAAAAGTTTTGAATTTTGATAAATAATTAATAAAATCAACAAATTAAATATTCTCGTCGCTTCGGGTTTGTTTGTGTGATAATAATGAACAAATTTGTGAAGTGTTGTTTTAATTCTGGTACAATTTTGTTATATATTGTAACGAAAACACTTACGCGTAGTCCCGGCACTTCTTTATAAAAATATTATCCTGATTTTATCCCGTATTACGTCCGATATCCGACATTTTTGTGAAAACGACGCGACAACGTCTCGCGTGCGTTTGTTGACTGTTGTTGTCGGCGGCCATCTTGAACACTATGCGAACGGCGAAGCTACACTTACGAAAGCGTCTGGCCGCCGCCTATCGTGAAAAACCGGAACTAAAAAATGCGTACGTGACTTTTTACACGTTTCGGTAATTAATTATCAAAAAGACATTAAGGTAATTAAAATAACGCGTAAAATAAGCAGAAAAATCCGACAAATCGAAGTGAATAACTCGCGCTGTAAATTTATGCGAAAATAACCGGTAATTTAAGAGTGAAAAGAACGAATGTTTGTGCGCATGCGCGTGGGACAAGCGACAAGGGAACGCACAAATGAGAGAGTGTGTTTTCCATTATTCAAAATTTATTAAAAACTCTTTAATTACTGAAAAATCTTTGCGAAATGTTTAAACAAATTTAGGAAATGATCAAATATGATAAATTTATTATAAAAATTGGTGAATTACGAAAATTGTTAATTTTTGCGCAGGCGATGCGCAAAGTGGGGGTAGCGTCGAACAAATTAAAGTATGAGAATGCGAGAGTGGGGGAAGCGTAGAACGAATCCGAAAAATATTGTAAATGAGCGTGCGCAGAACGGGTTCGAGACTACCCGGCGAGCGAATCGGAACTCGAGCGCGAGAACAAAGGATCTGCTGGGTATAAAAAGCCGTGCACAGCAGCAGTGGGAGGCATTCTGCTCATTCTGAAAACAGAGCTCGAAGAGACAACACGCTCTCAGCAGCAGAGATCCTTCCTAGTTCCAGCAGGATAATAACCTATCTTTCTTATCATATTTGATGCTTGGAGTATCGGAGCGGTTCGGCGACGTTCAACTCCCATAGTCCAAGGTCAATTCCTATTCCTTTAATTTTTTCCTATAATTCCTTGATGCTTGGAGTATCGGAGCGGTTCGGCGACGTTCAACTCCCATAGTCCAAGGTCATTCTTTAATTTTTTTACATTTTTCCTTTTTCCTGTGGGTGCTCGGGGTATCGGAGGTGTTCGGCGACGTTCACATCCCATAGCTCGGGGTCTGCATCCTTACCTGTGGTGTGTGGGGTATCGGCGTCGTTCGGTGACGTTCGGGGCCCGTAGCTTGCATACTACGTTTCCTCTAATTAATTTTACCTTTTGAATTTATGCCTGCTGGAAGTGGGAAGACTGCTTGCTCTCTTTTAATTAAAATTTGCTAATTAAATTTATGTTTGAATTATTTTATTCAAAATTATTTTCGATAAAATATAATCAGTCTGCATCACTTATTATGCTCAGCAATCCTCGTCTATCCTAAAAATCATCAATAATTCTGAATTCGATAATCCAAAAGGCCGCGGTAAGATTATCCATTATATAGAATCAATTAAAAACACAAAATTATTATTATTATTATATCGAGTCAATCCACTTTTGGATTATTAAAATTTTGAATTATTTTTATTATTCACTATAAAATAAAAGTGAATTTCGCGGCAACGTAAAGCCCTATTAATAGTTATTTCATATTAAATAATTAAATTATTGTTTGAATTATTTTTATTATTATTCTGTCGACAAAGCTTCATCGAGTATTTCAATTATTATTGTTAATTAGCCTCGAAGACATCGTTTTTAATTATTTGACCATTATTATTGTTATTTTTCTCATTTAAATGATAATTCTGACGCGAAAAGGGAATTAAAATAAATATCATCGTTTTAATAGTTACCGACAGAGAAACAGAATTGATACCGTTTTTTTTTGTTCTGATCCGGATTAATAAATGAATTCATGCAAATAAATAATCCGAACGCGAAATAAAACAAATATTCATTTATTGTAACAAAAATCGGAAAATTTACATTGTTTAATTGAATAAATTAATTTTGTTATTATTTTGAACACAAAATCCGCGTTTCTCACGTTTCTTTCATACCTGCTCCAAAATTATTTAAAATTATTTAGGAAGCTCGGACCTGCGCGTAGCGACGTTTAGCGTATGACAAAAGCGTTCCGTTACAATATATATATCGTGACGAAACATTTTGTCTCGCCACTCGCACGGATGTTTGTCGACCAGTGGACCGGGTTTACGGCCCATTTTTGACGTTGCGCATCGACTCGTCGGACGGTTCACGAACGAGGGCTCAACAGTCGTAGAGGCGATGTCGTATCGTTTTATTAATTTTAATTTAGTTCTATCATTAATATAAGATTACCGTTATGATGTCATAATTACCTGTAGTTACCTACAACCACCTATTTAAAGCGGAGATAAGTTACCTCGAGATGAAAATTAGTTTAATTTATTTAGTCATTAGCAATAGTGTTTGGGATTTATCGAACTGAGGAATCGCACCTACTCGCCACCCTTGCCTCTCACTTAGGTTGTGTCTTATTCAATCGAGTGCCTCTTTCTTCCGTCGCTACGAAGGATCCCGCTTTCTCGCATAGACTTTTCAGTACGGATTACAAGGCTCAAGGGGGTGGACGGACGAAAGAACACGCTGGATCAAGGCCATATAATGAACGCCACCCGTGACTTTCCCGCCGTCGCAGCCGAGAGTTGCACCGTCCACCGTCTCGTGCTCGGGTACCGTGGACCGCTCACCACGGCGCCTCGTCAGGTGGGGTTCGGGGGATGTTTCCTGGAGGAGAGGTGCTGTTGCCTGGTGGCGTATTTGTGGGCCCACCGTGACTCGATTCGCGCCTCGAGTCGCGAGGGAGGCCTCCCCTCTGTCTCTACAGGAATGCCAGCCGGATCCCTGAGAGGAAGAGTGCCCGAGCCGAGGCAAAAATAGTAAAGGAGGGAGGGATCTGGGTGCGCGGAGGAGGCGAGAGATAATTCAAACAGTGAAAACATTTGCGCGGGCCGAGAATAAGTTTCGGGTCCCGCTAGTTAGTTAAAATCACCGCGTGAAGCGCGACAAGTAAGGAGAGCTCTAGTTCGCGCCTAGAGCGCGACAGCGCTGCTCTGCGGGGGGCCAGTGGTGGTGGGGAGAGTGCCGAAGGCCAGCGTCGCGTACCGAGGAACACGCGTCTAGGGAGACAGTCTTAGTTCGAGAGTCCAGCCGGCGAGTCAAGATACCGTTTGCCTGCGTGCCTCACCAGCCGAATTGCCGAGAAGCGGCCGGCCACGTGTTTGACGAAGCTGTTCCTCGGTAAGCTCGTTCCTCCTCCTCCCTACCGATTATTCTCTGGGATGCCTCCGAGGCTCTGTACTTGTTTTGTAGAGTATCTTTCTATGGCGTTTGCGAATAACGAGGCGAGGTGTCGCGTAATATTATAAGTCGACACCTCCTCGTTGTATTGTCTCTTTGGGCGATGGGGCTTTGTCCACGGAGAATCCGAGAGAGTGATCGAGTGTCGATCTTTCGCCCGAATATCATCAGTAGAGTTCAATAAATTAGTAGAATTATTCGAATTATGTGGAGTATTGTATTGAGTTTAATTTAAGGGGAATTATTATAATATTGCGTCGTAACGTTGGCGTAGGTACGGGTCTCGAGGGAACTCGTGCTCCGCTCAGGGTCACACACGCGCTAGTCCGCGCGTCGTTGTTTTCGCGCCGTCTCTCTCGCTCTCGTTGTTGTCTTGCGATGGTAGCGGTGAGCCGAGATACAACGTATTTTGCCTATTGTTACCGCTTGTTCCAGCTTTGACTACTCGTGATTATTTTAGGATCAAATACCTTCGCTTTTGTGACGACCTTGGTATAATATTTATCTGCCCGATTTTGCCTCGCGTTTAGTTACCTATCTTTGCCTTCCGTTTGACTATCTTTTCTCCGTCTACCGTGTAATTACCTCGAGTTACCTTTTGTCGCTTACCTGTCTCTTATCGAGACGTTACTTATTCGCGAGTATGGTATGACTTAACTATCTTTTATTACCTAATGTCAATCCGCGCTCATTTCTTACCTTAATTACCTTAATTAATTAATTAATTACCTTTCGTTGTCTAATTGTTGCTTACGAGTTTCTCTAGTTATCTCTCGGTTATCTTTAGCTACCTCTCTCGGTCCGTCGCCCATACCTATTTACCGGACGTGGTCGTCCAGGCAGCGATGCGCTGAGTCGGCTACTAAGGGTTACCTAAGGGTGCCGGGCTAAGAGCTATAATAATCAGTTAGCTATCTGACATCGCCTTCGCATCCGTCCAATTGCCGTAGCTACCTTTCTGATAGTTTTAGTGACGGCTCGCGAAGCGGCCAATTTATCTTGTCATTAGTTACCTGTCTGTATTGGTTAGGACGGTTTTAATTGAATAAATCTTATTGTTAAAGTAGGAACCTGGCCTAGTCTTCCTTAATTTGTGTGCAATCGTGTTATTACTCTCTACCCCGGGACCAGCCCCTCTACCTTTTTGCATCTCAGTTGAGCTGAGTAGCCGGACCGTCCTCGGTCACTCGTATCTCTCGTGTACTCTGTACCTTACTTTATTCTCTTGATTAACATCGACGAGAATGGACGAAAATCAAGTCGAATAATTCGGCGGTACTGTGTACCTGGCGCCCAGTCCATTCTCGCGGCCGGGGAGCTACGCGAGAGGATGAGACGAGTGAGCTGAGAAGGGACAGATCGTTCCCATTCAGGGAAAAATCTCGTTACAATATATATATATATATAATGTAACGGGGCATACACTCCGGAGCCCCGCTACATTCAGTAGCGCCATCTCCCAGGAACATCTACAACAAAAATAGAAATAATAATAATAATTAATAACAATTTAATCAATAATACAATAAATAAACGATAGAGGGACATTTTTCTTGTATATAATAACTAGGGTACGGTGTAATAAATATGAGGATAAATGGAAGGACTGGGAGCTCGTTCTGCTTTTCGATAAAAATCCGATACGGATTCTTGACCAAAACGCTAGAGGACACCTAGACAGATTTTTCTGTCATAAGGAGTTAACGAAACGTCTAGGAAAGGAATTAATTGAGGAAATTACGAAAAGGAGTACAAGGAAGCTTCAAATTGAGCGACGGAAGCCGGAGAACCGCTTTGACGGAGCTTAAGCAACCACCGTTAAATTTGAACTAGGAACTGGGATAAAAAGGGATTTATTAGTGACGGTCAAGTAATTACTCACCCGAAATAAATCCATCCTTGTAAGAACCGTTGATTGTAGAGCGTACAAGTGCTGAGATCTTTGCGTTGTGGGGAGCACAGTTGAGCATCGCGTGGATTTTTCCTTATTATTTCTTACTCTGGAGCTCCGTCAGGACGTATCTGCCAGGGGATTTCAAAGTAGATTAATAAAAATAATAGAAATAATAAATTGAGGAACTGGGAAGGGAGTAAGGATCTCAAGGACCGGGAGCAAAGATTTAAAAATCTCAGAAAGAGAAAATTGAGAGTCGGAAAGATTCTCCAGACTCAACAATTTAGAATTGGGAGGGTAGACGGAATCACTGCAAACTGCGTCAGTTTGAGTAAATTAAGGAGAAGGAATAAAATAATAAGGAATAAGGAACAAAAATCGTGTCACAGCGGTGACGGCTCACACATACAACACAACAACAGAAAAGGGCCAGAAAAACAGAACCTGTTCCCGTACAACACAGTAAATTCACACTTTTGTCAAAAATAACAATATAAACAAACGCGAGTCCAAGATAACACTCATATTTATCGAATTTGTTAATAAATTTTGAATTAAGTCGAGCGGAAGTCACAGCGGTGACGACACACACACGACAACACAACCGTATCAAGAAATAAAACGCAGATATTGTAACGGAACGCTTTTGCCATACGCTAAACGTCGCTACGCGCAGGTTCGAGCTTCCTAAATAATTTTAAATAATTTTGGAGCAGGTATGAAAGAAACGTGAGAAACGCGGATTTTGTGTTCAAAATAATAACAAAATTAATTTATTCAATTAAACAATGTAAATTTTCCGATTTTTGTTACAATAAATGAATATTTGTTTTAATTCGCGTTCGGATTATTTATTTGCATGAATTCATTTATTAATCCGGATCAGAACAAAAAAAAACGGTATCAATTCTGTTTCTCTGTCGGTAACTATTAAAACGATGATATTTATTTTAATTCCCTTTTCGCGTCAGAATTATCATTTAAATGAGAAAAATAACAATAATAATGGTCAAATAATTAAAAACGATGTCTTCGAGGCTAATTAACAATAATAATTGAAATACTCGATGAAGCTTTGTCGACAGAATAATAATAAAAATAATTCAAACAATAATTTAATTATTTAATATGAAATAACTATTAATAGGGCTTTACGTTGCCGCGAAATTCACTTTTATTTTATAGTGAATAATAAAAATAATTCAAAATTTTAATAATCCAAAAGTGGATTGACTCGATATAATAATAATAATAATTTTGTGTTTTTAATTGATTCTATATAATGGATAATCTTACCGCGGCCTTTTGGATTATCGAATTCAGAATTATTGATGATTTTTAGGATAGACGAGGATTGCTGAGCATAATAAGTGATGCAGACTGATTATATTTTATCGAAAATAATTTTGAATAAAATAATTCAAACATAAATTTAATTAGCAAATTTTAATTAAAAGAGAGCAAGCAGTCTTCCCACTTCCAGCAGGCATAAATTCAAAAGATAAAATTAATTAGAGGAAACGTAGTATGCAAGCTACGGGCCCCGAACGTCACCGAACGACGCCGATACCCCACACACCACAGGTAAGGATGCAGACCCCGAGCTATGGGATGTGAACGTCGCCGAACACCTCCGATACCCCGAGCACCCACAGGAAAAAGGAAAAATGTAAAAAAATTAAAGAATGACCTTGGACTATGGGAGTTGAACGTCGCCGAACCGCTCCGATACTCCAAGCATCAAGGAATTATAGGAAAAAATTAAAGGAATAGGAATTGACCTTGGACTATGGGAGTTGAACGTCGCCGAACCGCTCCGATACTCCAAGCATCAAATATGATAAGAAAGATAGGTTATTATCCTGCTGGAACTAGGAAGGATCTCTGCTGCTGAGAGCGTGTTGTCTCTTCGAGCTCTGTTTTCAGAATGAGCAGAATGCCTCCCACTGCTGCTGTGCACGGCTTTTTATACCCAGCAGATCCTTTGTTCTCGCGCTCGAGTTCCGATTCGCTTGCCGGGTAGTCTCGAACCCGTTCTGCGCACGCTCATTTACAATATTTTTCGGATTCGTTCTACGCTTCCCCCACTCTCGCATTCTCATACTTTAATTTGTTCGACGCTACCCCCACTTTGCGCATCGCCTGCGCAAAAATTAACAATTTTCGTAATTCACCAATTTTTATAATAAATTTATCATATTTGATCATTTCCTAAATTTGTTTAAACATTTCGCAAAGATTTTTCAGTAATTAAAGAGTTTTTAATAAATTTTGAAATAATGGAAAACACACTCTCTCATTTGTGCGTTCCCTCGTCGCTTGTCCCACGCGCATGCGCACAAACATTCGTTCTTTTCACTCTTAAATTACCGGTTATTTTCGCATAAATTTACAGCGCGAGTTATTCACTTCGATTTGTCGGATTTTTCTGCTTATTTTACGCGTTATTTTAATTACCTTAATGTCTTTTTAATAATTAATTACCGAAACGTGTAAAAAGTCACGTACGCATTTTTTAGTTCCGGTTTTTCACGATAGGCGGCGGCCAGACGCTTTCGTAAGTGTAGCTTCGCCGTTCACATAGTGTTCAAGATGGCCGCCGACAACAACAGTCAACAAACGCACGCGAGACGTTGTCGCGTTGTTTTCACAAAAATGTCGGATATCGGACGTAATACGGGATAAAATCAGGATAATATTTTTATAAAGAAGTGCCGGGACTACGCGTAAGTGTTTTCGTTACAATGCCCCCCAGAACAAAAAGAAACGAGAACTCGTGATTTTTGTTATCAAATAGTGGGAAGGATGATGATGATGATGACCATGGTTATGATGCTGATGATGATCATGGTGGTCTCATTGTTTTTGATTATCTAGATGGTCTGGAAGGTCTCGATGATCTCGATGGTCTAGATGATCTTGATGGTCTCGATGATCTGGATGATCTCGATGACGATTTTAATTTTCAGCTTTTGTTTATGCTGCTGGTGCAACTTCTTCTTCTCTTTCGATCTCATCTAGTCGTCGTGTTGTCGCCCAATTTATATCGTCCCTTAAACTGTAGTCGTAATGACCCCATTTTGCGAATTCAAGTTGGATAAATTCCTCGGATACCTCAATTCGGTTCCGCGGATAGAAAAGCCTCACTCTATGACCTTCCAGGGTTGGATGTTCACCCAGAATGGTGAGGATGAATTTTTTTTCGACGAATCTTTCTTTGAGGTAGAAACAAAGTTCTCTGTTCCACCACCGTCCCCGAATCGGCTTGATATTCGAGATGTATGCCTTAGTAGAAAAGCATGGTGTTGCTGCGAAATTTGCAGGAAGAAATCTAATTTCTTCCACAGGATGCTTGAGAGTGATGCCCCTGTCGATGAGTTTGAGGGTGGCCTCGCCGTCCTCGATGTCGATTAATTTGCCCCTATAGGCAATGTTCCCGTTTGGAACAGCATAAATTCCTCCAAGGACGAAGTGGATTGGTTGTCTTCGTTGCCTTGTTGTTACGATGTACAAATTTTCCTCGAATAGACACAACTCATCTAGTTTAGGGATGGTTGTGTACGTGAAATTCGTAGGACTGATGAACTCCAGGATGATGACTTCGTGGGTACCTTCCCACGACATGGGCCATGGAGATATGGGAAAAACCCCCGGAACGATATCGCCCTTCATTTTGACTTAATTGTTGTTTAAAATCGTCTCGCTGCTGTCTCTTGATGCTCTAGATGTTCTCGGTAGCTTGGTAGAGCTTGGAATGACCATTTCGAGCTCCCTGCTCCGATTTTATAGCCAAATCTTCTCCCCACTCTTTCTTTCTCCCCACTCACATTTTTCTGGTCCATATTGCCCCCACTTTTTAGTTTTCACCCTTAATCTCCCCCTTTTGCTTGTTTTCCCCTTTTACCGGTCCATATTTCCCCACTTTTGTATTTCCTGTCCCCACTCCTCTATTTTCCGTCCATTTTACCCCATTTTCCACTTCCTGTCCCTTTTCTCCTCCCTTCGAACTATTTTGACTTATTTCACCCCTTTATATCCATCCTTACTCCTTTCACCCCGTTCCATTTCTTATTTATGTTTTTCAGCGCAATAAACAATAAACAGGTAAGTACTAATTTCTGAATTTACAGCCATTTTTTCTTTTATCGCTTTTATCATTTTCTTTTCTTTTATACAGATTCGCGGGTTCGAGGACATCGGTTTCATCAGGTAAGTTAATCTTTTATTTTTTTATTCTTTTCTTTTTACTAATTTCTCATTATTTTCAGATTTTCTTTATGCACGCAGCATTTCAAGGACACCGATTTTTTTCAAGTGAGTATTTCTATTATATATTTTTTTCGTTTTGTAATACTTCTTAATAAATTTTCTATTTCTTTTTCAGATTATTAGGATTAGGTTGTTGGAACAATAAAAAAATATGAAGACATCGCTTTTGTTTGTGACAATGGTGGAAAAATGATATTTATTTTATAATTTTTGATTTCTCTCATTTTCCATTCAACAACCATGTTAATTTGATTTTCTCGGTTCACAACACCTGTCTAATAATAAACAATACCATCTTTTATATTTGTTATATCAAAAAAAAAATCTTGCCATTAATTCAAAAAAAAAATATTTACAATTCCATTTTTAATTCAATTTTGTTCGTAACAATTTGTTCAATTAATTAATTTTCCTTCTTGAAACTCCTGAATCATTTTTCTTCTCATTTCAGGCATGTCCTCCTGAGAAAAATTTATCTCCCTATTCGCTGCCTCGTATTTGGCGAAAGCACATACGAAAACCCCACAATCGTAGCTGTTTTCTTGTTTTGGAATCTCTTTTTTAGTTGTTAGGGTCCATTCTTCCTTGACGATTAGCTTTTTTTCTTTTTCCTTAGCCTCCGAGACTAAATAGTCCAATAATGTCTCCAAATACCGTGGGTTATTTCCCATCATACTGTCGTAATAAGCTATAGTTTTTGTAGTTTGGTTTATGGTTGCGAGACACCAATGATTCCCCAAATGAATTGGGACGATTATCTTCTCATACTCAAAGATATTTACTTTCTTCGTCCATTTTTTTATTGTCCCGTAACCGTTTATATGAAGACGAGGAAAGAAAAAGGAGTTGAAAGTATAAACTTTCGGATATTTCTTTTGAGCGATATTTCCTCTTTCCCCGATTAACTCAAAATAAGAGTTAATTATCTCATCATTAAGCCACTTAATACCTTTAAGCGTATCCAGATCTTTTTGACACATCTTTTTTTTCTGTTTTAATTTTTTAGTTTCTGCTTCCTTTTCTACTCTTTGTTCATATGACTTTCTTTTCTTTCCTCGTTTGTCTCCCTCTTGTTTTGTTTCTTGAGCTTGTTGTTCTTTTCCTTTGATTGATGGTAGGTTATCGTTTGTATCTATATCTTCTTGGTTCCAATGAAATTCTCCCACTTTCCAAGATTTCCATTTATCTCCGTTATCTTTCTCTTTCTCTATCTGTTTTTTTTCGATCCTCTTCCTCTTCCTGATTTCCTGTTCTCTTTGGTTTTTAGGATTTTTGTTTTCTTTATTCTCCATTAGGTCGTCACTAATCGGTGAGAGTAATGGAGGCACGACGAATTCTTGTCGAATTTTTCCAAAAAATGCATTCGGAGCATCGAGATTTTCGTGAATTGGTGAGAGGAGGAGAGGGATCATAAATTCCCTCTGCATTTTTTTTACAAAGTAGTTTCGAGCTAAGAGTTGCAGAACATTTTCCCGGCTCGTTTTGTGTGTATCCCCGATGTCAATTTTTTTTAATTGCCAAACAGTCTGAATGCCCTTGTCTTTCTTTCGAAACTCCGTCTGTATTTGTTTATTTTGGAGCTTTAATGTTTTGCTTGGCTTAGGATTAATTTTTGGAGTAATTTTTGTAATTTCTATTTTCACCAATCTATTCTCAATTATTGGCTCAAATTCCCATTGTCCTTCTCCATCACCAGTTTGTTGTAAGAAATTTTTTTTTTCTACATTTTCAGTTTGCGTCGACGCGTCCATGTTGTACCTGTATTATAAATTTTTTTTTTCGTTGTTTTTCATCGCTAAAAATTTGAACTTGTTGTCGCATGCTTTTTCTTTTCTTCTTACCCGAAATTCCTCTCTATATTTCCTGAAATTGTTTTATTTATTTATTTTTCACGTACTTTTTGTTTAAACAATACGTTTTAGAATTGTTTGTCGACTTGCTGCTACGGGAGTTCGTTGCTTAATGATAATTAACATGGCGCGCGCGGAGTTCGAAAATTTTTCATAGTCATAGAGTATAAACCGGTGAGACTTGGAAACAGTGAGTCGATACGGGACGACACTAGCGACAGTGGCGAAGCTCGCGAACTACTTCTCGTTCCCTTTTGTCAACTATTCTCTTTTTTCATCCGCACTTGCTAAATTCTTATTTCTTTCGATAATTTTATTGTTTAAATGCTAAATTCGATAATAATTATGAATGTTTCATGAATAATTACTAATATTTGATTAATCATGGTTAATATTCTAGTAAATATTAATATTTTTACTGTCAAAAATGTGTTTTTAAGGTTATGGAGTATCTTTATGATAATGAATTCTTACTTTCTAACAACAATTTTTAATAACTTTATTGTTATTAACAATTTTAGTATCGAAATTGACTTTTTCGATATCTCGGGGATTATAATAATGATAATTTATGAATTTTTTTCTTTGATTGTTTATAACTTCTAAACTATCAATATTTTTATTATCGCAATTGTTATTTTTGTATTTAATAGTCTCTTTCTTAATATAATTCATAATAATAATGTGATTTTTTTTTCGCTTTTATTACTTTTTTTAATACTTTTTTCATGTTTTCTCTCTTCTTATAGGTTCGGCGCAGCGGAAATAATTAAATCAGGTAAGTAAGGATAACTACGATATCTAGGGGTGAAATATTTAAATTATTATTAAAAAATTCAAATTTTGACAGGTAACGTTTGTAATTTTGTTACTAATGATTGGTATTAAGGAGGTTTTTCAAAATAATAATAAATTTGTTTGTTATTCGCATTTTTTAATTTAATTTTTGTATCTTTTCAGATTTGCTGCGTGATACATCCCCCTCTCTTGGTGAGTATCTGGATTTTCTAAAATAAATGTGGCTGCGGCTATTCGTTTTTTAATTTTATATGGCCCTTCGTATATCGAGAAGAATTTGGCCATTTTTTTATTAATAGGGTCGCTAACGTTGCACGCTTTAGCCAATACTAAGTCCCCTTCATTAAATTTGATTAATTTGTGTTTTTGGTCGAATTTTATCGCTCTTTTCCGCCCCTTACTTCTTATTCTTTCTCTCGCAAGCATGAGTTTTGCTTCTAATTCTTCTTCCTCCTCATTTTCTTCTTTTCTCTCTAATTGAATCCAATTTTTCCATATTCTTTCTGGCTTTTGATTTTTTTGAATCTCGATCGGTGTCATTTCAGTTGTCTCGTGGTACGTCTCATTCATACAATCCTCGATGACTTTAACCCACTGTAACCAATCAGTGTGTCTATTCGTTAAAAACGTTCTAAAAAATCTCCCTATCTCTCTGTTCACTCTTTCTACAATATTTCCTTGTGGATGTCTAATGGATGAGAATACGGGCTGAATTCCTTCGCTGGCTAATTTCTCTAGCCATAATCGTGAAGTGAATTGTGTCCCATGGTCAAATTGGAGTTTTCTTGGTTTTCCGTGGTCTGGAATGTAATGATTAAACATTTTATTTATTGTGGCTTGCGCTGTAGCCACTTTTAAGGGATATAAAACCACAAATTTAGAAAAAGCATCTATTGTTACTAGAATATGCTTCATTCCTCCTTTTGTTGCAGGTAATGGACCAAAAAAATCTATGGAGACTATATCTCCGGGCCCGTCAGGAACAATATTTTGCTGAGCTGCGTAAGAATGTTGATTAGGTACTTTATTTCTTTGACAGGAATCACAGGAAGCAAGAATTTGTCTAACAGCATGGTACATTTTTGGGTATGTAAAATCTTCCTTTATTATTTTCCAAACTTTTTTAGCGCCGATGTGACCGTACATTTCGTGTGTTTCAGATACAAGGAGTTGTAGAATCGATTTCGGCAATATTACTTTCCAGGAGTCGGGATTTACAGCTTTCAATAAAATATTGTTTTGAATTTTATATTTGTCGTTCTCTTCATTTTCAATCCTTTCCCTTATTTCCCTTATTCTGTCCTCCCTCATTTGCCATTCTCCAATTTTTCTTATCCTTTGCTCCAATTCCCTAGATGGTTTAATTGCGAGCATTGTCCCTATTACAATTTCTTTCCCTTTTCTTCCTCCTGTATCGGGTGGATTTAGACGACTTAATACGTCGGCCACTACATTCCTAATTCCCGGGCAGAATTCAAAATTGATATCATAATCTTGAATGGCCAAAATCCATCTTGTTAAGCGCTCGTTTAATAATTGACAATTCTTCAAGAAAGTAATTGCTCGATGGTCGGTAATTACTTCGATTTTCGCTCCTAATAAATATGTCCTAAATTTTTTCAATGTCCAGACGATGGCAAGTAATTCCTTTTCTGTTGTTGTGTATGCGAGTTCCGGTCCTTTTAGTGTTCTGCTGGCAAACATGATGACGTTTAATTCTCCATTTTCATCCTTTTGGGCTAATGTGCCCCCCAAAGTATAATGACTTGCATCGGTTTGAAGAATGTAACCTCTGGATGGATTAGGATGCTTAAGGAGAACATCCTCCACAAATAAATTCTTGATTTTTTTAAAAGCATCTTTTTCTTCTTCCTCCCATCTCCATTTCGTTTCCTTTTTCAATAACTTTAATAAAGGGATTGTTTCCTCTGCATGTTTTTTCGTAAATTTTGTATAATAATTGATTAATCCAAGGAAACCTCTTAATTGTTTAAGGTTCCTTGGCGCAGGGAAATCGTGAATTGCTTGGATTTTTTCAGGCTAGGGTTTTATTCCATCAGTCGTCAAAATATGTCCAAGAAATTCAACTTCTTTTCGAAAGAATTTGGCCTTTTTTAACGGGACAGACCTAGTTGGAACGTCAAAAAAAGGCCTTTTTTCCGATTTTTTTTTGGTCAAACGATAAAATAATTCACAACAAAAGTTCTTCCGTTTAAAAGATACATATGTAATGTATATGTTGCAATTTTTTCAACGCAATACATATCGAAATAAGCTGGTGACCGTCAATTGCCGAGGACGCTGCAAAAAAAAACACGGTTTGCGGTGATCAAGCTCACGCTGCAACGGCTCATCTGAAACAAAAAAAACGGAGGGGATTTTTAGTTAATGATATAATGCTCCGGTTGAACGAAGGGTTTTGAAAAATTTCCATTTTTCACAAAATGGCGGCCGTTAAAAGTCAAAAGTGTTTTTTTGACCAAAATATCAGTTCCATTTTTTGCTATTAAAAATAAAAATAATTATCCAAAAAAAAAATCCTTCGTTCATATGGAGGACTACCATGTGTAGAAGAAGTGATATAAATTTCAACCCGATCGGTAAAGCCGTTCTCGAGCTACAGTGATCACCGACTTCAAAAACATGGTTTCGAGAAAAACGCACTTAAAGTTTTGAGTACGGTTTGCATGGCTCAGACACGACGTGCTACAAAGTCTTGTATTTCGGCCAATAATGGTCCGATTTACATTTACCTGGGCGGAAAATGTTCGTAAGAGATTCTACTTTTTGAAAATGAAATAAAAAAAAATCGATTTTTCGAAAATTCTAACTAGGTCTGTCCCGTTAATTTGATAGTCATCCCGTGTTGCTCTAATCGTTCGAGAAGTTCGTCAAGATGTTGCATATGTTCCTCAAAGTTTTCGGAAATGCAAAGTAAATCGTCAACAAAATTGATGACGTGATCTCCTAGTCCATGGAGTACGATATCGAGTGCACGCAATAAACTAGCTGTGCTTGTTTTTAAACCGAATGGAGTTACGGTAAATTCGTAAACTTTTCCTCGATATCGAAATGCGGTATACTTCATCGAATCAGGATGAAGTGGGATTTGCCAAAAACTGTTCGTAAGATCGAGCGTCGTCATCACCTTAGCAGTGTGGCATTTTTGAAAAATCTCTTCGATATTGGGTACAGATTCATGGTCATCCGCCATAACTTGGTTTAATTTCCGAGCGTCTAAACACAATCTGACCGATCCGTCTTTCTTTATGACGGGAATGATTGGATTTATCCATGGACTATTTGATCGTTGAATTATTCCATAATTTAATAACTTTTCAATTTCTTTATCGACTTTTTCACGATGCATTAATGGTACCTCATAAGCGTGCGCGACGATTGGCTTTTCCGTCGTTATTTCCAATTGGTGTTCGTAAACTGAAATTCTTCCTGTATTTTTACGAAACACTCCTCTTCGATTCCATAATACCTGTTTGTGAATTTCTTTTTGTTTTTCGGAGAGCTCTGTTTGACCTACGATTTCATCAATTTCCTCTTTGGTAATATTCTCATTATCTTCTTCATAAACACTCAAATTTTGCACTGGCTTGATATTCTCATTATTTTTCTCAAATTTGAAGTCCACGCCACTATGGGTGATGGCTTCTAATATATTTTCTTTTTCAAATGTCCCTATTGCGGGAATAACATCTGTAATATCATTATATTTTACCTGGAGAGACATTTCTCCCAGGTCAATTAAACTCTTTAAAGGTTGCAGGGAATCTACCCCTAGCAACACATCCCTAATCAAGCCAGGCACTATCAAATACTTTACGTAAGTTTTAATTTTACCAATTTCGGTAATAGCCATTATTTGACTCCTTACTTTGGTCATTTTACCCTTTATTGCCCCCTTTACCGTAACTCCCGTTACAGGCAGAATTGGGCATAATTTAAGAATCTCTTTATTTTCGAGATAAAATTCCTCCGAAATCGCAGTCACTTTTGATCCTGAATCTATTAATGCTGTCACCTGAATGCCTTCAATTTTAGCATAAATTTCTGGACACTCAATGATAGGTACAGCTTCTCCGTTTATTTCCTCGTCTAAAAGAAATTCCCTAGTATCCGCAAAAATTGTGTTAATCGGAACCATTTCTTCTCTATTCGCTCTCTTTATTTTGTTGTTTTCACATTTGAGGTTAACCATTAATTCATTGTGCTTTTTCTTCTTATTTTTCTTTTTCTTTACCGTTGTACCTCGCACGTTGTCATTTTTTTATTGATTGGTTGTTTTGTACGGGTACAACGTCTAAGCGTTTCCCGCCTTGGAAGTCGATGGTTGCGGTTCCTGTTGAATTGTTATCGTTTGTAGAGGCTGCCCTTTGTTGCCTTCCTCCTTGTTTGTATTTTGATTTGATTGCCAAGGTTTTTGATAACCCCTGTTTCCATTATTTGTGTTCTGATTTTGACCCCATCCTTGGTGTTGAGGTCGTTCCCAATTTTGATCGCGGTTGAAATTTGGATTATAATTGGAATTTTGATTTCTGTTCCAATTAGGATTTTGATTCCAGCCCTGTTGGTTTTGATTTTGATTATAACCCCAATTTTGTTGATTATAATTTTGATTCGGCCGTTGATTTTGATTTTGTCCCCAATTTTGTTGAGTTGGGTTCTGACTCGGCCGCTGATTCCAATTAGGATTATTTTGATTTTGGTTCCAGCTTGAATTGTAATTATTTCGCTGGTTCCAATTTTGCTGATTTTGATTTCCGTTTGGATTCCAATTTGAATTTGACCTTTGATTCCAATTTTGTTGTTGTGGCATGCGGAAAGGTCGTTGTTCAATTCCATTACCATTTTTATTTTGAGGAGCCGTCTCACGTTTTGAATTAACTGGACCGCTTTGATCAATTTTTTCCAAAAATTCGATTAATTGTTCGAGTGTCTCGAATCCTCGGCTGATAATTGTGGCACGGATCTCGTCAGTGAAATGTTGAGATAAAGAAGCAATAATGTCTTTATCGCTTGGTGGTGGAATAAGATCCCTAGCCGCTCCGAACATCCTAATTGTATATTCGACTTTAGAACTTTTATTGTCGTTTGTGGGATAATGCCCAAATTCCACATCTTTTCGGACTTTCCGTTGGACCTCGTGACTCCAAAATCGATTTATAAATTTCTTTTCGACCTCCTCAAATCCGTCGACTTGATCCTCTACGAGAACCCACCATTCTTTAGCTGATTTTTCAAGGCTTTGTCCTAACAGGTATTTCATTTCCGTAATTGTCGGATTTGTTACCTCACAATAATGACGGAACTCGTTAATGAATTTAATTGGTCTAGAACGACTATTGCCATCGTAAATCGGAGGCTTTATTTTGATTTTGCTTGTCCGAATTTGTGATACGGTTTGATGATTTTTCTTTACATCTTGTCCCTCATCGTCGAATTGTTCCACATTCTCGATTTGTTGATTTTGAGGAATAATTCTTGTACTTTCTTTTTCTGGACTATGGAATTTTTCTTTTTCTAAATTTCCAATCCTTCTGCGAAATGATTCAACCGTTAATTGGATCTGTGCTACGTTCACTTCCGTCACAGCATTTCTTGATGAATTGTGTTCGATAGCCTCTACCATTCTATTTATTTTACGATTGACTGGCTCGTGTATTTCGTGTACGTCCCTCGCAATCTGGGCTTGTGTTGTGATTAAATTATTTTTAAATTCCTCCCTCAGCTCGGCTATTTGATTTTCCAATCTATTCATTTGTAGTTTAATAGCAAGCATTGTGTCCTCAAGATTTGGGAACTCGTTATCATCACTATCCCCCCTTAATTGTCTCCTATCTCTATCCGATTTTGGAGTTCTAAAATTTTCCTCCCGATTTTCCTCAATTTGATTATTATTGATCTCGAGTCCAAAATTTGCACGAGATTCGTGAAAAATATCTCCCGTACCTGGTGGTGGGACTGTGGAAGTAAAATCTCCTAGTGGATTTTCTTCTGTTTGATTTTCAGGGTTTTGAAATCCCGAATCGCCTGTGGCTTGGTCTATATTCTTATCATCCGCCATTTTGTGCTTTTTAATTGTTCGAATAATTTTCATTAAATTTAATTATTAAATATTCTCACGTTCTTTTGCAATACCTGCCCCACGTTGGGCGCCAAGTTGTAACGGAACGCTTTTGTCATACGCTAAACGTCGCTACGCGCAGGTCCGAGCTTCCTAAATAATTTTAAATAATTTTGGAGCAGGTATGAAAGAAACGTGAGAAACGCGGATTTTGTGTTCAAAATAATAACAAAATTAATTTATTCAATTAAACAATGTAAATTTTCCGATTTTTGTTACAATAAATGAATATTTGTTTTATTTCGCGTTCGGATTATTTATTTGCATGAATTCATTTATTAATCCGGATCAGAACAAAAAAAAACGGTATCAATTCTGTTTCTCTGTCGGTAACTATTAAAAAGATGATATTTATTTTAATTCCCTTTTCGCGTCAGAATTATCATTTAAATGAGAAAAATAACAATAATAATGGTCAAATAATTAAAAACGATGTCTTCGAGGCTAATTAACAATAATAATTGAAATACTCGATGAAGCTTTGTCGACAGAATAATAATAAAAATAATTCAAACAATAATTGAATTATTTAATATGAAATAACAATTAATAGGGCTTTACGTTGCCGCGAAATTCACTTTTATTTTATAGTGAATAATAAAAATAATTCAAAATTTTAATAATCCAAAAGTGGATTGACTCGATATAATAATAATAATAATTTTGTGTTTTTAATTGATTCTATATAATGGATAATCTTACCGCGGCCTTTTGGATTATCGAATTCAGAATTATTGATGATTTTTAGGATAGACGAGGATTGCTGAGCATAATAACTGATGCAGACTGATTATATTTCATCGAAAATAATTTTGAATAAAATAATTCAAACATAAATTTAATTAGCAAATTTTAATTAAAAGAGAGCAAGCAGTCTTCCCACTTCCAGCAGGCATAAATTCAAAAGATAAAATTAATTAGAGGAAACGTAGTATGCAAGCTACGGGCCCCGAACGTCACCGAACGACGCCGATACCCCACACACCACAGGTAAGGATGCAGACCCCGAGCTATGGGATGTGAACGTCGCCGAACACCTCCGATACCCCGAGCACCCACAGGAAAAAGGAAAAATGTAAAAAAATTAAAGAATGACCTTGGACTATGGGAGTTGAACGTCGCCGAACCGCTCCGATACTCCAAGCATCAAGGAATTATAGGAAAAAATGAAAGGAATAGGAATTGACCTTGGACTATGGGAGTTGAACGTCGCCGAACCGCTCCGATACTCCAAGCATCAAATATGATAAGAAAGATAGGTTATTATCCTGCTGGAACTAGGAAGGATCTCTGCTGCTGAGAGCGTGTTGTCTCTTCGAGCTCTGTTTTCAGAATGAGCAGAATGCCTCCCACTGCAGCTGTGCACGGCTTTTTATACCCAGCAGATCCTTTGTTCTCGCGCTCGAGTTCCGATTCGCTCGCCGGGTAGTCTCGAACCCGTTCTGCGCACGCTCATTTACAATATTTTTCGGATTCGTTCTACGCTTCCCCCACTCTCGCATTCTCATACTTTAATTTGTTCGACGCTACCCCCACTTTGCGCATCGCCTGCGCAAAAATTAACAATTTTCGTAATTCACCAATTTTTATAATAAATTTATTATATTTGATCATTTCCTAAATTTGTTTAAACATTTCGCAAAGATTTTTCAGTAATTAAAGAGTTTTTAATAAATTTTGAAATAATGGAAAACACACTCTCTCATTTGTGCGTTCCCTCGTCGCTTGTCCCACGCGCATGCGCACAAACATTCGTTCTTTTCACTCTTAAATTACCGGTTATTTTCGCATAAATTTACAGCGCGAGTTATTCACTTCGATTTGTCGGATTTTTCTGCTTATTTTACGCGTTATTTTAATTACCTTAATGTCTTTTTAATAATTAATTACCGAAACGTGTAAAAAGTCACGTACGCATTTTTTATTTCCGGTTTTTCACGATAGGCGGCGGCCAGACGCTTTCGTAAGTGTAGCTTCGCCGTTCACATAGTGTTCAAGATGGCCGCCGACAACAACAGTCAACAAACGCACGCGAGACGTTGTCGCGTCGTTTTCACAAAAATGTCGGATATCGGACGTAATACGGGATAAAATCAGGATAATATTTTTATAAAGAAGTGCCGGGACTACGCGTAAGTGTTTTCGTTACAATATATATATATATATATATATATATATATTAGGGTGGTCCTTATTTTGGGTTGAAATTTTTTTTTTCAAATTCAACCCCCAGTTCGACTTCAAATGAATAAAAAAAAAGATCTGAAAAAGCCGTGGCCTGTAAGTTGACGGGAAGGGGTGCCGGCAAGCTCTATCTTCATTTCAATTTTGACTACATTTGTGTTTGCTATATATTTGATTGCTATTTTTTTTTTACTTGCTTCTGAAGCAGTCATAGCACTTTAGCTTGATTTAAAACATTGGCACTTATCATTAAAAATATATTATTAAAATATAAATAGAATATACAGCCATATCATTTGCAATTTAACAATTAAAACCATAACATAATAAATATTGACGCATTCTGGGAAATAGGCTTATGATGTGCCATCAACCTCCCATTCGTTTTTTTAAATTGGCGGTCTTTTTTGGAGCAACGGATTGTTTCCCCACGCGTGGCGCTTGAGTCTCGGGTCGTAGAGGAGCTGTCAACAAAACAGTTTACGTCATAGGGACGTATAACCTCCAAAACTGCAAAGCATTCCCCACGGACTTTGGCATACTCGACAGTATCGTTTATTATATGCAGTTTTATATTCGATCAATTGTGCTTTAAGAATTGTGATAGGAGTGACAAGTAATAGTAGTAATACTATAATGTTATCGACACGACCGCCGTTACATTTTGACATTTTTTTGATTGGTGACATCAATACGCAAATTGTCGGGAATAAATTACCGAGTCTCTTGCAAGTTTTCAAGGTTTTATTCTACAATCTTCGAGAAGTGAGACTACCTTTACGAGAAAGTGCAAGATTGGTAATAAAGGAAGTGTCAATTTTCTGGGAAAAAGCTCGTTTACCTATTAAACAAGAAATTCACAGCATCCAAAAATTGGAAAAATTATATGAGGACTGGCGGGATGTACAAAAAAGTGCTGGGCGACCATATAATCTGATGAAGGAGAACGATTTCTGTTCCAAACTCAATAATTTATTCGATATCGCTCACAACAATGCGTTCGAAATGATTGACGAACAAAAAAAAACGTTTTTACTAAACCAAAGAAAAGATGGTCGAATTGGCTACATCGCAGATATTAAAACGATCTATGATGCTCAAGATAACGTACAACCGCAAAAAAAAAGTATTGATGAGCACAGTCCACGAGAAAGTGAATTAGGACAAAATGTAGTCGGTAAGTTTCTGTTTTTTACTGAGGAATTTTTTATCTATATGTGAATGTAAGTTTGAACTTCTCAAAAATATTAGCTTCAGAGCTTCACTTCTATTACTCCATTTTTTTCAAGTTCATGAACAATTCTATTTGAATTAAATTTTTTTCTTCAAAAGTCATTGCAAATCCCAGTTCAATATAGAATTGAATCAGATTGTAACTTTCAATTGATTGTTGGTTGTTGAAATCACGGAAAGGTAAATTTAGATAGGCGCGAAAGTGCTTATATAAATTTAGTTCAGACGGAATTTCTCCTCAACTAAAAATTGAATAGTTATCGTAATTGTTATAATTTGTTCGTTTAGATGACTTTATGGAATTATTATCAACCGACGAAGATACACTCCAAACACTTAGCCAGAAAAGTATTGGCACATACTCTAATGTATCGATAGAAAATGATGATTCGCTCTCTCCTGGCTTTGATGGCGATGAAGCAGGACCGTCCAAACCAAAACGACAGCGTGGAAGTAGGAACATAATCAATGATAAAGTGGTTGCTGTTCTTGATAAATGTAAAATAAGTGACCGTGACGCTGTTCACTTGATAGCTGCTATAGCTGGATCGCTTGATTGTGACCTTAATTCATTGATCCTTAGTAGATCAGCTATTAAGCGATGGAGAGAACGTATACGTAAAGCAAAAGCGAAAAATATAAAAAAAGTATTTGAAACTACCGATTTGAACCAAGTAGTTCTACATTGGGATGGGAAATTACTTTCGAATTTATTAAAACGTGAATTATCAGAGAGACTACCCATTGTGATAACTAATGGCAAAATCGAGAAGCTGCTAGGTATACCGGAGTTAGAAAATGGAAAAGGGAAAACTCAAGCTGACGCTATTTACGCGGTACTGGATGATTGGGGTCTCTCACAATCGATAAAAGCATTGTGCTGTGATACGACAGCCTCAAACCTCGGCCATGTGAAGGGTGCAGCTATTTTTTTAGAGCAGATTTTAGAAAAAAACATTCTTTTTCTACCGTGTCGGCATCACATCTTTGAATTGATTCTGAAAAGTGTTTTCGAAGAAAAAATGCCAGTGACTACTGGTCCGAACGTTCCGATTTTCAAAAAATTCCGAGATAGTTGGGAACATCTAGATAAAAATGGATATAAAAGCGGTCTCGAAAGTGAAAAAATCAGAATAGCGTTGATTGACAGCATCGATGAGATTAATTCTTTCGTGAAACAAACTTTGAAAGAGCTTCAACCGAGAGACGACTACAAAGAGCTTTTAGAATTGACTCAAATATTTATTGGAATTACTCCGTCTCGTGGGGTTAAATTCCGGTATCCAGGAGCATTCCATCACGCTCGCTGGATGTCTAAAGCTATATATTGCTTAAAAATATATTTGTTTCGAGAAAATTTCAAGATGACCACAAGAGAAAAGAATGCAATTGCTGATATCTGTATTTTTATTGTGCTTGTCTACGTGAAAGCTTGGTTCACGGCTCCAGTTGCACCTGCATCGCCGAATCATGACCTACAGTTTTTTAAAAAACTTTTTCGTTACAAATCTACAGATTCGGAAATATCTCGTGTGACGCTAAACAAATTTAAAAACCACTTATGGTATCTTAATCCCGAATCAGCCGCAATGTCTTTCTTTGATGAAAACTTGTCAGTTGATGTAAAAAAAAAAATGGTGTCTGCTCTAAATTTCAACGACGAAGCAAACGAAGACAGCCCTAAGCGCGTGCAAATAGCGTGCAAAGATGTGGAGACGTTGTGCGACAAAGAAATGGATTATTTTATCACCAGGCAATCACTTGGATTTTTTGATAGATTCAACATTAATAAAAACTTCTTAAGTATCGATCCTTCCATGTGGACTGGAGACAAAAATTTCGAAGAGGGATCAAGAATAGTTGAAAGTTTAAAAGTCGTCAACGATACTGCGGAGAGAGCGGTTCGTCTAATGGAAGAGTACAACAATATTTTGACGAGAAATGAAGATCAAAAGCAATTTGTATTGCAGGTCATAAGCGAATATCGCAAATATGTCCCGAACGCCAACAAACGAACTGTTGTCAAAAATTAAAACTCACCAATGGTGTCATAGGTGTACGTTGATAGAACAGTTTTTCATCAATAAATTCGAAAAAATTGCTCTCATGCATGTGATTTTCTAATCATTTTACCTTTGAAATCTCACCACCTAATCATGTGTTTTTGATAAATCTTTAATTTCTGACGTATTTGGTTGATGATTTCGATAACCTTGCATGACTACAAGAGTAATTAAACAGTTTGTACAAAAAAACTTCTCGCACATGGGAAAAAAACGTCGCTGCAGCATAAAATGTCTTTTCTTGATCAAATCGTGCTTGCCGGCACCCCTTCCCGTCAACTTACAGGCCGCAGCTTTTTCAGATCTTTTTTTTTATTCATTTGGAGTCGAACTAGGGGTTGAATTTGAAAAAAAAAAATTCAACCCAAAATAAGGACCACCCTAATATATATATATATATATATATATATATATATGTGTAAGTTTGACACCGTATCAAACTTAATCACCCACTCGTGTACAGCACGGATGTGTTATGTACACGAGGAGTGACAGCGCACAGGGAGCGAGACAGTCGCTCAGTAGCCGGCATACGAGATAGACCGGCATAAGAGATAGAGACCGACAATTGTATCGATTCAGGTGCGTTACAAAGAGTGTGAAATTAGTTTGTAATATTAGTTAAGGAACGATTGTAACATTGTTAATTTTAATTACAGTTATTGACTGCAACTGCAATTGTTGTGATTTCTCCACCTTTCCCAAAACTTTCATCAGTCTCTGATTTCGAGACTTATAAATCGATACAATATGGGTGAGATAAAGGCAATATTCCACTTCACATCTGAGGCATCGGGTACCAAAACTACGGTCGTTAAAGTCAAGACTATCCAATTGGTGGGCCAACCTGAAATTTTTCAATTTCCTCGAGAGCTGCAAACGAGTGACCAACACCCACAACTTTTTGAAAATGCAGTGACAAAAGGAGTCGTCAGAAGTTTGAAGACGCGCAACAAGTTCCGAAACGTGACCATAACCTTAGGGGAAGGTAAATTAAAAGAAATTTATTTAGACGACGAAGGCAATGTTACCTTCAATGGATACTATCTAGAAGAGGCCGGGGCTGGCTCACCGACCTCAGCACAGAGCTCTCTTACAGAAGGCCAGACACACGAAAAAGCAATCCATTCCGTTGCGAAAAATATAATACTAGAAAAATTTAATGGGAAGAATTTCAATGCTGAATCATGGCTGGAGATATTTGTAACGGAATGTAAAAGGCTCGATATAAATGAAAAGAGATTCCCAGAAGTTTTGAGACTATTTTTAGAAGGTTCAGCTTTAGAGTGGTTTTCAATATTTCTAAAAACAAATTCATTATCACACGCCTGGGAGTTCTGGAATAATTCATTTGTGGATACGTTCGGCCAAAAGTCATGGTACGAAATTGCGTACGCTTACACGTTTAAATATTTAAACGGATCCTTTTTGGAGTTTGCGTTGAAAAAAAGAAACATGTTGCTAGACGTGGATCCAAATTTAACTATCAGTTCTCAAATAAACCTGATAGTGATAACGCTACCTAACTTCGTAAGAGCGCGGTTAAACAAAAAAAAATTAACGAACATGGAAGACTTAATGTCGACTCTCAGACAGATAGACCCTATGAAAAGTAAATACAATAATAACTCGAATGAGAGAAACGAAGATAAACACAAAACTCAAAACAAACACAGCCCGTGTTCGTACTGCGAAAGTGTAGGTTTCCCAAATAGATATCACCCAGAGCAATTGTGCCGCACGAAAATAACACATCAAAAAATGAATAAAAACGAAAAAATTAAAGTGGCAAACAATATAGAAATTCAAGATGCGATCGCTCGTACGGAAGAGGCAAAAAACGAATAGTGACCCCACTGATAAAACTAAAAATTCTGATAAATAATATACCAGCTACCGGTCTTTATGATTCGGGAGCGAATATATCTCTAATAAACTATAAATTTTGGAAAAAACAGAATTTGAATAAAAATATAAGTGGGGATAGAAATATAGAAACAATTTCCGGCACGTCAAAAGCAGAAGGTATTATCACCGTGCCAATAACGATATTTAACGTTACGAAACAATTTACATTTTTTATAATTAAAAGCGAGTCATTCAGAGAAGATATACTGCTAGGCTTAGACTGCATAAAAGATTTCAAACTTTGTCAAGATGAAAATTTGAGAATATGGCAAAAAAATGATGAAGAGATAAAACAAATAAAAGAAGAGTCCAGAAGGAATAAAAATACAATAAATAGTATCAACTCAGAGAATGAGTACTTGAAAAACCTAATGACGAAACACAAAAAAGTTTTCGCAAAAGAGAAATTTGATATTGGCACAGTAAAAAACTACGAAGCGACAATAAAACTAATGGAAAATAAATATATAGCAAAAAAACCATATAAATGCTCAATCCAAGATAGAGTAGAAATAGAAAACCAAATCAAACAATTATTAAAGACGGGATTAATAGAGGAATCATGTAGTCCATACGCCGCACCAGTTACATTAGTATATAAGAAGGAAGAAGCGAGAAAATCTCGCTTATGTATCGACTATAGAGAACTGAACAAAATAGTGGTCCCAGAAAGCCAACCTTTTCCGAGAATCGAGGATTTAACGTTACGAGCGAGAAATTGTAAATATTTCACAAAGCTAGACGTGAACTCGGCGTTTTGGTCGATTCCGTTACGTATCAAAGATAGATACAAAACAGCGTTCGTAACCCACCATGGGCACTGGCAATGGTGTTGTTTACCATTTGGACTAAAATCGTCGCCAGCAATATTTCAGCGAATTTTGTCAAACATAATAAGGAAACATCAATTAGAGGCCTTCACAGTAAATTACATTGATGATATTTTAATCTATTCAAAAGACTACAGGGATCATATGAAACATATTGAACTGGCATTTAAAGCTCTACAAGAACAGGGAGTCAAATTAAATCTAGGAAAGTGTGTGTTTACACAAAGCAAGATAAAATATTTGGGGCACGAAATAGGAAATAATTGTGTAAGACCATTAAACGATAATGTAATTGCCATTAACAAATTCCCAACACCACAAATGAGGAAACACATTAGACAATTTCTGGGAAAAATAAATTTTTACCTAGAATATATTCCCAGATCAACTATACTTCTGGAGCCACTCCATAATTTATTGAGAAAAAATGTAGAATTTAAATGGTCAAAAGACTGCCAAGAGAGTTTCAAAAAAATAAAAGAATATCTATGCTCAGAACCGATTCTGGCAATATTTGATCCAACCACCCCAATTAAAATCTATACAGATGCTAGCATACAAGGAGTCGGGGCAATATTAAAACAAAACCAGTCAGATGGAAAGATAAAACCAGTATTTTTCTTCTCACGTAAACTAACAGAATCACAAAAGAGAAAAAGAGCAATTTATATTGAATGTCTTGCGATAAAAGAAGCAATTTTGTACTGGCAGTACTACCTAATAGGACAAAAATTTACGGTTTTCACAGATCACAAACCTCTGGAAAACTTCAATGTAAAAAAATGCAATGATCCAGAATTGACACAAATTTTAAATTACCTGTCTCAATTTGATTTTGAAATAAAATACAACCCGGGAAAAAATAATCTAGAGGCGGACTGTTTATCACGTAATTCAGTACTAGAGGGAGACACGGGAGAAGATAAAATATCAAAAATAAAAATAGTAAACTTTCCAAAACTGGAGGAAATCGTTGACAATCAAAAACAGTTGAAGCTTGATAATAAATATGAAATCGAAAATAATATAATTTATAAAACGTTGAATAACAGAAAGAAAATTTGGTTAACTGAGGAGTTTAGGATCGAATTGATCAAACATATACACAACAAACAAGGACACATAGGAACGAAACAACTAACATTAACAATTACACACAAGATCTATTTCAAAAATATGCATAAACACATAAAAACAATATGCCGCTCCTGCGAAACTTGTATAAAGAATAAAACTAGAATTGGAAACTTCAAAGCCCCATTATCACAACTGGGCCCAGCCTCCGAACCATTCGAAATCGTGGCATTAGACACAATAGGAGGTTTTGCAGGCAATAAAAGCACAAAAAGATATCTACACTTGCTGATTGATCACTTCACGAGATATGCTTTTATTTTGACATCAAAAACGCAAATTGCAAAAGACTTTATAAAATTAGTGGACCAAATAAAAAATGAAAACAGAATACAGACTCTACTTACAGATCAATACGCAGGGATTAATTCAAGAGAATTTAAACAACACTTAAAAACCAGAAAAATAAACGTAGTCTTCACCGCAGTAGATTGTGCTTTTTCTAATGGCCTCAATGAAAGAACAAACCAAACGCTGGTCAATAGAATAAGATGCAAAATATTCGAGAATAAAAATTGCCCATGGTCGACCATAGCGGAAAAATGCGTGGAAGAATACAATAACACTCTCCATAGTTCAACAGGCTTTACACCGAATTATCTACTAACCGGAAGAGACAAAGCAATCTTACCAAAAGAACTCAATCACAATAATGAAGAGGAACTAAGAGATAACAGATTAATAGCGTATCAAAATTCAAAAAAGATTCACGAACAAAACAAGACCTATTATGATAAAAACAAGGTAAATATCGAGTACAACATAGGAGACTTAGTGTATATACAAAATAGTAACAAGTTAAATAGAAACAAATTAGACCCGATTAGAATAGGCCCTTACGAAAAAAAAAAAAAAATATCAAACTTAATATACATAATAGGTAGGGGACAAAAGAAAAATGAATCCCAGATTTTCCACGCTAGTAAGCTAATTCCGTACCATTCATCCACCGATCCTTTAACGCGAAAGGGGTGGGGGGGGGATGTAAGTTTGACACCGTATCAAACTTAATCACCCACTCGTGTACAGCACGGATGTGTTATGTACACGAGGAGTGACAGCGCACAGGGAGCGAGACAGTCGCTCAGTAGCCGGCATACGAGATAGACCGGCATAAGAGATAGAGACCGACAATTGTATCGATTCAGGTGCGTTACAAAGAGTGTGAAATTAGTTTGTAATATTAGTTAAGGAACGATTGTAACATTGTTAATTTTAATTACAGTTATTGATTGCAACTGCAATTGTTGTGATTTCTCCACCTTTCCCAAAACTTTCATCAGTCTCTGATTTCGAGACTTATATATATATATATATATATATATATATATTACATTATTTCATTTACAGTAGACGACCATTCGGACGAAGAAGAATCCGAACGAAATAACATAGGTACATATTCACAACAATAGATAGTATGTTAATTGACTGAAATATACTCCTTTGAAAATTGAATTAAATTCATGTATTCATTCGGTAGGTCAGGCTGATGTTGAAATCGCACACAGGCGATCCCTGAACGTCTGATGGGAAATCGAGCCCTTCAAGCGATTCCGGAAAATCCGATAGAAAATCGAGTCTTTCAGGCGGTCCCTGAACTCGAAGTGGGGAATCCAGCTATTCAGGCGATAATCAGGGAACAGGAACTCCAATATGAAGATCCGCCTGTTTATCAGGAAATCGGCGCACCGCAGGAACGTGCTGAAGACAGACCGCCAGAATTTTATATTATAAATTCCTGCCGCGGATGCATGGTGGCTCCTCCAACAATTATTTTCATCCATGCGGGCACCTCACTCTTTGCCAAGGATGTTATGATTTAATGGTACATCACAGACTTCAAAATGAAGCTAATTTTAAGAACGACGTGATTGACGTGGAGGATTATGCACGACCGTCCGCAACATGCCCTATTTGCCGGTGCTTTTATACAAGCACCATAAAAGTTTTTTACTAAGAAAAAAAAGAAAAAGATTTTCTATTTAATATAATATATTTATATTTAATAGATTATATTTATTTATTTAATATTTATAAAATGTTATAAAGAAATGTTCAACCGTTTCAACACAGGCTGTGAATATTTTTGAAAATGTTGAAAATGAACAAACGAATATAAACAGAAATGCAATATTATCAATGCTTCATTTATGGATCCATTATCCCTTTATGTTACATCTTTACAGCATCAATGTTTCTTCGAACATTCTTTTTCGTTTCAAATTACTCTACGATATTCTTTGAAACAATTACAGAGAAGCAAAGCATAGAAAATGCAAACAATTTATCTTGCAAATGAAGTGTCGTAAAACAAAAAAAACAAAAATCCGACATTATTGAAAAAGAATGGACAAAAAGACCGACCTTTATATCGTTTTCCGAATTTTTCTTACCATGGTTGCAAGAAATATTTAATTCAGATTAGCCTCATCTTCCGTAAATCAACAAAAATGATTTGAAAAATGAGAAATGAAAGTAAGGAAACTCTAAATTGATGAAGAAAAATACCATCTTCACTGTAGTCGCCCACAAGTAAGTCAAGAAACTAATGCACTGATGTGAATAAAATGAAAATGGTTTGCGGTTAAAGATATACTTAAGAAACATTTCGAAACTTATCCATTCGACAAAAAGCCCGTCTTTCCCATGCACTTATCCAGTTGGTCAAAAAAATCTGTCCCTCCGAAAAACCCCCGAAAACTGAAACATCGAATTGTTCCGAAAAAAAAAAATACGAAAAGCTTGAAGCGAGATAGCTACTCAAAAAATCCCAATTATGCAACAAATTCACGGGTCTTTTAACTTCGTGCACCAGAGTATATACAAAATGTTCCACATTTATCGCTCGATCTCTGAGATCAATTCGAATGTACATTTGAAAAATGGAGTTTGTTATAGTTACACGAAATTAACTTATCCTAAATATGTATGCATATTTTAAGAATTTTTACTCTGATTAAAAATTGTAATTGAAACATTCTGAATAATGAAATACAAACCTTAAGTTAAAACGCTACTGCAGATAACAAACAAAAGATAAAACGGTAGTCTAGAGCGATCGTTAATCAGTTTTCAATTCTCTTATTATAGCATATGAAAATTCGTAAATGCTGGACGAAATTTTTCGATCTCTTGCGGATTGCTAAAGGACTGATTGAAAACAACATGATAAAATATAGTTTTTCTATTTCGAATTCGAAATGAATCGATATGGTAGAGAACTGCCACGGTGGACGGTCGGTACATGGATAAATGTACTCGCTGCTGCGATGGCCGTCGGGAACGGGCAAATCTATTCGAAAAGTATAACTGGTAGAAAATTGAGATATACGAGTTACGAGAAAAGGTCGAGCTGCTACGAATTCGAGTTTGCGCTAGGGGCAGATGACACGGTTGAGCGTTTGGCACAGGGGGCACTTGCTACAGTTGGAAAGTTTATACGATGGTAGGTCGCGCGGAGATACTTGGTAAGTGGGGATACGCGAGCGTCGGGGCAATGTTGAGCTGCTACGAATTCGAGTTAGCGTTAGGGGCAGATGACAAGGTTGGGCGTTTGGCACAGGGGGCACTTGCTACAGTTGGAGAGTTTATACGATGGTTGGTTACGCGGAGAGTGATGAAAAGTGGTGATACGCGAGCGTCGGGGAAATGACGAGCTGCTACGTATTCGAGTTAGAGCTGGGGGCAGATGACACAGTTAGGCGCTTGCACAAAGGGCACTTTCCACGGCTGGAGAGTTAGACGGTGGCGAGTTACACGGGGTAGATGACACAGTGGGTAGTAGCCCCATGTCGACTTGACACCTTGCCAGAACGTCAAAATGAAACGAACGGAGGGGGATTATTTTGTGTGAAATTTGCGTAATCTTAAAACTTATTATAGAAATTTGACGGTGCATTCATAGCCTGCACCTTCAAATTTGTAAAAGCCAAACTTTTTAGGTGCCCGCTGCATCTCAATGATACAAATTTTAATACCAGCATCAAAAGATCACCTGAAGAATTTTTGAAACAACTTTTTGAATTGATTATGCCACAACCGAAGCGGAAAATAACAGCATACACTGGGCCATCAAATGTCTTAAAGTTCGGATGTACCCATTGCATCACAATAACAAATATTTTTATTCCATCTATAAATGGGCAAGAAATTACGTTTTGTAACAAATTTTTCAATTCATGTTGCCACAGTCAAAGCAAAGAAGTAGAAATACACAGCACACATATTGTCCAATAAAATGATGAAACTTGGTATGGATCCTTGATCTTGGTATGGGTACCAATGAGATAAAAAGAAGGGACCGAAAGACACAACCAAACTGAATAAAGAAATATATGACAACTTATTAAAATAATGATGACACAATAAATCTGATTAGCATACATTCATTTGATTAAAGTTTTCGGTTGTTTATTTAAATTCATCAACATACATAAAATATTTGCATGTAAGCCTTATTTAGAAATCTTGCCTTATTAAGAAATAAAATTTGCGTGTAAGCCTTATTTAGGAATTTTGCCTTATTAAGAAATAAAATTTCTGAGTAAAAAGAAAATTCGAAGTTATAGGTTAACGAACTTATTTTTCTCGCAGCTGTGTAATCAATACATCAAGAGACTCGGCAGAGTCTCGGGACAAGTACATTTGACAGCGTCGTCTGCTTGCCCGGGACTCACCCGAGACTATTATCTCTGAATAAAGCGATTTCGACGGTGGGGGTAGACTCTTTCTTGAATTACGAAGCCCAGGGGTAATTTCATGATCTGAAATTTGAACTGGAGACTAATAAAGTTGTCCCTCATCGATTGAGCCATGAATCAATCCGATTGATGCCGTAATTGCTGAAAAAAAACTTTGCACAGGCAAAATTATGCGATGATCGGAGTGTGCGTGCGTGTATGTATACGACTCAGAGAAAGGCCTCGTGGCGCTGGCGTTTTTCTGATTGGGCGCAACTGACGACATATCCCTCTGTTCCCAAACCGGTAAACCAGTGTGCACACGAGTGATGTTTTTGAACGTGTCGCTGTGACTACATGCCTCTGCACCCATACCACGGAAAGTTTGAATGTTTATAACCAGTGTGACGGTAGTTTTGACTTTTGACAGTGTAAAGTGCGAGTCGTGTAAATCGCGTGTTTTTTAGATTGTGAAAAATCGTGATTCATCAATAGTTTAAATATATAAATAGTGCGAAAAAACGGTAATATATAAATATTGCGAAATGTGATAATAATATTTTTTAATATCTCGGAATTAATCATCAGCGAAATTAAAAAAGATAACCTCGCACCCGCTGGTGAAATCATTTTTGTTTCGGATTCCAGAAAAGCCAAATAGAAACAAACCTCACCACTCGTTGAGGTTATCATTTTTATTTTTCCGTATAAAATAATCCGAATAAAACCGTTAATTAGTGTGGCCAGAATAAGTGCTAGAAAATACAACGAACATAACCTTAAAAATCAGTGTTATACGTTCTGAAAATGTGTGAATTCGTAAATAATGATGTTGAAGTTTCAATCTGGAACGCAACGATTTTTTTTTTAATCATGTCACTGAAATTTTTCTTACAGATCAAAAGACTGTTTTTTTTCCAAAAGTGAGTGTATGAAAATAGTTGTGACAAGATGTATCATGTGTTCATAAATAAAAACCTGTAAAACTATTAATTGTTGATGAAATACTTTAATTATAAAAATTTGACAAATAACTTTTGTCATTAAATCATGATTTTCAATACTTTTCAGGTGCGGTCTACAAATAAACATAAAATTTCCAATATTCTGCAGGTTGTGTTCAGTTCCTTCGATTTTTCTTTTCGGCTTCAAGAAATTTACCAATATACTGAAGGCGCTGCGAGCTGTGAATTGGGCTGAGATTCTCTCCTTCGACAATTTGAACTAAAAAAACTGGTGAAACTTAAAGCAATGAAGCATTTGCTATTCCTTGCGAAAACAAGAGATGCCTTATTTCCTTTGCATACAAGGATCATCGCTTCGTTACTGCGAGTTGTGCTAAGTTCCTTCGCTCTTTCTTTTTGGCATCGCACTACACATTTTATATTGAGCTGGAGTTTTACTGATTATGTCAGCGTAAATATTCAAGGATCATCTGTTATCATATTTCACAACCAGTCGAAGGATCAGAAATTCAACAATAGTGTAATGGCATCGCTCGGTCAGGCTTGTGCAAAAGATATAAGTGGAAATAAAAGCACGAGAAAACAATGTAAAAATTCAATATTCATTCAAGTTTTTAGTGTGCATTGTGATATGATTTGTTAAAAAAAAAAGTGTTCCACAAATATTTCTATACGGTTTCATTTTTGGCCTTTCGCTCATGTTTTTCTCATATTAGTGAAATGCACATTGCTGAGACGCACCAAATATATGTATCGAATTTCTCAATATACTGCAGGAAACGCGAGGTGTTAACTGAAATGAATTTCTGCGTTTTGTTTGTGCAAGCTGTACTAAGTTCGTTCGCTTTTTCTTTATAGCATCGCATTACATATTTGATATTGAGCTAGGGTTTTACTGGTTATGTCAGCGTAGATATTCAAGGATTATCTGTTATCATGTAAAAATTCTAGGATTCGGAGCTGTTCAGAAAAAAAGAAGTTATATCCTGGCCAAAAATCCCCTCCCCGGGGAAAAAACCTTGGACAAGTACATTTGTTGACCCCTGTTTCCATTTGTTTTCACAGAAAAAAACTACCCAAAAAAGTACAAAATTTTTAAAAATTTGGCAAGATTGAGATAGGAAAAAGAAGATTGTTTCTATAAAATAACTATACTCTAAATGACAAATAGAAATGAAAAACTTCACATATTTTATCGAGATCCCAAGAAAAAAAGCAACGATGCCCATTGTGAGTGTCTGGTAAAAAACAGAGTCTACAAGTAAATGATCAATTTGCGCATAAAAAAAATAATTACTTTACAAAAACAGAAATGGAAAAGCCAATGATTTACGTTCAGCACTAAAATTTATAATATCAATAATAGGACAAGTATTTTATTGTCGCTTGAGGATGGAGTATTTAAAAAAAAGCAAAAATTAGTTGGTTATTGAAAAAAGTCACCAATGTACAAAAATAAAAATCGGTCAAAAGAACAGAGTCCAGAAAAAAAAATCAGGATGAAAAAAAAACTTGAAGAAAAAAATTTCAAACGAAAAAAATTAGATTGAAAAAAAAATTTCGGCCGAAGTACTTGGCGAGTTTTTTTGCTTAGCTTGGATCACGTAATGTATTTCACGTAATGTTGTATGTGTTATAAACTCGCCAAGTACTTCGGCCGAAATTTTTTTTTCAATCTAATTTTTTTCGTTTGAAATTTTTTTCTTCAAGTTTTTTTTTCATCCTGATTTTTTTTTCTGGACTCTGTTCTTTTGACCGATTTTTATTTTTGTACATTGGTGACTTTTTTCAATAACCAACTAATTTTTGCTTTTTTTTAAATACTCCATCCTCAAGCGACAATAAAATACTTGTCCTATTATTGATATTATAAATTTTAGTGCTGAACGTAAATCATTGGCTTTTCCATTTCTGTTTTTGTAAAGTAATTATTTTTTTTATGCGCAAATTGATCATTTACTTGTAGACTCTGTTTTTTACCAGACACTCACAATGGGCATTGTTGCTTTTTTTCTTGGGATCTCGATAACATATGTGAAGTTTTTCATTTCTATTTGTCATTTAGAGTATAGTTATTTTATAGAAACAATCTTCTTTTTCCTATCTCAATCTTGCCAAATTTTTAAAAATTTTGTACTTTTTTGGGTAGTTTTTTTCTGTGAAAACAAATGGAAACAGGGGTCAACAAATGTACTTGTCCAAGGTTTTTTCCCCGGGGAGGGGATTTTTGGCCAGGTTTATAAATATTTTTGACACACGTATTATTTTATCGTAGAAATTCAATGCGTAACACTTTTTTTCCACTGAACATCGAAACCGCTTTAATATACACAAATTCGCATTTGCCGTTTATCAACACACAGACATTTAAAGTTTTTGACTCTTATATATGGGTCATTCCACATCAATTCGACCACTTTTGAACCCGACCCCCTTCGATTTGGCTGAAACCTCGCAATTTTCTTTTACGCCACTAAATAAATTTTTGTGAATTTTTTCAAATTTTTTTACCGAAGGCAAAAAAAGTTATGATTGTTAAAAAAAATGGCTTTTTCTTTTTCAAATAGCTATAACTTTTTCAAAAATTGACCTATCGGGACGTTTTTTTTTTAAGTTTTGTTTTCGAATGTAATTTTCTGAAAAAAATACAAAAATAATTTTGGAAATCAAGTTCTATGGAAAATTTCAGTTTTTTGAAAAAAGCCATGAATTTTTCAAATTCCGACAATTTTAATTTTTTTTTTCTCCCAAAAAAATCTTTGATTTATTCCGGAGTTGAACCCGCTAGTTGCTTAGTGGGCCGAATTTTTTTCTATTTTTTTTTTGGATTCAAAAAAGAAAGAATTTATGCGTTGTCAATTTTCAACTCCTCTACATTCAAAAATTTTATTTCACATCGAAATCAATCTTAGTAAATAATTTTGAGATATTCTATACCTTGCACATAATCTAATTCAATGATATATGATAAGCATTTCACAGGTAAAGCGATTATCAATTATTTTTCTTGTAATACGATTAACATAAGGCTGTAAATGACCTAAAGGACCGATTTGCCAAAACAAAATCAATCGCTGGAACTCATTAATTACATTGTGTAATTCCAAACAAAGATGGTTCACATTGTGTCTGAAATTTTTCGAATTCAAAGGAATACAGAGTATGTAAAATATTTAAGCGTCAAAGAGAGGTAAAATAAATTGATTTGTAAAATTGATATTACAACAAAAATAGTTATATTACCCATGAAATGCTTATCATAAATTATTGAATTATATCATGTGTAAGGTATAAAATATCTTAAAATTATTTACTATGATTATTTTTTTTTAATTTTTAAATTAATCACTTTTAATTTTTTTTTATTTTCCCAAAAAAATCTTTGAATTATTCCGGAGTTAATCCCGCTAGTTGCTTAGTGGGCCGATTTTTTTTCTATTTTTTTTATTAAAGAAAAAATATTATTCGTTGTCAATTTTCAACTCCTCTGCATTCAAAAATTTTATTTTATCTCAAGACCAATCATAGTAAATAATTTTAAGATATTTTATACCTTACACATGATATAATTCAATAATTTATTATAAGCATTTCATGGGTAATATAACTATTGTTCTTCATACCCGGTCGAAAGTACGTACTTTCGCCTTCGACTGCGAGGCAGAAAGCCTAACATTTATGCATTGGTAGAGCCGCGCATGCGCTCTGCTACAGTGCACCGAAAGAAATTACTCATGCACTGAACCGATACACGAAGGTGGCCGCTAATCAGCAATCGTTACCGCTCACTCGGTTTTGTTTGTTATTGCGCATAGGGAGTTACGCATAACTTCAGTTTGCTTGCTGAGAATTTTCATGTCTGTCTACATGTCAGCGATTATAAATTAAAGAATTATATTAAATGAGATATAATTCGTAAGAACCTAGACCTAGTATGTTCTTAATGCCGGCCCCTGACCAACAGCACTCGCTTCGCTCGTGCCGCAAATGTCAGGATAGGCATCAAGAACATACTAGGTCTAGGTGACATTTACGGCTTAGAAAGGTAAGTAATCGGAAGGAAAAAAAAACAAACCGAAAAAACGCTGACATAAATAAAAATTAGATATAATTACGCAACAAACTGTCTGCTGAACGAAGTTGTGTTGGTACAATAATTAATTGTTTTATTAATCAACGTACTTTTGACCGGGTATAAAGAAAAATAGTATACACTACACAGGCAGAAAGCTTGAGAGCCCTGAACAGTGCAGGAATCTCAAACTTTCTATCCTTGTAGTGTAATATACTATTTATTGTAATATCAATTTTACAAATCAATTTATTTTACCTCTCTTTGGCCCTCAAATATTAAGAGTCGCGGTAGCGACTCGAGACAAGTACATTTATGAAGCGAGTCGCACAAGACACTTTTACCAGAAGGACCGTGATTCTACTTGTTCTCGAAAATTGTTTCTTTAATATAAACTAAATTACAGCATTTTGGAGGTTCATTTAAATTCACATATTTTTTATTTTTTTTTCTCTTTCGATCGCCACTAATTAGAACCTCGTAGCTTAAATAGCATTAAAAATATTAATGTTTTTTTTTTTCATTGTGCCGAAAAATTGAGCATTTTTTCGCACACATTTTGATGCGCAACTGTCTTTTTCGCAGTCGCTGTCTAGTGACACTAGTGATATTGGTAAAACTCTGGTAATATTCAAACGATCGTTGGATATGACAGCTAACCGACAACCGTACTATATTTTTGAACAGTCATGAGGTTATAAAGATCGCGGTTTATTTCGATCGACTTTTGGTTATAGTGACTTTTATTATAATAAGAAAGTGATATTGCGAAAATAGTAAAGTGCAATTCATTTCAATCATCTTTCGAACAGTGCCTGAACAAATATGTATTTTTTTATTATTGTTAAGCCTGTAATTTTTATTTTCCACATCTAACTCTACAACGGAGTTGAAAACGATACCTTTTCTCTTTTACTATAAAATGTTTCTCGAATGCAATAATAAGGTTTATTTAGAAACCACTCTCCGTTTTTTTTTATAACTAAGAGAATGGTGTAGGATAAATTCGTATTCGATGATTATTTAATATCTTTGTCGTGAGGTTATAAAGATCGCGGTCAGTTTCAACTTTTGGTTAAAGTGACATTTATATATATAGACAGAAGAGTGTTAATGCAAAAATAAAGTGTAATTCAATAAATAAACTTTTGCATCATGCCTAAATAAATAATTTTTTTATTAACCCTAGCCCCAACAATCCATTTTTCTGAACGTAAACTTTAGAACGAAGTCGAAAACGGTGCCTCTTCCCTCTTCTCTTTTGCCATAAAATGTCCCTTGCATGCAATAATAACGTTTATTTGGAAACTACTCTCTTCGTTTTTATATAACTGAGAGAATGGTGTATGATATCACCCTAGGTTTGAATTATATATGGTTTTGAATCACCCTAGAGTGGTAGAGACCTTAAATATATGAAAATACTATTTGCACTTGCAACCCAAAACGGAATCAGGCGATGTGAAATAATTTTGAGCGAAAAGATATTTGATTTGAGAAAAAAAATTTCATAAGTACTTCACCAATTTTTTGTTACATATTGCTCATAAGATATAATTCGTGATCAATAAACGTTATAAAAGAAAAACTTGCGTAGTAGTTCGGCCAAAATTCTTTTCTCCAATCAAACTTTTGCTCTCGAAATTTCGTGCGCATACTTTTTTGTTTCAAGATCTCGTTTCGTTATGAGTACTTTTATTTAAAAACTTTCGGTGCATTCTGATGCTATTGAAGTATTTCTTCGGTATCATTTTTTATGGAATATTTTCCGATCCGTTGATCTGTTGGCACGCATGTTTCGGTGTAATATCTTTTGAATTTTTTTTTTTACAAAATTTAAAAAAAATCAAGTTTTTTCTTGTTCGTTGTTCTTTTATACGTCGTATCTTCTCAGAACTACTGTACGTATTAAGTAATCTAATAATTTTATAAGTATTGACGGTTAATTACGAAGATTGAATTCATTTGAACACTTCTTAGATCAATATTTCACATTGCATTTTTAGTCCGAATATAGTCGCGATACACCAGCTCGAAATTCGATCATATATCCATTTTTAACAGAAACAATTAAAAAATAGCTTGAGCGACCTTTAAAATTTTTATTCAGGATCCAATTCTTGAGAGAATCACTTTTTGATAAAATGTTACCATATTTTGCTGCAATACCGAAAAAAATATTGATTCTTTTACATCATTCAGATACGTACACAAAATAGACATGTTTAATTGGCAAGCTATGAATTTCAATACATACAAAATACAAAAATACAAAAAAGCCAACAAATCCTCGCAAAAAAACAGCATTTATGCTGTAAAAAAAGTTGAGACAGGTACATTTACTCCCCCCAAATAGTTGTTCACGTAAAAAATCTCCTTCTGAACGTGAACCCTAACAAAAAGTTATAAAAGAGATTTCCTCCCAAAAAAACTAACCTTGCAAAAATTCTCTCATTCACATCAAATCTCTCAAAAAATTATAGGAGAACCCCACAAAAATGTTATCAATAAATTAGAAACTTACAAAAAGTTATAAGACAGCCTCACAAAAATTTACCGATGAAATCATAATCTCACAAAAGATGCTAATTCAAATTCGACCAAAAATTAAGTCTTAACTTTACAAAAATAAATAAAAACTATAAAAGCATTAATAGTAAAAAACATTAAAGCTTATTAACCTCTAATAAAAAATCTTCCAATTAATTAAAAATATGGATGTGCTACAGTATAGTTGTTCTACGCAAAAAGAACAAGAATAAAAAATTAGAATGGAAAAAAATTCGGATACAACAAAAAATTTCAAAAGAACAAAATTAGATTGAAAAAAAAATTTCGGCCGAAGTGCTTGGCGAGTTTATAACCATGAATCAATTAAGCAAATTGAATTAAATTAAGCACGTTGTATCAATTATAACCAAAAAAACTAAATAATAATTTTTAAATAAAAAAAATAATTTTTATTTCAAAAAAATTGGCTTAAATTAGTTCGCTCATTTTTTATTGCTAAATGTATGTACACAATGTACTATGTCATAACCGTTGTCATAACCTCGTTATGTACTTCCGTCGAAACTTTTTTTATCCATTCAAATTTTTTTAGTCGGTAACTTTGTCAGTATAAATTTGGTTGTTTCGCAAATTCAAAAAGAGATTAATTAAGTATATGAAGAAATATTCTAATAGAAATAAAATGTCCCTGAAGTTTTGAAATGAAATAAACAATCAGAATGAAACCAACTCAAAACGGAAGCAAGTGATGCGAAACTATTTTGAGCTAAAAGAATAGAATTTCATAAGTACTACAACAATTTCTTTTTTTTCACCAATTGCTGATGATATAAAATTCGTAATCAATAAACGTTATAAAAAAACTGGTGTAGTACTTCTGCCGAAATTCTTTTTTCTAATCGAACGTTTGCTCCCGCTATTCTGTGCACATACGTTTTTTGTTTCAAAATATCGTTGCGTTTTGATTTATTTTATTATACCGCGTGAACACTAATACCGCGATATCAGTTGCAATATCAATGATTTTTTGCTTCCGGACTGGCACTTGGAGGCTATTGCCCAAACTGATTTATTGTAGCTTTCGTTATTGTTTTGCGTATAGCCGCCCAAACAACGCTGCAGCAAATCGTTCCTGCTCAAATTTTCGAAGATTGGCTGAATTGCCTCCAATATTTCCTGAGGAAGAGGCGGTTTATGGTGATATTTAGAAACAGCAGACGACAGAGCTGTCAATGTACTTGTCCCGAGACTCTACCGAGTCTCTTGATATCACCATTTGCGACCGCGCACCGCCACGAACACCACGACTCGGCTCCTTCCGGGCAATCGTCATGTTGTGGCTCACTGTCTGTGGACATTTTATGTTTGATAGTTGCTCAAATTGCCTTCCTCATTTTGTCAACATCATCGCTGTTCCTCCGAATAGCCAAGCCGTAATATGTGCTCAACTCGTCAATCAATTTTCCGGTGAGCTTTCCTCTGCCAGACAATCCTTTTTTTTCACGATTTCGCGGAGGCGCGTCCCCATACGTTTTTGGACATGATCGATGCACTCTTTTTTTTTTATCTCGAAACCGTTATATGGAACGCTATTCGATATGCCCAGAAACGTTTTAGAATCGCCGTCACCAATATAATATTTATATTTTATGCCATAGAGCTCTTCAGACCGTTGAAACATTTTGATAGCTGCGTCGACTTCCATTTTTCCGGAGGAGCCGCTATGGTTCGCCTGGCACTCATCGTCATGGGTAGCTTTCAATTCCCAGTACTCCGCGGTGTTTTCTTTTTTTCCCAATGATCGCAAGCTTTGCAGTATTTCGATTTAACCATAACGTCAATCACTTTTTTAGTGTACCAGCCGATTAGCGATGTTATACCGAAAAGCGAGCTGAAACCGCGCTTTCGCCACGATCCAAATTTTGTCCATGAATGCACAAAATTTCATCAGGCCATTCAATCCGACGCCAAGAAGACGCATAGTGAATACGATTCGACGATTTATTTCATATGCATTGTCAATCATAGGACACGAATTGATTAACACTTTTTCACAATGGCCGCAATCGACCTCGATTTTGAACCCGAGTCCGCGCAAACTTTTTTCGGTGAATTTTATGTCACGATCACACACTTTACATTTCACTAACGTGGATATAATGTTCAATGCAGTGAAAAGTTGTACTATACGATAACTGAAATCGTTAGTAACACCGACCTCTAAATCATCCGATGATTTTTACTTTTTCGCCAACGTGCTCACATGCTCTGCAGAACTGTTTTCGGTGCTATAACGGTTCGGAGGTTTTCAATTCGAAATTTTCGATCGACTCCTCGTCACATAGCTCCGTTTTGTTCTTTTTTTCCCCGGGTACACTTTCTTATCCTCCATTTCAACTTGAAAATAATAATTTGGAGCGTTTGATATTCACAAACGAAACGATTCGGAGCGATTAGACACGAATAGCGTCGCTTCTATTCGCAAACTGACGCTATGATGCTATCCCTATACCTGACATGGAATTTTTTCAATTATCGCCACCAAGTGCTATTTTTCGAAACTATATTTATAATAATAGTTAACCGGCTAACAATAGCCGGTTTTTGTGAAGGGAGCCAAAAGAATACGTGAGAAAGGCGGGAAGAATACCTGGCGACCCTAAGGCGCCCAGCTGCGCGGGACCCCGAGCGTTGCGGACCGCTGCACCGCTCCACAAAATATTCAATATCTACGAAAATAGTTATTTTTTCGACCTGGGTCCAACGGCATTTCAATCTTAAAAGTATTTAAGATTTTTTAAAATGGTTTTCAAAAAATCGATTTTTTGAAGCCGTCACAGTGGTGTTGTCCCTTAAAGCATTGAAGCATTTGCTATTCCTTGCGGAAACAAGAGATGCCTTATTTCCCTTCCATACAAGGATCACCGCTTCGTTACTGCGAGCTGTGCTAAGCTCCTTCTCTCTTTCTTTTTGGCATCGCACTACATATTTTATATTAAGATGGGGTTTTACTGATTATGTCAGCGTAAATATTCAAGGATCATCTGTTGTCATATTTCACAACAAGTCGAAGGATCAGAAATTCAGCAATAGTGTAATGGCATCGCTCGGTCAGGCTTATGCAGAAGATATAAGTGAAAATAAGAGCATGAGAAATCAATGTAAAAATTCAATATTCATTCAAGTTTTTAGTGTGCATTGTGATATGATTTGTTAAAAAAAAAGTGTTCCACAAATATTTCTATACGGTTTCAGTTTTGGCCTCTTGCTCATGTTTTTCTCATATTAGTGAAACCTGGCCAAAAATCCCCTCCCCGGGGAAAAAACCTTAGACAAGTACATTTGTTGATCCCTGTTTCCATTTGTTTTCACAGAAAAAAACTACCCAAAAAAGTACAAAATTTTTAAAAATTTGGCAAGATTGAGATAGGAAAAAGAAGATTGTTTCTATAAAATAACTATACTCCAAATGACAAATAGAAATGAAAAACTTCACATATTTTATCGAGATCCCAAGAAAAAAAGCAACAATGCCCATTGTGAGTGTCTGGTAAAAAACAGAGTCTGCAAGTAAATGATCAATTTGCGCATAAAAAAAATAATTACTTTACAAAAACGGAAATGGAAAAGCCAATGATTTACGTTCAGCACTAAAATTTATAATATCAATAATAGGACAAGTATTTTATTGTCGCTTGAGGATGGAGTATTTAAAAAAAAGCAAAAATTAGTTGGTTATTGAAAAAAGTCACCAATGTACAAAAGTAAAAATCGGTCAAAAGAACAGAGTCCAGAAAAAAAAATCAGGATGAAAAAAAAACTTGAAGAAAAAAATTTCAAACGAAAAAAATTAGATTGAAAAAAAAATTTCGGCCGAAGTACTTGGCGAGTTTATAACATATACAACATTACGTGAAATACATTACGTGATCCAAGCTAAGCAAAAAAACTCGCCAAGTACTTCGGCCGAAATTTTTTTTTCAATCTAATTTTTTTCGTTTGAAATTTTTTTCTTCAAGTTTTTTTTTCATCCTGATTTTTTTTTCTGGATTCTGTTCTTTTGACCGATTTTTATTTTTGTACATTGGTGACTTTTTTCAATAACCAACTAATTTTTGCTTTTTTTTAAATACTCCATCCTCAAGCGACAATAAAATACTTGTCCTATTATTGATATTATAAATTTTAGTGCTGAACGTAAATCATTGGCTTTTCCATTTCTGTTTTTGTAAAGTAATTATTTTTTTTATGCGCAAATTGATCATTTACTTGCAGACTCTGTTTTTTACCAGACACTCACAATGGGCATTGTTGCTTTTTTTCTTGGGATCTCGATAAAATATGTGAAGTTTTTCATTTCTATTTGTCATTTGGAGTATAGTTATTTTATAGAAACAATCTTCTTTTTCCTATCTCAATCTTGCCAAATTTTTAAAAATTTTGTACTTTTTTGGGTAGTTTTTTTCTGTGAAAACAAATGGAAACAGGGATCAACAAATGTACTTGTTTAAGGTTTTTTCCCCGGGGAGGGGATTTTTGGCCAGGATATAACTTCTTTTTTTCTGAACAGCTCCGAATCCTAGAATTTTTACATGATAACAGATAATCCTTGAAAAATAGCAAAATTCCCCTCCCGGGGAAAAAAACCTGGACAAGTACATTGGTGGTCCCGCGTTTCCCTATGATATCACAAAAAATCCAAAACCCCACTTAATTTTTTTTTTTTTATGTTTACTAATTTTATTCATATCCCAGAGGGAAACCAACCATATAGATCGCGAAATATCCGGCCAAAAAACCAGACTTCACAATAAATGTTACTTTGAATTTATTTCCACAGAACAAAACAGGAATCAAAACATTAAAAAATCAGCGTTATCAAGATGAGGAAAATACCACATATAATTGGTGTGTAAGAAGTATCAAGAGTCTAGAAAAAAATGAAAAAAGGTCACCGTCTAAGTTATGTGCAGCAGTAAAATTTATGATATCAGTACTAGGACAAGCATTTCTTTGGTGACTGACAAGGAAAGGTACTTTGGTGTCCCCCTCCGATTTTGATAATTTTTATATATGTTATAGTCCATCGAAAATTAAGAGACACGTAATTTTTTTTATCGGCTTAAAGTTATTTTTAAGGGGTGAAATCGACCCCCAAAGTTGAGCATGTTTTGCATCTGGTAGAGTGTTTCATATAGAAGCACTTAACCGATCGTAACGAAACCAATTGCAAAACGTTTTTCACGTCAAATAACCTGTATATAATGTTCAACTTCTTATGCACCCCTATTACATGGGGATGATTCACCCCCGAATATCCAGAATTCTTTTGTATAAAAAAAACTTGCAATCCGATTTCAATAAAACAAACGCCATTTTGCAGAGCAAAAAAAATAAAATTGACGTATTTTTGGGTTTTTCTCAGATTAAAAAAATTAAGGGGGTAAAACACCCTTAAAATGTCAAATTTCATTTTGAGCACTGTCCCCTTCCGATTTCAATATTTTTTTTATAAAATGTAGCTTATCGAAAAATAAGACCACCTATTATTTTTATTGGCTCAAAATTATTTTTAAGGCGTGAAATCAACCCCCAAAGTTGGGCATGTTTTGCATCTGGTAGAGTGTTTCATATAGAAGCACTCAACCGATCGTAACGAAACCAATTGCAAAACGTTTTTCACGTCAAATAACCTGTATATAATGTTCAACTTCTTATGCACCCTTACTTACTGCAGGGGGGTGAACCACCCCCTGACATTCATAATTTTTTGTATAAAAGAAAAATTGTCATTCGATTTCAATGGAAAAACCAACATTTTGAAAAGCAAAAAAAAATTATAGTGAATGTGTCTAGATTTTTCCAATAAAAAAAATTAAGCGGGTAAAACACCCCTAAAATCTCAAATTTCATTTTACGCACTTAAATGATAAAATTCAATTCAATTGGTCTCATTATCATTGCGTATCGACTTATATGCTAAATAATATTTATTTCGCATGTACATCGGCTTTTTAATTATATGAAAAATTGAGTACTCCTACATCTTCGGTGGTCGTGAGCTTCACGATTTTTTATTTTTGTATACACATGGTCTGTACACAAATATATATATATAGGTTATACATAGGCGCTAAAATCTTTCATGTAGTAAAAATAGATTCCAATTCAAATTTTCGTTTCAATTATCATTCCTGAACTTAATGATTATATTTTGAACAGTAATGATGTTCTTCGAAGAAATGTTTGAAACAAAGTGACTTTTTACACCATGAACATCTTACTACAGCCACATTTGTGCAGCCTTCAATTTCACATTGTGTTTGAGATGACATACCAAAAGCGAATTCAACGGGATTTTCGAAATGCTCAGGTCGTTCTTCTATGTACCCACTTTTGAACCAGGCATATCGAAATAAATTTTCGTACCTCGGAGATGATAATTGATTATGTACTAGAGATTGCAGCTTGATTATATTATTTCGTAAATGTAGACTTAAATCATAATCAAGTAACATGACACTGTCTGAAAAATGTCTGACATAATTTTTCCAAATTCTAAATCCGAAGACATCAAGTGGCTGGATATTCCCTGTTGTTCCTTTCGGTATGATCATTGTAACAATTTCTTTGTTATGTGGTGTAACTTCCGTGACAACACTAGGGCAATGTCCACTCCATGAGTCTATTAAAAGCACACTTTTCTCACCGACATTTGGGAAGAACACTTCTTGAAGCCATACTTTGAAATGTTCTATAAATCAATATGTAAAAATTAATAGCACATCTATTTTTTATATTTGAATATTACATACCAACGTACCTGATGTAGCCTTGCCAGATTTTGAAACACTTATAAAAACATTGGGAGGTCGAAAAATGGTTCGTTCTACGATTGGCCCCAACCGCCCGGATGGCTCTTTTAAAATTATCAGAAGAGGTGACAACAATTTTCCTGCTGCTGATATTGTCGGCTGGATGGTGTAGCTATGGGTTGTCGCTGAAACGGATTGTACAAGGCATTCTACTTGTTTTGTACCTTCTTCTGTTAACGTTCGCCCTGAATGGACTTCTAATTGGAAACCACTTTGATCAGAATTATAAATATTTTCCAAGCCATATTCCTCAATTTTCAATTGAACTGCGGAGACAAATTTATTAGCATCGTTTTGTAATATGTCCTTTGATTCGAGAGTCTTTCTTGTCACGAATTTATTTATTTTTCTACTTGTTATTCGATGAACTTTTTTAAACTTTTTTATCCATGTTGGCGAAGCCCTGAAACGCAAATTCTCATGCCCAATCAATTTTTGGGCTTGTAATGCCCATCTCCGAAGATCGATATCGTGTACAATGAGACCTGCTTCTATGGCGCTTTTTAAATTATCGATTGTATATTCAGAAATGCGCGACAATTTTTCCTTGTAAGTTCCGCCTTTATTAATTTGTTGAGCCCAGCGCCTTAATTGGCGCACAGATTTAACGAGTTTAAATCGGTTTTGGACTGTTTCTATTTTCCTATTTTGTTTCGTTTTTGCACTTCTCCAGTACTCAACAGCTCTTTGTTTGTAGTCGTAGCTCAAATCTTCTTCATCGTCAGTACACGTTTCAGGGCTTAATGGAGATTCTCCAAGACCCCATTCGATGTCATTATCTTCGACAGGTTCTACTATGACATCTCTAAACGGTTCTTGAAAATCTAATGTCGTATCTTCGACGATTTCTAACTGATTGAACTCTGCCATAGAGGCCTTCAGAATTTCCGCGAAACTCTCTTTCAATTCCACTTCATTATTGTTAACAGGACTGTCAGGAATGTTCATTACCTCGAATGTAAGAAACAACAGTCTTATTACGTTCATTGGATTGATGGACATGTTAATAACAATACGGTATTCACGATAGCGGACACGATAATGACTGATCAACAGTCGAACAGCAACTTAACTTCTGGAATAATATAAAGTCAGTTTTACCTTTTTCATCTTGAGTGGGCGGTTTGATCTGACATCACCACGAAAACAGCATTTTTATTTGGTTTTCGGATATACCTCAAACATTAGCCTGAGCGAACTGGCTTTTTCAAGAATACTTGGGGTCGAGCCACTATAGCGGTTCTTGATATGAATAAGAATATGGCAAGGCATGAGCCAGCTTTGTTTACATTCTGGGCGGTGAATTGCTGATGCGACTCTTTTGATATTTGAGTTTTTTTTTTATTTTCGTAAATCGTTCAAAATAGAAACTTATATAAATAGAACGGATACCAACACTTCTTTATAAACGTGAAGCATGTCAGAAGGGCAGCGGATGTACATGCGAAATAAATATTATTTAGCATATAAGTCGATACGCAATGATAATGAGACCAATTGAATTGAATTTTATCATTTAAGTGCGTAAAATGAAATTTGAGATTTTAGGGGTGTTTTACCCGCTTAATTTTTTTTATTGGAAAAATCTAGACACATTCACTATAATTTTTTTTTGCTTTTCAAAATGTTGGTTTTTCCATTGAAATCGAATGACAATTTTTCTTTTATACAAAAAATTATGAATGTCAGGGGGTGGTTCACCCCCCTGCAGTAAGTAAGGGTGCATAAGAAGTTGAACATTATATACAGGTTATTTGACGTGAAAAACGTTTTGCAATTGGTTTCGTTACGATCGGTTGAGTGCTTCTATATGAAACACTCTACCAGATGCAAAACATGCCCAACTTTGGGGGTTGATTTCACGCCTTAAAAATAATTTTGAGCCAATAAAAATAATAGGTGGTCTTATTTTTCGATAAGCTACATTTTATAAAAAAAATATTGAAATCGGAAGGGGACAGTGCTCAAAATGAAATTTGACATTTTAAGGGTGTTTTACCCCCTTAATTTTTTTAATCTGAGAAAAACCCAAAAATACGTCAATTTTATTTTTTTTGCTCTGCAAAATGGCGTTTGTTTTATTGAAATCGGATTGCAAGTTTTTTTTATACAAAAGAATTCTGGATATTCGGGGGTGAATCATCCCCATGTAATAGGGGTGCATAAGAAGTTGAACATTATATACAGGTTATTTGACGTGAAAAACGTTTTGCAATTGGTTTCGTTACGATCGGTTAAGTGCTTCTATATGAAACACTCTACCAGATGCAAAACATGCTCAACTTTGGGGGTCGATTTCACCCCTTAAAAATAACTTTAAGCCGATAAAAAAAATTACGTGTCTCTTAATTTTCGATGGACTATAACATATATAAAAATTATCAAAATCGGAGGGGGACACCAAAGTACCTTTCCTTGTGAGAAGATATCAATATGGATGTACCGGCAACGTAGGGCATGCAGTTGGTGCATTGCTTCTGGGATCTCCTAAGTTGAGCAGCTACTTTTGTTTTGGCTATGGCGCGACCAATGTTGCCAAATAGTATTTACTTATATGACCTAATGAAACAACATTGCCTGCGCCGTGGCTAAAATAACGAAAAACAAGCAAGAACAGGAAGTTTCGCATAAGAACCCGTGTTTTTGTAATGTTAAAAAAAAACTTTAATTTATGTCCGTACATGATAGCACAGTTTTGTTTGATTGGTAATAATTTGATGAACGTTCACCACCGTACGTTGAGCCTATACGCACAGAGTACTTGTCCGGCCCATAACTTTTTATTAAGGCATCTTCTCACTTTAAACGCCTCAAAAATAGGCTGTTTTTGCGATTTTTTTTCGAGGATTTTTGCTTAAAATTATGGGATAAAACGGATCCTATGTAATAAACACATCTTTCAAGTACATGAAAAAATTTTTATTTTATTTTTTTAAACAATTATTATAATACATCAGTAGCATTGAAAAACCCGTGTAAAAATGTTATGGTCGTGGCTTGTTGATGGTATCTCCGAGACGGGTCGTCTGAAACAAAAAAATAAAACTGTTTTAGATTCAGTATGTCAGTGGCTATAGCGCATATCATCAGATTTTTGATATTCGCGAAAATAACAAAATGGCGCACGTTTTTCGAAAAAGTAAAAAAAAACCACGATTTTTTTGCAGTTTTTTGTAAAAAAAAAATTCTTAAAATCAAAATTTAAAAAATCTGATGATATGCGCTATAGCCATAACTATGAAGCATATGTCATTCAAATTTCATGACAATCGGCCGGATAGTTTCCGAAATTTCATCAACAAAGCACCGAAAAACCTTGTTTTGAGATAACTGCGTTTAAAGTTTTGGTTGCAGAAAAATCATGAAAAAACCTTACCTCGGGTTAATCAGCGATGCCTGCTCCATACAATGGACCTTCCGATTCTTCGTAGAAGGTGTGTTCGTCCAAAGTAGCTTCCCTTCGTCTCGACCTAGTCTCTTTTGAAGCGTTAGAGCTGCGGCGGTTCCCTACGCGTACGCGATCACTGTCGCGTTTCTCGGCGTATTGAACGGCGATAGGGCCTAGTTTGACACCCATCACCTCCAAAATTTTTAAAACAGGTTGTAGCCCTTCGTTATAAATGCATGCCGCTGTTTGGCAAGCAATTTCCACGGTTTTTCTTGATGATGTTTCTTGAAACATCTTTGTTACAAACTTTACACTTCACATATTGTTGTAATGTAGAAAAAACAAGAAAAAACTGAATAATACTATATCCAGCCGTTGGATCGATGTGTACATCGAAACTTGTATCGTCCGATTTTTTTAATTTTGCTGCACTCGCACTAGCATGACTCGTATCTGCTTCAGACTGGTGTGGAAGCACTCCACGAAATTTTCTTTTTTTAGATTTCGAACTTGGACGTCGCCACGTGGCACTTTGTTGCGAAGTCTTTTTATCCATTATAACAATCCTGAGCGCAGAGATGTTGCCGTTACGAAGTTTCAAATTAGACTGATGAAATAACAGTTTAGCATCGTTGCCGAGTGATTTTCTTTTGAAAAATGCACGTGTTAAGGTCTTATTACATGAGTATAGACCCGAAAACAGAATATACCTAAGCAAGGGGTACTACATTAACAAAAGAACACGGCTATTCAATTGTATAGAGTCAGATATACAGGGACCGTCCGAGCGGCGTGAAAGGGATCGCCGGGTACTCTCAGGTAGTCACCTAACGGTCGCCAAAAAATGTAGTTAGACTCGTCCGATCTTTATGAAATTTCGAGATGACATTTTTGAAGATATGTACTTTCAAAATTTAAAAAAAAAAAAAATCGATTTTTTTAAATTTCCAAAGTGAGAAGACGCCTTAAAATTGCTCATTCAAGTGAAAATCAGGGGTCTCTCTCAAAAGTCAAGGGTCATAAATACGCACTTTTTCATTGTTGGTATTGTCTTATTTAATTTTTATTTTTTTTTATGATTAATCCCGCATAACGGTTTAAATTCTCTTTTTCAAAACATAAAGGGCTATTTTGATAGCTGGCGCCCAAGAACGTCAAAATGAAACGAACGGAGGGGGATTATTTTGTGTGAAATTTGCGTGATCTTAAAACTGGATACAAATTTGACGGTGCATTCATAGCCTGCATTGATCTTTTGACCATTCACCAGTGGTTACTTAGATCTTCTACTAATAAATAGTAGCTTTCCAAAGTATAATAACTTTCATTGCTGGCAATAGTAGTTTTCGAAAGTATGATACGCTACATTGCTGGCAATGGTTTACTGAGTCGCATCTTCAGAAATTTCATAACTGAATGCACCTTATGTTAATGTAATTTTATGATGACTAAGAACACCATTTTATTTCGATTGAATCGACGTCGAATGTTGTGTATGATACAAGGCCATTCTGAAATTTGCAGAAGAATTGATTTTCTTATAAATTTCTGACAGCGAAAAGCAACGCATGCAACGAAAAGCACTTCCAATTTGATTTTCACTTGAATGAGCAATTTTAATAAAAAGTTATGGGCCGGACAAGTACTCTGTGCGTATAGGCTCAACGTACGGTGGTGAACGTTCATCAAATTATTACCAATCAAACAAAACTGTGCTATCATGTACGGACATAAATTAAAGTTTTTTTTTAACATTACAAAAGCACGGGTTCTTATGCGAAACTTCCTGTTCTTGCTTGTTTTTCGTTATTTTAGCCACGGCGCAGGCAATGTTGTTTCATTAGGTCATATAAGTAAATACTATTTGGCAACATTGGTCGCGCCATAGCCAAAACAAAAGTAGCTGCTCAACTTAGGAGATCCCAGAAGCAATGCACCAACTGCATGCCCTACGTTGCCGGTACATCCATATTGATATCTTCTCAGTCACCAAAGAAATGCTTGTCCTAGTACTGATATCATAAATTTTACTGCTGCACATAACTTAGACGGTGACCTTTTTTCATTTTTTTCTAGACTCTTGATACTTCTTACACACCAATTATATGTGGTATTTTCCTCATCTTGATAACGCTGATTTTTTAATGTTTTGATTCCTGTTTTGTTCTGTGGAAATAAATTCAAAGTAACATTTATTGTGAAGTCTGGTTTTTTGGCCGGATATTTCGCGATCTATATGGTTGGTTTCCCTCCGGGATATGAATAAAATTAGTAAACATAAAAAAAAAAAAATTAAGTGGGGTTTTGGATTTTTTGTGATATCATAGGGAAACGCGGGACCACCAATGTACTTGTCCAGGTTTTTTTCCCCGGGAGGGGAATTTTGCTATTTGATATCACTTCTTTTTCCTATAGTATTTTCATATATTTCGCTTTATATAGACTCTAATAGAGTCTGCATATAACAAAAAAACTTACAACGTGTTTGCATCATTACATCATCGATTTATTTGAATGACAGGAATCAGTACTGCTCACACTACTAATTCGACATAAGAGAATGAGACAAATTTTCTACCATAAATTCATTGTTACTGAGGTTGTATAAATATAAGAGCGTTTCGTTCCTGTGATAAGAAAAAAGTTATAATGTTTTCAAAAGGGTTAACTACAAACTCGAAGTATTTTCGAGATGTTAGTAATTCGTTGATAGGTTATTATTCGATTATAGCTTGGCAGGAAGGTGTTATAGAATAGACCTCAAGTACCAATTTTTCCCCAAGGCAAAAATTCAGAAAATTAAATACTTTATCATTAGCTTTCAAGTTGTGTATTAGAATAAGGCATTCAGGGGCGAAAAGGCAGCGAGGATATTAGTAATTTCGGTCTAAGCTATAAATAGATAATTATATTTAACTTTACTGTCAGGAGCCTCAGAATTATTATTCTTTCAAAGATGAAATGACGGAAGAATATGATGCATCATCCTTGACTTACAAATTGTTTTATAAAACAGAAAAAAATTAGATTTAAAAAAAATTCGGCCGAAGTACTTGACGAATGTTTTTTCACTTAGTTTACATAATGTATCGGTCATGGTGACAACCTCGCCAAGTACTTCAGCCGAAATTCTTTTTCATCTAATTTTTTTTCGTTTGCAATCTTTTTTTGCTTCGGACTCTTATTTATACAGAGTTTTTATTTTCATTTTGGTTGGTAAAACAACTACATTTTCGAACTTGAGTCTTTTCTCTATCAACATTCAACATTATTTGAAGATTTTATGTCACACGATAAAGCCTCCCGTACTTGGCCACATATATTTTAGTATAGCTCAATTTATTTTATAACTTTTTGCGAAACCCAACCTTAGCTTTTCGCGAGGATTAACTCATTTTGTTTTGTGTGATTTGAATTTATTTGATACATTTTTTGAGAGTGGTCACTTTTCTTATTTTTTGATAGGATTTGATTTTCTCAGGGATTTTTGCGAGAAAAGGTTTTTGCAGTGTATGTACATTCGTGGAAAAATATGGGAACGGCGGTCAACAAATGTACTTGTCCAGGTTTCTTCCGCGAGGGGGATTTTTATGCATGATATAATGCGTTTTTTCTCGTTCTTTTCAAACATATCGCTTTATATAGATTAGAAAAAGGTTATATTGGGAAATTATCGCTTTTTCATTTCCAAACCCTGACCCCTTCTACTTCGAGTTAGGTTTTTTCCCCATGAAATAAAGGGGCACGTGTTTTGAAATTTTCAATTTGGCATTTTTTTAATTCTCGAACCAGTAAAATTTTTTTGACATTTCGATTTACCTTTCTGGAATCAGGCTAAAATAAGTCGGGAACTGGGAGTCTGATACAAAAATTTACAAAGCTTTTGAGGGCAAGATTAGAGCAGTCAGAACTTTTCCATAGAATTTGTAGCTATTTGAATTTGTGTTTATCAAAGAAACATATTAAACAGCAGTATCTCCTTGTTATATTTGTAGATTTGTGGTAAAAAATATTACGCTTATTTCAGCTTGTTGATAAAAATGGAGCGATTTTTTTCGAAATTTTTCATTTTTGATTAATGATAAAATAAAAAACCAGTTGAGAAAACATATCGAATCTATTGTGAAAAAAGTTCACGCATTTTTTCATTCTTATTTTTATTAACAAGGTGGAATCATGATTATTTTTCAATACCATTGAAGAAGTTACTACCATGAAAATAAAAAGTTACAACTATTTCAATATTCTCATTGAATATAGAAAAGTTCAAATAGTATGTTATGGAAACTCCAAAACAATATATTGAACAAAGCGGACAAACTGAGAACAGGATCGTACCCAAGAGAATGAAATGAATTTAGTTGTATTAGTCACATTAGCTTTGAGCAAATTTTGTTACCATCAAAACCAGAGCGACTGTAGAGGAAAGCCTTTGGAATACAACTTTTTCAATTCATAATACCATAATCAGAGCTAAGAAGTAGAAATACTTAGCATACATGTCTCCTCGTCACAAAATGGTCAAAGTTTGTAGATATCGGCTACGTTCCAATGATACAAATTTCGATACTATCAGAAGAAGAGCACCCGAAGACATTCTAAAACAACTTTTTAAATTTATTATGCCACAACTAAAGTGGAAAAGTGAAAAAACATAGTGCACTTTAAGCCCAACAAAGTTCAGAAAATTTGGATGTATCTATTGCGTTCCGAGGACAGAAATTTTAATCCCATCCAAAAATGAGCAGCCAAAGACATTTTGTAATAAATTTTTCAATTCATAATGCCACAATCAGAGACAGAAAATGGAAATACTTGGCGCACATGTCGCTTCACAAAATATTAAAAGTTTGTAAATATCGGCTACATTCCCATGATACAAATTTTGATGCAAATTTTGATATTTATAACAATAATGGCCGTGAAAGCCTCAAAACTAGAACTTACAGATATTTTAATATTATGTTTGAATTTTGAAAAGTTCAGAAAGTATGTTATGGATATTTTAAAACAATAAATTCAACAAAGCGGGCAAACTTAGATCAGTACTGTGCCCAAGAAAATGGATCGAGTTGAGTTGTACCAGTTGCATTATCTTCGTGCAGATTTTCGTACCATCACAACCAGAGCATCCATAGAGCAAATCTTTTTGAAAACATTTTTCAATTGGTTATGCCACAATAGGAGCCAAAAAGTAACAATACTGAGCACACATGTTGCTCCAGGAAATTTCCAAAGTTTGTAAGTATACGTTGCGTTCCAATGAAATAAATTTTTATACTTCCAGAAAAAAGGAACCAAAGACTTTTTGACAATTTTTTGAATTAATCATGCCACAACTTATGCATACCACACATTGGGCTCAATAAAGTTTATGAATTTTGCATGTTGCCATTACTTTTCGAAACCAAATTTTAATCCCATCCAAAAATGAGCAATCGAAGAATTTTCATAATAAAATTTTCAAGTCCTGATAATGCCACTATTCGAGCAAAAAAGTGGAAATATTGGGCACACTTGTTACTTCACAGATATTTCAAAGTCTGTACGTATCCATTGCAATTCAATTATACAAATTTTGATAATATCAGTAAAAATACATCGGAAGACTTCCTGAAACAATTTTTCAAAATTCATAATGTTACAACTAAAGTGGTGAAGTGAAAAAATAGAGCGCATATTGAGCCAAACAAAATTCTGAAATTTTGCATATATTCATGGCGTTCCAAAGACAATAATTTTGATCCCATCGACAAATGAGCAACCGAAGAATTTTCATAACAAAAGTTCAATTTGCAATGCTAAAATCGGAGGCAAAATGTAGAAATACTTGGTACATTTGTCGCTTCATACAATTTCCGAAGTCTGTAGGCATTCGTTGCAATCCAAAGATATAAATTTTGATAATATCAGAAAAAACACATCGGAAGACATTCTGAAACAATTTTTTAAAATTCATTATGCTACAACTAAACCGGGGATGTAAAAAAATATAGAGCATATTGAGCCAAACAAAATTCTGAAATTTTGCATATATGCATGGCGTTCCGAAGACAATAATTTTGATCCCATCGACAAATGAGCAACCGAAGAATTTTCATAACAAAAGTTCAATTCATAATGCTAAAATCGGAGGCAAAAAGTAGAAAACTTGGTACATTTGTCGCTTCACACAATTTCCAAAGTCTGTAGGCATTTGTTGCAATCCAAAGATATAAATTTTGATAATATCAGAAAAAACACATTGGAAGACTTTCTGAAACAATTTTTTAAAATTCATTATGCTACAACTAAAACGGGAATGTGAAAAAATATAGAGCATATTGAGCCAAACAAAATTCTGAAATTTTGCATATATCCATGGTGTTCCGAAGACAATATTTTTGATCCCATTGACAAATGAGCAACCGAAGAATTTTTATAACAAAATGTTCAATTCATAATGCTACAATCGGAGCCAAAAAGTGGAAATACTTGGTACATTTGTCCCTTCACAGAATTTCTAGAGTCTATATGCATTCGTTGCAATACAAAGATACAAATTTTGATAGGATATGGAGTATATACCGCCATAGTCTTTTGACATAAAGATATATTATACGAGCCATTTTGACATAAAGATATATCATTACTTACTACGGTTATCATCCAGATGCATCCATATATATCCAGATGCAGGTTGATGACAGTGTATTTGTCTATTAATTCATCAAATGCGAGATGATTCTACACCATATTTTGGATAGAAAAACGACGTCGAAAATCTTTTGAAATGGACCATCAATTATCATGCAAGGATCATTTTATGATGTACAAATCTTATTATGGCAAGCGAGGAACATTTTATAATAAAGAGGAAAGAGACCAATAAAATAAATTGTCAACAGTGTAGAGTTAACAAAAATATTTATTAGACACTGCTCAAAACTCGGCATGATAATAACAAACTTTGCCGCATATACATTTTTTTGACACTCATTATTAGTTTTATAGTTTCTTTTCCAAATTTACATCGATTCACACCAATCATGATTAACAGTTCAACGTATACCATTTCATAGTTATCAAAGAAACGAAAAGAATGATTTCTCAAGAAATCTTATACGAGGAACATTTAATCGCGAAAGAGAAATTCCGTCGTAGAGTTTGGAAAATAAAAACAGCAGGGTTAACAATGATAAAAAAATACATATTCATTTCAGCACTGTTCGAAAGTTGATTAAAAGCACTTCACTATTTTCACACCATCACGTTCTTATTATTACCGTAACCAAGAGTCGATCGAACCTAACCATGATATTTATAACCTCACAACTGTCCGTGAAAAAACATTCATATTTTCAATACTGTTTAAGCAACGAGATTCTAAAATTAATTAAAACATTAAAATAATTTATCCGTTAGCTTGTACGCCCCACACTTGGTTATCTCAAAACTCTGTTCCAGCTTTCCGCTGTGTCGGTATATGTCCATTCGCGACAAAAAAATTCATGAAAAATAATGGGTCATTTCCTCCGGCTTCAAGAGACCTTTGACGGTGTTATGTAGAGCCACGTTGAAAAAACCAACCAACACATCCCGCACTGTTTTTACGAAACTTCGATCAAACTTTTAAAAATTATAACCAAACTCTTCCACACGTCCTGCACTGTTTTCATTATTTATTTTTTGAATTCCGTTTCATACAGATTCACACATTGCGCATGACTCGTTTCATTGCGCAGTTGCATGTTGCGCATCATTATGCGCATGCGCACTTGTTCATCAAAATGATGAGACCCAACGAACACGACCACAGATCACACACCTTTAATGGTTTATCACAGATACAGACACCAACCAGAAACTCGAGAGGCTTCAAGAGGCCTTTGATGGTGTTATGTTGGTGTGTAGAGCCACGTTGAAAAAACCAACCAATTAGAAACTCGCGAGCGGCTTTGAGCCTCTGATGGTGTTATGTACATACACGTCGAATTTCCGATGTGTTATATAGAACGTTGAAAAAACCAACCAATCAGAAACTCGCGAGCGGCTTTGAGCCTCTGATGGTGTTATGTACATACACGTCGAATTTCCGATGTGTTAGTATTTTTTCCATAATCTTGACCCTATGCAAAGTTTTTTCTCAGCAATTACACCACCGATCATGCTGATTTTGGGCTCAAGCGAAAGAGAAATTCTTAATTAGTCTCCAGTTCAATTTTCAAGGCATCAAATGGCTCCTGAGCTTCGTAATTGAAAGAAATGACATGCCAATATTACCCCCACCACCGCGAATCGTTTTATTCAGAGATAATATAGTCTCGGCGAGCCTCGGGCCAGCAGACGACAGAGCTGTCAATGTTATCTACGCTGACATAACCAGTAAAACCCTAGCTCAATATCAAATATGCAATGCGATGCTATAAAGAAAAAGCGAACGAACTTAGTACAGCTTGCACAAACAAAGCGCAGAAATTCATTTCAGTTAACACCTCGCGTTTCCTGCAGTATATTGAGAAATTCGATACATATATTTGGTGCATCTCAGCAATGTGCATTTCACTAATATGAGAAAAACATGAGCGAAAGGCCAAAAATGAAACCGTATAGAAATATTTGTGGAACACTTTTTTTTTTAACAAATCATATCACAATGCACACTAAAAACTTGAATGAATATTGAATTGTTACATTGTTTTCTCATGCTTTTATTTCCACTTATATCTTTTGCACAAGCCTGACCGAGTGATGCCATTACACTATTGCTGAATTTCTGATCCTTCGACTTGTTGTGAAATATGACAACAGATGATCCTTGAATATTTACGCTGACATAATCAGTAAAACCCCATCTCAATATAAAATATGTAGTGCGATGCCAAAAAGAAAGAGAGAAGGAACTTAGCACAACTCGCAGTAACGAAGCGATGATCCTTGTATGCAAAGGAAATAAGGCATCTCTTGTTTTCGCAAGGAATAGCAAATGCTTCATTGCTTTAAGTTTCACCAGTTTTTTTAGATCAAATTGTCGAAGGAGAGAATCTCAGCCCAATTCACAGCTCGCAGCGCCTTCAGTATATTGGTAAATTTCTTGAAGCCGAAAAGAAAAATCGAAGGAACTGAACGCAACCTGCAGAATATTGGAAATTTTATGTTTATTTGTAGACCGCATCTGAAAAGTATTGAAAATCATGATTTAATGACAAAAGTTATTTGTCAAATTTTTATAATTAAAGTATTTCATCAACAATTAATAGTTTTACAGGTTTTTATTTATGAACACATGATACATCTTGTCACAACTATTTTCATACACTCACTTTTGGAAAAAAAACAGTCTTTTGATCTGTAAGAAAAATTTAAGTGACATGATTAAAAAAAAAATCGTTGCGTTCCAGATTGAAACTTCAACATCATTATTTACGAGTTCACACATTTTCAGAACGTATAACACTGATTTTTAAGGTTATGTTCGTTGTATTTTCTAGCACTTATTCTGGCCACACTAATTAACGGTTTTATTCGGATTATTTTATACGGAAAAATAAAAATGATAACCTCAACGAGTGGTGAGGTTTGTTTCTATTTGGCTTTTCTGGAATCCGAAACAAAAATGATTTCACCAGCGGGTGCGAGGTTATCTTTTTTAATTTCGCTGATGATTAATTCCGAGATATTAAAAAATATTATTATCACATTTCGCAATATTTATATATTACCGTTTTTTCGCACTATTTATATATTTAAACTATTTATGAATCACGATTTTTCACAATCTAAAAAACACGCGATTTACACGACTCGCACTTTACACTGTCAAAAGTCAAAACTACCGTCACACTGGTCATAAACATTCAAACTTTCCGTGGTATGGGTGCAGAGGCATGTAGTCACAGCGACACGTTCAAAAACATCACTCGTGTGCACACTGGTTTACCGGTTTGGGAATACAGGGAAATGACCACACTCGTGACCAATCAGAATCTCGATAGGCACGCTGAGGCCTTTCATTGTGACATATACAGACACGTCAAATTCTTCGATGTGTTGGAATTTTTGCATAATTTTGAGCCTGTGCAAAGTTTTTTCTCAGCAAATACGGCATCAATCGTGCTGATTTAAAGCTCAATCGAAAGATTTTTTTCTTAATTAGTCTTCAGTTCAATTTTTAAGTCATCATCTGTTTCCTGAGCTTCGTAATTCGAGAAAATGACTTTCGGTTTTTACCCCCACCACCGAAATTTACTTTATTCAGAGATAATATAACAATACGAAATATTGTCGATCGATCCATCGAACAAATAAGCAATGTAACTTGAGCACTTTAACAATCATTCCGGATAAATGTCGATTATAGAATATATGTTTTTTTCCGATTTTCGGTGAACGTTTTTTGAACTGTCCGCGGATTATAAACAAAAAAGACGTAGCTGAAAACATCGCGTCACTCATAACGCTCGTAACCAAAACTTTTCGTCGAATGGGAACAGAGGGATATGTCGTCAGTTGCGCCCAATCAGAAAAACGCCAGCGCCACGAGGCTTTTCTCTGTTTACACAGAGAAACTCTCCGATCATCGCATAATTTTGCCTGTGCAAAGTTTTTTTTCAGCAATTACGGCATCAATCGGATTGATTCATGGCTCAATCGATGAGGGACAACTTTATTAGTCTCCAGTTCAAATTTCAGATCATGAAATTACCCCTGGGCTTCGTAATTCAAGAAAGAGTCTACCCCCACCGTCGAAATCGCTTTATTCAGAGATAATAGTCTCGGGTGAGTCCCGGGCAAGCAGACGACGCTGTCAAATGTACTTGTCCCGAGACTCTGCCGAGTCTCTTGATTCACATTGCTGAGACGTACCAAATATATGTATCGAATTTCTCAATATACTGCAGGAGACGTAAGGTGTTAACTGAAATGAATTTCTGCGCTTTGTTTGTGCAAGCTGTACTAAGTTCGTTCGCTTTTTCTTTATAGCATCGCATTGCATATTTGATATTGAGCTAGGGTTTGACTGATTATGTCAGAATAGATATTCAAGGATTATCTGTTATCATGTCAAAATTCTAGGATTTGGAGCTGTTCAGAAAAACAGAAGTTATATCCTGGCCAAAAATCCCCTCCCCGGGGAAAAAACCTTGGACAAGTACATTTGTTGATCCCTGTTTCCATTTGTTTTCACAGAAAAACACTACCCAAAAAAGTACAAAATTTTTTAAAAATTGGCAAGATCGAGACAGGAAAAAGAAGATTGTTTCTATAAAATAACTATACTCCAAATGACAAATAGAAATGAAAAACTTCACATATTTTATCGAGATCCCTAGAAAAAAAGCAACAATGCCCATTGTGAGTGTCTAGTAAAAAACAGAGTTTACAAGTATATGATTAATTTGCGCATAAAAAAAATAATTACTTTACAAAAATAGAAATGGTAAAGCCAATGATTTAAGTTCAGCACTAAAATTTATAATATCAATAATAGGATAAGTATTTTATTGTCGCTTGAGGATGGAGTATTGCACAGATGTTAATCTATACAAGAAACGTTTTGCACAGATGTTAATCTATACAAGCTTTTCATTCTCTGATAATTTTGTCAGAATTTCAAAAAAAATACGAATCCTACGACGTTTTGAAATTTTCAAAAAAAGGGTGTCGACGCTCTAACTTCCGAAAATATTAAGATTTATTACTAATTTTTTGTTTATAAATAGATTATCATAATAGGAAGGTTGGTATTGAATTTGGGAGATATCGGTTGAACGGTTTAAATTTTATGATTTTTCGAATTTTACGAAAATCTGAGTTTTTCGAAAAATCGTCTAACCGCTTTAATTTTTGCAAATTTTGTAAGATATTGTGTATAAGTCTGTACTTCCAATGCTGAAAGCTTCCTCTATGAGGAAGCCAAAATGAAAAATATAGCACCTCATAGAGTAAGCTTGGAGCATCGTGCATGTAGAGCACCGTGCATCTTGAGCACCGTGCATCTTGAGCACCGTGCATCTTGAGCATCGTGCATCTTGAGCACCGTGCATTTTGAGCATCTTGCATCTTGAGCATCGTGCATCTTGAGCACCGTGCATCTTGGGCACCGTGCATCTTGAGCATCGTGCATCTTGAGCATCGTGCATCTTGAGCACCGTGCATCTTGACCATCTTGAGGAAGCAATTTGCAAATTTTAATTTGGAGCATTTTTTCGTTTGCTATCTTTTTTTACATATTTCGATAGTATGATACCCAAAGAATGTACTGACCAAAGGAAAACTCGAAATATCGAATATTTGCGGAGTTATCGCATATAGTCTAGAGCGCGGGGACAGCATGCGGTCAGGTAGCGAGTCGGGCGCTCGGACCGTTGGAGGCGGAGCAACCTTAGCTTCACAATACTTACTTATTTACCTTTTGTATAGCCAGGCAGATATTTCGAGGAATTTCTTGAAACGACACGCCACTCCTTTTCATGTGAACGCCATTATATATATATATAGCGTGAAACTGTAGGTAAGCAAAACGAAACGTTACCCGAGGAATAGAGTCGGTTTAGCTCGAAAGTTTGTCGTGAACGGTTGAATTTTCAAAACTAAAATGCCGAACTATCCGAAAGGAACCCGAGGTAATATAGTTCGGAAATCAAAACGTGTAAACGTGTAAATCAAACGTGTAAAAAAAAACGATTTCAAGGAAATCAATTCGCTGATGAGAGCGGGGAGAGTTTCGGGCCGAGTACAAGTGACGGTATAAGTGCAAGTGCTAAAAAACTAAAGTCTGCATGCACAGAGGATATCCGTACAAATCCTTTGCGCTCATATAGAATGATTGAGTTTTTGCAGCTCTATCAGACATTTTAATTTGTTCTGTATTCAAGCAAAGGATAATTTTTACAGAGTCAGGGCATAGAGGCCTGGGTTTCAAAATTGTCGTTACGTGTCGGTGCGGTAATCGAGAAATTCATTCAGGACATTTGATTCATACTGGTTACGAAATTAATCGAAGTGTTGTGCCCCGCATGGCAACATAAAATTAGCTGAAATCAATTGCAACGTAAATTGATTGGCAACAGGAAGCCAGCATAAATAATAGCTAAGACAGCACATTCCTACAACCGATCGTCGCATGGGTCTATCGACCCCGAGCAATCTCACCCTAAAATGCTGACAGGGCATTATGCCACCGAACGTTCGAGAACGTTCCGCGATGACAAATAAATCAATAGAAGGGGTAAAATTCGATACCATTTGGGGGAAATTCGTAAATCAATAAAAGCGAAGACAATGCCCAAAATCGGCAGTCTGCGACAATCTACGACATATTCTAGAACGATTGGTCTCAAGGCAAACACACCTTGACTTTGTATTTTAATCTTTAACTTTATCAATAAACCTAACGTTAACTTGTTCTAAAGTATTGAGTTGGAGTTTTGGCTCAATTATTGGCAATAATCCCCAAAATACCCGTCCTCGATAACTCGTCCCCACGTGACGGTCTTCGCGGGCACAACAGAAGGCTTATGTTAGTCATGAGACTTTTTGGGGTCGCAAGATAAGAAATCAATACATTTTGCCATCTCATCGATCTGTGTACTGGACTCAATTAAAGTAGCTACACTAAAATCATCGAGCATATTTATGCAGCTGCTATGTCGTCATTCGATTTTTCATTACAGAATGCTGTAAAAGAAGTGGTGAAAAAAAATGTCGAACATGAAAGAGCAGAAAAAATTCTCAAAGTCTCTGATGACGGTACATGGAAAAAGCGTGGGTTCAAATCACTGTATGGTGTTACCACGCTCATCGGCTACTACTCTGGTAAAGTTACTCTGGTAAGGTTTGGTAGTGAAAAGCAGTTACTGCCACTTCTGTACGTTCTGGAAAAATAAGACTCATACTAAAGAATATGAGGAATGGTTCGAAGATCACGAAGAAAATTGCATGAAGAATCACGAGGGCTCCGCGGGAAAAATGGAGGTTGACTCTATGAAAGAAATGTTTTCCAGATCGGAAGAGAAATTCGGCGTAAAGTATGGCAATTATATAGGTGATGGGGATTCAAAAACTTTCAAGGCCATACTAGAACTAAATCCTTATGGTGACGAGTTGACTGTTATAAAAAGTGAATGCATTGGCCACGTAGAGAAGAGAATGGGCACCAGACTCCGAAACGTGAGAAAAGAAAAAAAACTTTCCGGAAGAGGCAAGTTAACGGATAAAGTTGTGAAAAAACTCACAAAATATTATGGTTTGAGCATTCAAAGAAATGTAAATAGTGTTAAAAATATGAAAAAAGAGATTATGGCTACTTGTTATCATATTTTTTCAACGAAGGATGAGTCGAATCACGAATACTACCCGACTGGACCCGAAAGCTGGTGCAAATGGCAGAAAGCAATCGCCTTAAATAAAAATCGAAAATTGGAAGATCTTTCACCGTTACTTGATGAAAATATCAAACAGCATCTCCTGCCAATTTATCAAGATTTGTCCAGAGATGATTTTCTAGAAAGATGCTTGTGTGGCCATACCCAAAATGCTAACGAAAGTTTCAACTCGACGATCTGGCGATTGGCTCCAAAACACTTACATTCTGGACTAAAAATTGTTGAAATTTCGGCCTACATTATTGCTGGGGTACTCAATGATGGCTTTTCTTCGATCCTAAGGATTATTAATGCGTTGGACATAATCATTGGCACCAACTGCAAAGTTTTCGCCGAAACCTCTGATGAGGCGCGAATTGTACGACAGAACCGGATGAGTCTTTCTAAGACAAAAGAAGCTCGTACAGCCCGGAAACAGCAGCTAGCGGAGATAAATCAGTTTTTCGAGGAAGTTGAAGGTCTACTGTACGTGCATGGAATCGCTGATTAATCGGTAAGTCACTACAATTAACGGGACAGACCTAGTTAGAATTTTCGAAAAATCGATTTTTTTTTTATTTCATTTTCAAAAAGTAGAATCTCTTACGAACATTTTCCGCCCAGGTAAATGTAAATCGGACCATTATTCGCCGAAATACAAGACTTTGTAGCACGTCGTGTCTGAGCCATGCAAACCGTACTCAAAACTTTAAATGCGTTTTTCTCGAAACCATGTTTTTGAAGTCGGTGATCACTGTAGCTCGAGAACGGCTTTACCGATCGGGTTGAAATTTATATCACTTCTTCTATACATGGTAGTCCTCCATATGAACGAAGGATTTTTTTTTTTGATAATTATTTTTATTTTTAATAGCAAAAAATGGAACTGATATTTTGGTCAAAAAAACACTTTTGACTTTTAACGGCCGCCATTTTGTGAAAAATGGAAATTTTTCAAAACCCTTCGTTCAACTGGAGCATTATATCATTAACTAAAAATCCCCTCCGTTCTTTTTGTTTCAGATGAGCCGTTGCAGCGTGAGCTTGATCACCGCAAACCGTGTTTTTTTTTGCAGCGTCCTCGGCAATTGACGGTCACCAGCTTATTTCGATATGTATTGCGTTGAAAAAATTGCAACATATACATTACATATGTATCTTTTAAACGGAAGAACTTTTGTTGTGAATTATTTTATCGTTTGACCAAAAAAAAATCGGAAAAAAGGCCTTTTTTTTGACGTTCCAACTAGGTCTGTCCCGTTAATAGTTTTCACATGTTGAAATTTTAAACGCGATTATCTCGAAACTACTTTTTCAAAAACTGCTCGTGTTGTAGCTCAAAAAGTTATCGACCGATTTGGATGAAATTTTGGAAGGTTACTCTCAGTAATATTATCGGAAGGATAAACCTAAAGTTTGAAAGGTAGCGTGTAAATAAATAATTTTTTTGGGGTCAAATATGTCGAAAAAATGGTCGAAAATTGGAACTTTGGAGTAAAAAGCTTTTTCATCATTTTTTTAGGTACATTCTTCCACTTAATATGTCAGTAAACGAATGACACTTATTAAATCTTTTTCAGATTAACAGAAAAAGAGTGACAACTGCAGCACTTTTCAATGTCGCGGAAAATAGGCGTCCGAACACCCTTAATAACGCCGCCATTTTGTTGGTCAATCCGAAAAGAAAATATTTTTTTTAAACTTGACAGTTATAATAAATTCATGTTCAAATTTGAAAATGATCAGATTATTTTATCCTCTGTAAAAAAATTCCCGAAAAATACGTATTTTTCACGCTCCTAAAGGGATTTCTCTCCTTAATATATTTATTTAATAAACACAAATTCAAGTAGCTACAAATTCTATGGAAAAGTTCTGACTGCTCTAATCTTGCCCTCAAAAGCTTTGTAAATTTTTGTATCAGACTCCCAGTTCCCGACTTATTTGAGCGTTTTTCCAGAAGTGTAAATCGAAATGTCAAAATAATTTGACTGGCTCGAGAATAAAAAAAATTGCCTAATTGAAAATTTTAAAACACGTGTCCCTTTATTTCATGGGGAAAAAACCTGACTCAAAGTAGAAGGGGTCAGGGTTTGGAAATGAAAAAGCGATAATTTCCCAATATAATCTTTTTCTAATCTATATAAAGCGAGATGTTCGAAAAGAACGAGAAAAACGAATCATATCATGCATAAAAATCCCCCTCGCGGAAAAAACCTGGACAAGTACATTTGTCGACCCCCATTCCCATATTTTTCTACGAATATACATACACTGCAAAAACCTTTTCTCGCAAAAATCCTTGAGAAAATCAAATCATATCAAAAAGTAAGAAAAGTGACCACTTTTAAAAAATATATCAAATAAATTTAAATCACACAAAACAAAATGAGTTAATCCTCGCGAAAATCTAAAGTTAGGTTTCGCAAAAAGTTTTAAAATAAATTGAGCTATACTAAAATATATGGGGCCAAGTACGGGAGGCTTTATCGTGTGACATAAAATCTTCAAATAATGTTGAATGTTGATAGAGAAAAGAATCAAGTTCGAAAATGCAGTTGTTTTACCAACCAGAATGAAAATAAAAACTCTGTATCAATAAGAGTCCGAAGCAAAACAAGATAGCAAACGAAAAAAAATAAGATGAAAAAGAATTTCGGCCGAAGTACTTGGTGAGATTGTCATCATAACCGATACATTTTGTGAATTAATTGAGAAAACACTCGTCAAGTACTTCGGCCGAATTTTTTTTTAAACAAATTGTTTTGTATGTTTTATAAAACAATTTGTAAGCCAAGAATGATGCATCATATTCTTCCGTCATTTCGTCTTTGAAAAAATAATAATTTTGAGGCTCCTTCTGACAATCAAGTTAAATATAGTGATCTATTTATAGCTTAGACCGAAATTGTTAATATCCTCGCTGCCTTTTCGCCCCTGAATGACTTATTCTAATACAAAACTGGAAAGCTAACGATAAAGTATTTAATTTACTGAATTTTTGCCTTGGGAAAAAACTGGTACTTGAGGTCTCTTCTATAACACCTTCCTGCCAAGCTATAATCTAATAATAACCTATCAACAAATTACTAAAATCTCGAAAATACTTCGAGTCTGTAGTTAACTCTTTTGAAAACATTATAACTTTTTTTCTTATCACACGAACGAAATGCTCCTATATTTAAACAACCTCAATAACAATGAATTTATGGTAGAAAATCTGTCTCATTGTCTTATGTCGAATTAGTAGAGTGAACAGTACTGATTCCTGTCATTGAAATAAATCGATGATGTAATGATCCAAATACGTGGTAAGTTTTTTTGTTATATACATACTCTATTGGAGTCTTTATAAAGCGAAATATATGAATATACTATAGTAAAAAGAAGTGATATCAAATAGCAAAAATCCCCTCCTGGTGAAAAAAAACCTGGACAAGTACATTGGTGGTCCCTCGTTTCCCTATGATATCACAAAAAGTCCAAAACCCCACTTAAATTTTTTTTTTTTAATGTTTACTAATTTTATTTATACCCCGGAGGGAAACCAACCATATAGATCACGAAATATCCGGCCAAAAAACCAGACTTCACAATAAATGTTACTTTGAATTTATTTCCACAGCACAGAACAAGAATCAAAACATTAAAAAATCAGCATTATCAAGATGAGAAAAATACCACTTATAAATGGTGTGTAAGAAGTATCAATAGTCTAGAAAAAAATGAAAAAAGGTCACCATTTAAGTTACGTGCAGCCGTAAAATGTATGATATCAGTACTAGGACAAGTATTTCTTTGGGGACTGAGAAGATATTAACATGGATGTACCGGCAACGTAGGGCATGCAGTTGGTGCATTGCTTCTGGGATTTCCTACGTCGAGAAGCTACTTTTGTTTTGGCTATGGCATGATCAATGTTGCCAAATAGTATTTACTTATATGATCTAATGAAAGAATATTGCCTGCGCCGTGGCTGAAACAACGAAAAACATTCAGAAACCAGTCGGAAACTCGGCACACAAACGCAGGAACAGGAAGTTTCGCATAAGATCCGATACTTTTGTAATATTCAAAAAAAACTTTAATTTATGTCTGTACATGATAGCACAGTTTTGTTTGATTGGTAATAATTTGATGAACGTTCACCACCGTACGTTGTTGAGCGTATATGCACAGAGTACTTGACCGGCCCATAACTTTTTGTTTGATTTTTACTTGAATGAGCAATTTTAATAAAAAGTTATGGGTCGGACAAGTACTCTGTGCGTATATGCTCAAGGTACGGTGGTGAACGTTCATCAAATTATTACCAATTAAACAGAACTGTGCTATCATGTACGGACATAAATTCAAGTTTTTTACAAAAGTACGGGATCTTATGCGAAACTTCCTGTTTCCTGTCAAAACAAAGAAGTAGAAATACACAGCACACATATTGTCCAATAAAATGATGAATCTTGGTATGGATCCTTGATCTTGGTATGCGTACCAATGAGATAAAAAATAGGGACCGAAAGATACAACCAAACTGAATAAAGAAAAATATGACAACTTATTAAAATAATGATCACACAATAAATCTAATTAGCACACATTCATTTGATTAAAGTTTTCGGTTGTTTATTTGAGTTCATCAACATACAGTGGCGTACAAAAATTTCGGGTCACCCTATTTTTTCCGATTAATTGATAAAATATTTTTTTTCTTCACTCATTCATTGTTCAAAATATTCAAGAGAGTTAGAATGAAGGTAACAACGTCGTATATTATATTTAATTATAGCGTATTTTTCGTGTACTACGTGGAATGACTTTGGTCGGTGTGCAAAAGTATCGGGCCACTATATCGCCGCGGCTTTGTACGCACGGTTTGTTTACATTTTTTTCCTCATTAGTTTTAAAACATGTCCTACAATGGAAAATCAATCTCCTTTGTGTCACAATGCCAAAACACACGAATATTCAGCTTCGTGAAATCGTGTTAAAACTTTCGTCAGAAGGAAAAAGTTCTCATGACGTTGCGGAGACTTTATCTATTGACAAAAGTACCGTTAATCGTATTATTATTAAATATAAATTAACAAACTCACTGTGTGACAAAAATCCGAGCGGTAGACCGCGAAAAACTTTGAATCGCGTCGACAAAATTATAAAAAGGAAGTGCATTGTAGATTCACTAAAAAGTGCTGCAGATGTTTCCCGGAAATTGCGAAGTGAAAATCTAGCTGATGTTAGTCGGAGTACGTTATCTCGACGTCTCAAAGCTGCGCGGCTGATTGGACGTGTTGGTGTAAAAAGCCATTGATTAGTAAAAATATAGTTTAAAAAAACTAAAAAAACACGCTTTTAAAAAATATCGAACTAAAAAGTTTAAAATAATTTTAAAAATAAAATTATGACAATAGTACATAAAAAATACTAGTATAATTGAGGGAAAAGTGTGGGGCGCTTGATATACGATAATTATAGCACAAAGCGCCCCACGCTTTTCCCTCAATTATACTAGTATTTTTTATGTACTATTGTCATAATTTTATTTTTAAAATTATTTTAAACTTTTTAGTTCGATATTTTTTAAAAGCGTGTTTTTTTAGTTTTTTTAAACTATATTTATTTTTAACTTTTTAGTTCAACATTCTTTAAAAGCGTGTTTTTTTAGTTTTTTAAACTATATTTTTAATAAATAGGAGCCATATGCATCATGACCCTTAATATTTGTATGCATCTAGGACCTAGCGAATTCCTCTCTAGGTGTAGAAATCGTTGAGTGTCCGCTAAGAATACATTAATCCATACTCATTAAATTTTGAATGAAAATTGTAATTTTCGTTCCGCATTAGAGTACGTAACAACAAATAAGTAAGAGTTATTTATTTCCGAGTTTCATTCAGTTTGGAATGACCGTAATATTATAACCACCGTTGCTTAACCCTTGGCTGGAGCTGAGTCATGATGCCTTCTTATATATACGGCCAACGACGCCGACATTTAGTGTGAGGAGGTCTAGTACTATAGATTTCTGCGGAGTGGACTCTTCCGTAGTCGACTATAGCGAGTTGCCACTAGCGACTTGAGCGCAGAACGTAGATGCGCAGAAAGTTTTGGTCCGCCACATTGGATCCGCCATTTTGAATTTTGAATTTTTGAGGGCAGAATCGTAATCAGCGACCTCGGAAACCCCTGAGTACTAAATATCAAGCAATTCGAATGAACTTTTGCATTTTTGGTCCGCCATATTAGATCCGCCATTTTGAATTTGAAAATTTTGAGGATGGAATCGTAATCAGCGACCCCGAAAACCCTCGAGTACCAAAGATCATGCGGTTTGAATGAATTTTTGCATTTTTGGCCGCCATATTGCATCCGCCATTTTGAATTTTGGAATTTTGAGGGTGGAATCGTAATCAGCGACCCCGGAAACCCCCGGGTGCCAAATATCAAGCGATTAAATGAATTTTTGCATTTTTGGTCCGCCATATTGGATCCGCCATTTTGAATTTAAAAATTTTGAGGGTGGAATCGTAATCAGCGACCCCGGAAACCCCAGAGTGCCAAATATCAAGCGATTCGAATGAATTTTTGCATTTTTGGTCCGCCATATTGGATCCGCCATTTTGAATTTAAAAACTTTGAGGGTGGAATCGTAATCAGCGACCCCGAAAACCCCCGAGTACCAAATATCATGCGGTTTGAATGAATTTTTGCATTTTCGGTACGCCATATTGGATCCGCCATTTTGAATTTTGAAATTTTGAGGGTGGAATCGTAATCAGCGGCCCCGAAAACCCCCGAGTACCAAATTTCAAGTCGATTGGACTAAAAGAAATAAAAGAAAAAAGAAACAAAGGGTTAAAAAAAGGAGAGTTACAGACAAACTGACAAACTGACAGACAAACAAACAAACATACAAGTGAAGCTAATATAAAGCGTGTAAAAAGAATAAGAAGGATAGATTAGACTTTGCGAAAAAATATCAGCGCTGGACGGTATCAGATTGGCGGAAAGTACTTTTGACCGATGAATCGAAATTTCAATTATTCGAAAGTGATGGTCGGAAGTACGTAAGACGTCCAGCAGGTATCAGATATAATGTAAGGTACTAAATTCCTACTGTAAAACACGGTGGCGGAAATATTAAAGTTTTGGGAGCATTTTCTGATGATGGCGTTGGTCCGCTGGTGGAAATTCATGGCAATATGGACGCTGCAATGTACAGGAACATACTACAAGATCATATGCTCCCATTTGCAATGAAAAATTTGGCGCGTAGTTGGGTTTTTCAATACGTTAATAATCCGAAACACGCTTCGCGTCTTGTTATAAATTTTCTTCAAAGCCCGAAAGTCCGCCTTCTTGACTGGCCATCGCAGTCACCGGATTTAAATCCTATTGAACACCTGTGGCAAGACCTCAAGCATCGTGTTGGAACGAAGAATTACTCCAACAAAATGGAATTGTGGAACCATTTGCGAAGTGAATGGGAAAAATGACCACAAGAACGAATCAAACAACTAATTGGGTCCATGCCTCCTCGGTGCGCTGCAGTCATCGCTGATAAGGGCATAGCAACATAGTATTGAGTCGAGTGGAGAAGACCAAGACATGCTTCCTTATTTTTCAAGTTTTTTGTTATTTTTTTCATACCCAAAAGTACGCGGCCCAATACTTTTGCACAGCCGGTCATAAAAAATTGTTGAACAATTAATGATTTAAGATCGATATCAATGTATACAACCTATTGTTTTCAAATATAAGTGATTACGTGTTATCATTACTGGTTTGTTTTTCTCCCACCACCATATTGCTGTTCAATGTGCATAAAAAATAGAGTGGCCCGAAACTTTTGCACGCCACTGTACATACAATATTTGCGTCTTCTTGCCTCATTAAGAAATAAAATTTCTGATTAAAAAGAAAATTCGAAGTTATAGGTTAAGGAACTTATTTTTCTTGCAGCTGTGTAATCAAAACATTTATAAATATTTTTGACACACGTATAATTTTATCGTATAAATTCAATGCGTAACACTTTTTTTCCACTGAACATCGAAATAACTTTAATATACACAAATTTTCAATTGCCGTTTTTCAACACACAGACATTTAAAGTTTTTGACTCTTATATATATATCACTGAACCTCAAAAAATTGTTTTTCCGAAATTTACACTTATGGGCCAATGGTCCTGCACTCAACACTTCCGAAACGAATTTAATTAATCCCGAAAAAAGGGTAAAACCTTATGGATATTTCGAATACCATTACTTTTCCCGAATTTAGTTTCCCGATTTTCGTCACTGATAAATTTTCTTTCCGGATTTTACGACGAATGCCTGTCAATGGTTATTGTCTAATCAAACTCTGCTCACACGTCCCACACTATTTATTTTTTATTTTATTAAACTCCGTTCAGACTTTCCGTTGTACAGATACAGAGGAAAGATCACAGTCGGGACCAATCAGAAATTCGTTGCTATCGTTGCCGAAGACCGGCTTTGGTAGAAATGGGTGTTGATGGGCATCAAGAGACCTTTCATTGTGACGTCTGCGCGCATATACAGATACGGCAAATTCTTGAATGTAGTAGAATCTAGCATAATCCTAAGCCCGTGCAAAGTTTTTTCTCAGCAATTACGCAACCAATTGTGCTGATTTGAGGCTCAATCGAAAGAGCATCGCTCAATTAGGCAAAAGTTCGTATTTCAAGCCGCCAAATGACTCCGAGGTTCTACAATTAGCGAAAACGTCATAAAATTGTTACTCCCACTACCACGAATCACCTTGTTTCGAGATAATATAGACTCGGCGAGCCTCGGGTCAGCAGACGACAGAGCTGTCAATGTACTTGTCTCGAGACTACCGAGTCTCTTGATATAAAGTCTGCGCTCGAAAAAAAAACAAGTGCTAACCGTCTCTCGAATCTTTCCAATTGAAAACTGTAATCCAATCGCTTACTCCGATCATTAAAGTTTCAAAATACTTAACTCTAAATATAAACCGTAATTTGTGTTAAAATAGAAGTGTAATAACTAAAAGTATAATAAATAGTATATAAATATTATATATGTTATATTCAATAAAATATCATAGAAATAATATTTATTTCAACATCCTTCAACATCGCTCCTATGGATTCCTCTCAACCCATAGGCACCCTTCAACCAAAGGTCACGTATACCAAACATATAATATATATGTGTTCGGTAATCGCGTTAGTCCCAAAAAGGACTCACCAGCGACGGTCATAAACTTTGATACGTCGCACTCTAAATCGGCGACTGCGCGATCAACACTAAATCTCCCTCTTGGGATGTAATACACTTACATACTATGATGAAATTTAAAAATAAATAATGCAGCATTCACATTTTTTTACAAGTTTAGAAAGAGTTTCATGTAATTGATGCGTCAAAACTGGCAATTCACGGTTTTTTTCATATTTTGGCCGCCATATTGAATCCGCCATCTTGAATTTCGGAAAAATTCCAATTGGGTTTGACGAAGCCGACATCTATGCCAACATTTATAACCATTTGTATAGTATATCAAATTTTTTCTTGCTCAAAATATAGGTTTTAAAAAAAAATCACGAATAATCATGTTCTTTTTTTAAATAATAGGCCATAAATTTTCGATTAAAATCTTCCGAATACATGTTTTGTAAAACACAGTTTGGAAGCGATAATACAGCTAGTTCTTTTTCACGCATTGTGGCTCAGTCTGTGTGTTATTCCACCTTAATTGGTAACTAATTATTATCTACAACTTTATGCTCGTGTAACACAATATGCACACAATTTCTTATTTCGTAATTTCTAACAAATTGCATTCCGAGTCGGAAGAGAGCATCGAATGTGCACGAGATACTTCGAACGATACGGTGACTTCATGTCATTATCAATTTTTTTTTTAAGTTAACCGAGGAAGGTACAGCATATTTTTAGCCTCAACCATTCAAAAAAAATTCTGGCCAGATAAATACTCTGTGCGTATCCGCTAAACACACGGTGGTAAACTTTTATCAAATGGTTACCAACCAAATTATATTATTTTATACTTCTGAATCGAGAGATTCTAACTTTTTGTTTGATTTTTACTTTGAGCAATTTTAATAAAAAAATGATTTGATTGATTTAAGCAATTTTAATAAAAAGTTATGGGCCGGACAAGTACTCTGTGCGCATACGCTCAACATACTGTGGTGAACGTTCATCAAATTATTACCAATTAAACAAAAATGTGCTCTCTTGTACGGACATAAATTCAAGTTTTTTACAAAAGTATTATTGGGTCATATAAGTAAATACTATTTGGCAACATTGGTCGCGCCATAGTCAAAACAAAAGTAGCTACTCGACTTAGGAGATTCCAGAAGCAATGCACCAACTGCATGCCCTACGTTGCCGGTACATCTATGTTGATATCTTCTCAGTCACCAAAGAAATACGTGTTCTAGTACTGATATCATCTAGAGTCGCGGTAACGACTCGAGACAAGTACATTTAATATACTATAATGTCGAAGATGATGAGTCGCTACTAGAGTCTTTACAGTAAGCAGAATGGTGTCAAACAGTTTTTGAAAATAGTTTCGGCGATATTTATAGAATTACAGCGTTTTGAAAAATGTTGCCGGTTCACGTATTTTGCTTCCTCATAGAGGAAGCTATGTGACGGTAAAAAATTTTTTTTTCCAGTTTTCAATGTCAATGTGCTCATAATATCCCAAAACATCGAAAAATCATATCTAGAAAAAATGTCCGGATGTGTGTGTGTGTATGTGTGTGTGTGTATGTTATGGCACTGCAAAATTCAAACGCTTATAACTCGAAAACGATTTAAGATACTGGGCTCCCGTTTTGCACAGATGTTAATCTATACAAGCTCTTCATTCTCTAATAATTTTGTCAGAATTTCAAAAAAAATACGAATCCTACGACGTTTTGAAATTTTCAAAAAAAGGGTGTCGACGCTCTAACTTCCGAAAATGTTAAGATTTATTACTAATTTTTTTTTTTATAAATAGATTATCATAATAGGAAGGTTGGTATTGAATTTGGGAAATATCGGTTGAGCGGTTTAAATTTTATGATTTTTCGAATTTTACGAAAATCTGAGTTTTTCGAAAAATCGTCTAACCGCTTTAATTTTTGCAAATTTTGTAAGATATTGTGTATAAATCTGTACTTCCAATGCTGAAAGCTTCATCTATGAGGAAGCCACAATGAAAAATATAGCACCTCATAGAGTAAGCTTTGAGCATCGTGCATCTAGAGCACCGTGCATCTTGAGCACCGTGCATCTTGAGCACCGTGCATCTTGAGCACCGTGCATCTTGAGCACCGTGCATCTTGAGCACCGTGCATCTTGAGCACCGTGCATCTTGAGCACCGTGCATCTTGAGCATATTGCATCTTAAGCATCGTGCATCTTGAGCACCGTGCATCTTGGGCACCATCCATCTTGAGCATCGTGCATCTTGAGCATCGTGCATCTTGAGCACCGTGCATCTTGACCATCTTGAGGAAGCAATTTGCAAATTTTAATTTGCAGCATTTTTTTATTTTTGTTTTCTTTCGATTGTGACTATATAGAACTCTGTAGCCTAACGCATACTATAAATATTAATATTTCATTCTTCCGAATCATCAAAAAATGGTGCGTTTTTCGAACACATTTTTTGACGTTTTGCGGTTGCTGTCTAGTGACAGTAGTTGTAGCCAGAAATCTGGTGATATGTGAGACTGTGTTCGTCGATGTGACAGCCGATTGACTTCCTCGCAACCAAAGCTGCGAGAGTCAACAACAACGAAAATTGGAACGCTGACCAGAATATCGGGTCAAGTAGTCCAAACTAATCCTGTTTATACTGAGCTCATCCTTGGAACTTTTGTGGGTCTTGATTATAACGCGCAGATAAAAAATGTCGAGCAACAGTTCAAGGTTTGAATTTTCACTTAAATAGCCAAAAATTCAAGAATTCAGTAAAATTGACAAATATTTTTACTTTTCAGTTCATGAATCCAACGATTTGCCATAATCCTGTAGGCAGCCCCACACGGAAATAAAATATAGGCAAAAATATATTTTTCGATACATTAAAAATAGACGTAAAATGTATTTAAAATATATATTATATATCTTTGATATATCAAGAGACTCGGTAGAGTCTCGGGACAAGTACATTTGACAGCTCTGTCGTCTGCTGGCCCGAGGCTCGCCAGAGTATATTATCTCTGAATAAAGTAAATTTCGGTAGTGGGGGTAAAAACTGAAAGTCATTTTCTCGAATTACGAAGCTCAGGAGATAGATTATGACTTGAAAATTGAACTGGAGACTAATTAAGAAAAAATCTTTCGATTGAGCTTTAAATCAGCACGATTGATGCCGTATTTGCTGAGAAAAAGCTTTGCACAGGCTCAAAATTATGCAAAAATTCCAACACATCGAAGAATTTGACGTGTCTGTATATGTCACAATGAAAGGCCTCAGCGTGCCTATCGAGATTCTGATTGGTCACGAGTGTGGTCATTTCCACCGGTAAACCAGTGTACACACGAGTGATGTTTTTGAACGTGGCCCTGTGACTACATTTCTCTGCACCCATACCACGGAAAGTTTGAATGTTCAACCAGTGTGACGGTAGTTTTAACTTTTGACAGTGTAAAGTGCGAGTCGTGTAAATCGCGTGCTTTTAGATTGTGAAAAATCGTGATTCATCAATAGTTTAAATATATACATAGTGCGAAAAAACGGTAATATATAAATATTGCGAAATGTGATAATAATATTTTTTAATATCTCGGAATTAATCATCAGCGAAATTAAAAAAGATAACCTCGCACCCGCTGGTTTAATTATTTTTGTTTCGGATTCCAGAAAAGCCAAATAAAAACAAATCTCACCACTCGTTGAGGTTATCATTTTTATTTTTCCGTATAAAATAATCCGAATAAAACCGTTAATTAGTGTGGCCGGAATAAGTGCTAGAAAATACAACGAACATAACCTTAAAAATCAGTGTTATACGTTCTGAAAATGTGTGAACTCGGAAATAATGTTGTTGAAGTTTCAATCTAGAACGCCACGATTTTTTTTTTTAATCATGTCACTTAAATTTTTCTTACAGATCAAAAGACTGTTTTTTTTCCAAAAGTGAGTGTATGAAAATAGTTGTGACAAGATGTATCATGTGCTCATAAATAAAAACCTGTAAAAATATTAATTGTTGATGAAATACTTTAATTATAAAAATTTGACAAATAACTTTTGTCGTGAAATCATGATTTTCAATACTTTTCAGGTACGGTCTACAAATAAACATAAAATTTCCAATATTCTGCAGGCTGTGTTCAGTTCCTTCGATTTTTCTTTCTGCCTTCAAGAAATTTACCAATATACTAAAAGCGCTGCGAGCTATGAATTGGGCTGAGATTCTCTGCTTCGACAATTTGATCTAAAAAACTGGTGAAATTTAAAGCAATGAAGCATTTGCTATTCCTTGCGGAAACAAGAGATGCCTTATTTCCTTTGCATACAAGGATCACCGCTTCGTTACTGCGAGCTGTGCTAAGTTCCTTTGCTCTTTCTTTTTGGCATCGCACTACATATTTTATATTGAGCTGGGGTTTTACTGATTATGTCAGCATAAATATTCAAGGATCATCTGTTATCATATTTCACAACAAGCCGAAGGATCAGAAATTCAGCAATAGTGTAATGGCATCGCTCGGTCAGGCTTGTGCAAAAGATATAAGTGGAAATAAAAGCATGAGAAAACAATGTAAAAATTCAATATTCATTCAAGTTTTTAGTGTGCATTGTGATATGATTTGTTAAAAAAAAAAGTGTTCCACAAATATTTCTATACGGTTTCATTTTTGGTCTTTCGCTCATGTTTTTCTCATATTAGTGAAATGCACATTGCTGAGACGCACCAAATATATGTATCGAATTTCTCAATATACTGCAGGAAACGCGAGGTGTTAACTGAAATGAATTTCTGCGCTTTGTTTGTGCAAGCTGTACTAAGTTCGTTCGCTTTTTCTTTATAGCATCGCATTGCATATTTGATATTGAGCTAGGGTTTTACTGGTTATGTCAGCGTAAATAATCAAGGATTATCTGTTATAATGTAAAAATTCTGGGATTCAGAGCTGTTCAGAAAAAAAGAAGTTATATCCTGGCCAAAAATCCCCTCCCCGGGGAAAAAACCTTGGACAAGTACATTTGTTGACCCCTGTTTCCATTTGTTTTCACAGAAAAAAACTACCCAAAAAAGTACAAAATTTTTAAAAAATTGGCAAGATTGAGATAGGAAAAAGAAGATTGTTTCTATAAAATAACTATACTCCAAATGACAAATAGAAATGAAAAACTTCACATATTTTATCGAGATCCCAAGAAAAAAAGCAACAATGCCCATCGTGAATGTCTGGTAAAAAATAGAGTCTACAAGTAAATGATCAATTTGCGCATAAAAAAAATAATTACTTTACAAAAACAGAAATGGAAAAGCCAATGATTTACGTTCAGCATTAAAATTGATAATATCAATAATAGGACAAGTATTTTATTGTCGCTTGAGGATGGAGTATTTAAAAAAAAGCAAAAATTAGTTGGTTATTGAAAAAAGTCACCAATGTACAAAAATAAAAATCGGTCAAAAGAACAGAGTCCAGAAAAAAAAATCGGGATGAAAAAAAACTTGAAGAAAAAAATTTCAAACGAAAAAAATTAGATTGAAAAAAAAATTTCGGCCGAAGTACTTGGCGAGTTTTTTTGCTTAGCTTGGATCACGTAATGTACTTCACATAATGTTGTATGTGTTATAAACTCGCCAAGTACTTCGGCCGAAATTTTTTTTTCAATCTAATTTTTTTCGTTTGAAATTTTTTTCTTCAAGTTTTTTTTCATCCCGATTTTTTTTTCTGGACTCTGTTCTTTTGACCGATTTTTATTTTTGTACATTGGTGACTTTTTTCAATAACCAACTAATTTTTGCTTTTTTTTAAATACTCCATCCTCAAGCGACAATAAAATACTTGTCCTATTATTGATATTATCAATTTTAATGCTGAACGTAAATCATTGGCTTTTCCATTTCTGTTTTTGTAAAGTAATTATTTTTTTTATGCGCAAATTGATCATTTACTTGTAGACTCTATTTTTTACCAGACATTCACGATGGGCATTGTTGCTTTTTTTCTTGGGATCTCGATAAAATATGTGAAGTTTTTCATTTCTATTTGTCATTTGGAGTATAGTTATTTTATAGAAACAATCTTCTTTTTCCTATCTCAATCTTGCCAATTTTTTAAAAATTTTGTACTTTTTTGGGTAGTTTTTTTCTGTGAAAACAAATGGAAACAGGGGTCAACAAATGTACTTGTCCAAGGTTTTTTCCCCGGGGAGGGGATTTTTGGCCAGGTATTAGATATATGCAATATATACGGGAAATGAATTGAAAATATATTCGCGATATGAAACTTTTCGTCAAAAAATATATCTTCAGAATGTAAAGAGAATATATGTTGGATATGCTATTATATGTACTCAAACTGTATTGAAATTATATTTAGAATGTACTCAAACTACTTTTAAAATATACTAGAAATATATTTCGAATGTATTTGAACTATATTTAAGATATAATTTAAATGTACTTAAACTACATCTAAAATGTACACGAAATATATTCATACTACATTAAAAATATTATTGAAATATATTTAAAGTACATTTAAAATACACTTGAAATATATTTAAACTATGTTTGGAATATACTTTAATTGTATATTTTAATTATATTTAAAATATAATTTAAATATATTTAAACTACACCTAAAATGTACACGAAATGTATTCATACTACATTAAAAATATTATTGAAATATATTTAAAGTTCATTTAAAATACACTTGAAATATATTTAAACTATATTTGGAATATACTTTAATTGTATATTTGAATTATATTTAAAATATAATTTAAATGTATTTAAATTACATCTAAAATGTGCACGAAATATATTCATACTACATTAAAAATATTATTGAAATATAATTAAAGTACATTTAAAATACACTTGAAATATATTTAAACTATATTTGGAATATACTTTAATTGTATAATTGAATTATGTTTTAATTATATTTAAAATATACTCGTGATATATTTGAAGTGTACACGAAAGACAATCATAATAAGTACTTTTAAAAATAGACGCAGAAATCAAACAGGTATTACAAAAATAGTTATAACGAAAAATTTTGAGGTGCAATCCTATGTATTCATATTTATTTTCTTGGGAAGTGGAATAAGTTGGAAAATGTCTTCACTTTTGAGAGCTTGAATCCGAATGCGTCTCGACGTGTCGCTTTTTCTTATGATTCGAACGGAGTTGGGTTAATTTGTTGTTGAGAGCGCTGCCAAGGCCAGCCTTGCAAAATGTTCTTTTCCAATGTTTTCGAACAGTATCTAAATAAATATACGATAATTAGATATGTTTGTAGCCCACAACCCAATAGAACTACACAAAAGAATTCGAAGAATTAATGAGACTTTTCTATTACTAATGTATCAAAATGTGACTCTGTACGTAAGTTGCATCTAAAACTGAATCCCTGTTGTGAAGTTACTACACAAGTTTGCTTACAGTATAATGCATCAATAATGTGTGGATTCAAGGCTGAATGTGCTGTTCTTTCCTCGACTCCATGAATCTTGGAGCGGCCTCCTCTCAAATTGCTTTTCAGGAGCACTTCCATGGGGAAGAGTAATAACAGCAAGGATTTTCCCATTGCCGTGTATGATTTTGCGTCTTTTGCTGTCCTCCACTGCTCATTGGTAATGTAAATGTTACTTCCTTTTCGACCAATTTCTTGCTGTTGAGAATTCGAGAATAACCGTAAAATAAATTTAAAGATGCATTCCCCGCAAATTCCAATGCTGATTTGAAATCACAATAATCGCAAATTGTTATTAATAAATTTAAAGAAAAATAGGTTAGCAAGTCACTGGTAAGTTTTTTTTTTATCGAAACGAGAACTGGTAAGTTTTTTTTTATCATATGAAACAAATTCGGTAATTTTTCTGAAAACATTTGGATATAAACAAGGTAGTTAATTACCGTTGGGATCTCTTTACTGGATATCGGTGATAAAATTCTAACCACGATCATGGTATAATTTTGGTACTTGCAAAAATTCAGTGGTTTATTTCTAAGCATGAATCGAGGAATTGCTCATTTAATAACTGATCATTCTTACCCCTTCATCATCGCTTGATTCGCTCCTGTCCGTTGAATTAGAACGTTTCTTCCTCAATCGTTTTAATTCTTGGTGAATAGCGGTCAAAGCACCAGCAACCGACGTTTTTTCTACATTGGATCATATAGTAGTTTTTACAGCATTATAATTTATCAAAATTTTGTCAAATTAGCCAATTACCCGCATTTTCGGAAGTCGCTTTGTAGGGTTGCATCTTTGATTTTGTTTTTTTCAAGAGTGGACTACATCCCGAAATTGTTGTGGACGCTAATTCATCATCCGACGAATTATTCTCTACGGTTTCTTCGGCATCAATGTTCTCTTTCTGAGCAGAACGTTTCTTATTCAAAAAAGTTGCAGGTTTTGCTTTCAATGATATCCGATTTTTACTTGGCCCGGCATCTTTATCTCTATGAATATTTTCCCTCGACTGTTTGTTGATGCTTTTATCGAAAGCCTCCGAAGTTTTCTGTGGAAAATAATAATGCAATAAACAACTCTTTCAAGCATCTCTTCCTGTGTAAGGATACTTTATATTTATAATCACAATCAACAGCTATAATATAAAAGGATTTTCAAATGTTCAAACAAGGTGCCGGTTTGCTTACCTCAATGTTTTCGTTCTCACCGTCATTCTGCAGTATGACGGCCTTTTTTGGTGACAGGAGACCGTCGAGTGCTTCTAATTTGTTTCTGAGTACGGTGATGCTATCTATATATTTTTGTTATGCAAAAAGTTATTTGGGATAGACTTAAAGTAGTCAAGTCATTATAAAATCTTAGAAATCAAACTGCGATGCAATTGCGCATATAAAATTGTAACATGTAATACGTAAAACTACTCAAAAAAACAACAAAATAATAATACATTTTCAGATTTGGAATAAAGTTTTTTTCACATCAGTGCATCGAAGAAAACCAAAATTATAAAGTATGAAACGCCCAGCCTGGAATCTCTTTCGTCTCTTTATCAAAAAAAGAAACAAGTTACTTCAATAGTTAACGAATTTTGTTCTCTAACGGCAAATTTGGTTGAATCTATTTATCGCAGTTATAATGAAATATTTTCCCTCGATGATTTCATGCCGCTAGATTAAGAATCATAAAAAAATAAATTTATTACATCATTTCATTGTAGCGATCTCAAAAAATGCTTTGTGTCCAAATTTTAAAGTATATTTTTCATTACGCAGTAATGCTCTACTAAAAAAGTTCAAATTTGGCATTTCGTGAAAATTACAATTTGAAGAACATCAAAATATTGAAACATTTTCGTGATTAAAATAATTTTTTGCAGTCCAGTTCACTGCTGTCAATATTGGTCCATTTTCAACTTCTCGTAAGGTTCAGATCACACCGATGAAGCAAATTGGCTTCGTAATATATTTTTTTCATAAGATGATTCTTTTCCGTCCAAACGTGAAAATTTCTATTTGCAATCCATGCGCAGAAGATACACTCATTTGCGTGGAATTTTTTTTCTTCCGCAGTCACATTTTACCAAATTGGAGAATTTACATTTGCAGCTCATGCGCCAGAGGATACACTCATTGTGAAGTTTTTTTTTCTTTCACAGTCAAATTTTCTTTTTATTCTCTACGTAAGAGAAAATTTACTAAAATTTGATTGCGAAAGATAAAAAATTTTCACAAAAATGAGTGTATCCTGTAGCGCATGAGCTGCAAATGTAAATTCTCCAATTTGGTAAAATTTGACTGCGGATGAAAAGAATTTTCATGAAAATGGGTGTATCTTCTGCGCATGGGCTGCAAATAGAAAATTTCACACTTGGACGGGAAAAATCATCTTATGAAGAAAATTTTTATGATTCTTAGTCTAGTGGCATGAAAACAATGAGGGAAAATATTTTGTTATAAGTGTAATAAACAGATTCAACCAAATTTGCCGTTAGAAAAAAAAATTCGTTAACTATTTCGATAACTTGTTTCTTTTTTTGATAAAGAGATGAAAGAGATTCCAGGCTGGGCTTTAGATAATTCAATATCCTCTAATTCTTTATTTTAATTCTAATTACATGATACAAATTAACATTTTATACCACTTACGTGATACGGCGATGACGTATCCATCGTATACAGGCCATCCACCCAGGGGTTCTTTTTTCGTTGCGTGCCATTCGATCACATAACTTAAGGAAACATCGAATTTATCCGATTGGAAATCATTAATATCGAAGCCCTTAATCCAATCCACGGGAACGTCAAGGGTGTATTTTTTATCATCGTCACCACCAATCCATTTCACCAATGCAAACAATTTCTTCATCATTCTATGTGAAAAAACAGAAGATATTAGCTACGACATTGATTGACATTTTTACAAATTTCTTTCTCAAACAAAATATAAAACACTGATGAATACCTTGTATCGATGCGATTGAATGAAAGCTTTTATCAATGAATAACGTCTAATAAAAGTCTCTCTATATATATGGGTTAAGATATTCCGTCAGAATTAACGATCAATTATGTATCACAATTTTTGCTGTTGTTGACATGTATTCGCTAGTTAAACTTACCGTTTTTTATCATCAGAAAATTTCGAAAGAGAGGTTAACAACACTGTCACGTCTTAAATTTCACACTGTTCAAAATTGAAGATATACTTGTCATATTTTCTTTCTCTCAACGACGAGATTGACGTGTTTATACTCGTGTTTACACCATATACTGCTTCACCTCGCACAATTTGAAGCAACGTGCGCGCGAGAGAGTGCGCGTGCTCGGAGGTTTTCTTATTCTTTCCCGATTTAGTGAAGAATAAGTATACACTGCTGACCTGATCGCGGCGACCGATCCAGTCAAGAGCCTAGTGGCGCAGAACAATAGTACGTAGAGGCGTAGAGGGCAATTAGAGGATACCACTCGAGCTAACGTTTGTAAATATCTCTTTTCTACTACTTCAAGAGAGAAAAAGAAGAAGAGGTGCTATCATTCAGCAGACAAATGTTTTTTCGCGATACGCACAGATGATAAAGTGAACGTGATTTATTCAGCGAGATCGGTTCGCAATAATGGAATACGTTTCTTCAGAAAAAAACGATACCGAGGTGCCTGTAAAAAAAAGAAGCCCTTACAAACGATACGCTTACTACGGAAGTACTTCTCAAGTACCCAGAACCACTCAAAATGAACGGTAAGTGAAAGAAATTCCATTGAGGTACACCATGTGAAATATTCCATTTTTGTAGCATATATGGGATACGCCATATGATACCCGAGCGAGTTGCAAATTTTATTCTTTATGTAAGGAAGAAAATTAATAATAAATACGCAAAATAAATAAGAGCTGACGATACACAATCCCCATATTATAAAATAAAAAATGATATTTTTTATTTTTATTTATATATTTTTTTTATCATTTCTTCAATTTCTTTTTTCCTTCAATATTTCTTTGTGCTGTTAAAACTACCATTTTCTGAAAAAAATTCTGTTACTAATATTACAGGAAAAAACGTAAAACGAAACGCGAGACAGAAATCATGGAATCAGGATGCCATGAAGGAATATCATCAACTGTAAGTATAATCAAATCAATATGTATACAGCTTTCCGAATGGGATATTAACGTATGTGAACAATGAATTAAAATCGTATGGATTGGCGAAGGGGGGAGGGAGGATAGAGAAAACTATTGTCATTTTTTTATCTCCTGCCTTCCGAAAGTATAGTTTGAACTTTGAAATACGTCACGAGAAATGAGAAAACCGAAAGGAATCGTAAGAAATGTCTCGACCAAGCTTTCGATTGCCCATTCGATTGCGAGAATCAAGTTAAGCAAAAATCATGAAAATTTATGGCATTACACAAATAAATTTTTTGAATTTTCTAAATGTACCATTACAAATTCATCAAAAAAATAAAACATTTTGCTAATAGAAATAATTTTTTATGCATCCCATCATAATCGGTTTAAATATTATTTTATATTCAACTGCTCATAAGATAAAGGCTGCACCAATGAACCAAATGTCTTCAGGCTGAGATACAATATTAAACTCTAAAGTCCAACCCAGTGAGGACTTTTCCTCCCTATAGTTAGTCATGTATAAAGAAAGAGAAAAATGTGATCGACATAAATTATTATCATTACAATTGGGGGAAAAATGCACAAACAATATAACTGACGGTTTCATTCAGCATGATATATTTTCATTTTTATCGATTTTCTCGAGTCGATTTGTTCAATCTATGAATCAAATTTTCATCCTCTATCGATTATGATAAATGCATTAAAATAAAGTTGTCACAATAATATTGTAACAGATAGAAAGCTTTTTTTCTACATTATTTCTATTGAAGTCTAAAATTATAGCCTTGTGAGAGAAAACATGAAATAATAAACGGATAATGATTCAGACAAACAATTATGTACGTCACGGTAGTTCACTAAATGTATATTAATCGATGAATTTTTGTTTCTTCTAGAAGTCTAATCAAGATGAACAACGATATCTGTCATCAAATATTGTGAGTATTTTAGACAGTTCTGTATAATAATGATATGGACAAATATATATAATTATAATGTCATATGTATGTTCATCGCGAGGGAAATGGTGGTAATTTTCATAAAATTCTTGCTTGACATCGAAAAGTGGTACCAGGTTTTCCATTTCAAGCCAACGGTGTTTTCAATTTTCCAGCCAGATATTACTGGAGTACAAAAAATAAAAATAAAAAACAGTAATAATTACTTGATCATGACCTACCTCAAAGATGATATTATGTATCAAATATTTATTAAGAACTGGTAAGGTAACTACAGTTACGTAATGACGGTATAGCCTTCATTGCCTTAATAAAATCACTGTACAGGAGCATTTTTGCTCCCTTATTCCCAATTAACGAAACACGAAGTATTCTATATAAGCTTAATGCTTACTTTTGGATGTTTTGTACAAAGGAACTCGGTGAAATTCTTGAAATCGTGATGGACGAAGATCCTCGGTCGTATTCGAATCATACCACGGATGATACAGCATTAGATGAAAACGAATTGCTAGGCTAACGTAAGTGTAACATAAAATGTTTGATTGTCATCGTCGTTTTTTATGACATTAATGCAAATTCCAACCTGTATTAATTGAACTGATTATCGCATTTACAAACCTCCGTTTACTTCAAAGTCTTCTGACGGTTAATTTTATTTTGCTCATTGATGTAAGTCTTCAATTAAGCCCTATATCTGCATGTACATATTAGTTTCATGAAAAATCTTAATGAGTCACTGACTATTTTCAATACGAACAATTTAACTTTTTAGACGGATGCTGATCAACAACACGATTTGGAAAGTAACGTCGATCCGGTACACAATGTTCCTAGATCTGCTCACCCCGAGGAGAATTACACGAATGAATTTTTGATAAACATGCTCATGATCTTGGCTATGAAACTGCGCCATAATCTCACATACAGAGCGGCTGAAGACATGAGTCAGTTGTTACGAATAACGAGCCGTACATCTTTGCCTAAAGTAACCAAGTATTATTGCAAAAAAATTATTCAAAATTTTGCACCATGTATGGCTGTTCATCATATTTGTAATGAATGTAAATTGTACGTGGGTCAAGCAAAGTCATCGATCTGGAGGAACAATCGAATTCTAATAACGTATTTATACATCTATCTTTAACATACCAATTAAGGCAGATATTTGAGCTTACCACAGCACACTCCACATGTCAGAAACGTCCGGAAAAACAGCGTGAATGCGCTTATGAGGATATATTTGATGGCGAATTATATAAACGGACATTTGTCGACGGTATGTTGAGTATCAACTTCAGTGTCGACGGCGTCCCGGTATTCGATAGTTCCAATTCTACAATTTATCCTATTCTATGCACTATCAATGACTTACATCCACGAGAACGAAAAAATCATGTACTTGTTGCCGGCCTCTGGTTCGGGAGCGGAAAGCCCATAATGAATGAATATTTGAAGCCATTTGTTGACGAGATCTGCAGTCTGTATTCTAATGGCTTTACCTACGAATACGATGGGATTACCTACATGAAAAAATGCAACGTACTTGCTGGTATATGCGATTCAGTAGCCCGACCAATGCTACGAAACTCTATGCAATTTAATGGTATGTATGGATGCGGTTTATGCCTTCATCCCGGCGAAGTCATTAAGAAAGGTCGAGGCACAACACGAGTTTATCCACTAGGAGTTGACGGAAGTCCTTTCGGTGAAGGCTTGCGAACACATGATCAGACTCTCCTCCATACTCAAAATAGAGAAAAGGGCATGAAAGACATATCTGTGTTAAACAACATTCCTAACTTTGACATAATCAGTTGTCTTGATGTCGATTGGATGCACGCCGTTCCATTGGGTGTTTGCCGGCAGTTCGCCAAACTATGGTTCGATAGCGCTAACCACGAAGAAGAATTTTATTTGGGACATCTAATCAATGTTATTGATGAACTAATTCTTTCATATCATCCAACAGAGGAAGTTTCTAGAACCCCCCGAAAAATATCAGAGAGGGCTCACTGGAAAGCTCATGAGTGGGTAATATTCCTGTTATTCTATAGTCTACCTACTTTGCATCAATTTCTTCCGAAGAAATATCTCCAGCATTGGTCTTTGTTAGTTGATGCTATTCAAATTCTATTGAAAACATCAATCATGAAATCAGAAATAGTATTTGCCGAAAGATCTTTGATTCAATTTATCCATGGTGTAGAAGAATTGTACGGGAGACAATACGTTGGATTTAATGTTCATTTGCTTGCTCATTTAGGACAAAGTGTTATAAAGTTAGGACCGTTATGGACGCACAGCGCCTTTATCTATGAAAACGAAAACCAGGTGTTGTTGAGTTATATAAAAAGCTCTAATGGAGTCGCCAAGCAAATTTCTGATGCTGTTCGTACTAAATGTACAGTAGATAGATTGAAATATGTATGTAAGAACCACCTAACAAACCAGCAAACGGATTTTTTCCGAGAGTTATTCAATAAGTCAATTCAACCAAAACCTTCCGTAGTCCTCGAGGGCGTGTATATGATTGGTGAAGCAACAATTCATCAAAAATTGACTCGCCCTCATCATTTAGCCTTCGAAAAAGCCAATGTACAAATTAGTCAACTATCTATCGTCGAATCGTATAAACGAATATTAAGAAATGGAGAGATAGTACAGAGTAAAGCTTACACGAAAGTTAAGAAACGGTCCAATTACTATGTACGTTTAGTTGATGGTGAAATCTTTGAAATCCAGTTTTTTTACGTTATCACGATGAATCATAGTGTCTCCTGTTATGCTCTCGGTAAATATTAAAAAAAACATAATCAGCGACTAATCATGGGCAGGAGATTAGAGCATCTGATTCTATTAAAAAAAAGTCCGGCGGACGATATAAGTATTGTGAATGTTTCTGCAATAAAGGAAAAAGTGATCGTGCTAGAGATGGAACACCTGCAGCTTTTGGTTGCTTGCTCACATCCAAATCATTTCGAGCTTTTAGTGTAGATAAATAGTTCAACATTCCATTTACACCTATTAAAATGATGTGATAAGTTGTTACTTTAGTTATTAAGTAATAAAGTGAATAAATACTCTGTCAGTTCAATACTACGAATCAATATGCATTGATTGTCTCTTGTTCTTTTTCCCCGGCGGTTTCCAAAATATAAAAATGTCTTGAATAAAATAAAATGTAATAGTACATATATCAATTTTAAAAGTTTCTAGAATAATTGATAGAGCTCTAGAAAATGATAATATCTATTTTCACCCCTCTTGACACAATAAGGAAATCTTTAATAATATGCTATGCATGCATCCATATTGATGACACACCATAGTTTTCTTACGGGACGTACCAACACACGAAAAAACAACCCCATTCTGCTTTCTCCTACCGATACATTTTGTATCGTATTGTGCCAATATAGTTCAATATTGTATGACGTAAAATCATTCTTGTGATTTATCGTATGAATAACTACAATCTTAACCGTCTTTAAAAACCTTTCCATTTCTTCTAAATATTATTGAAAAATGGTACATGAAGTATTCATTTAAATTATCAAATCTTTAAATAGCAGAGTTTAATCTGAGGCTTTAAAAGCAACAAAATTCTGCCCCTTATTCCGTTTACAAATTTTGCTACGGCATGTGTTATGTGAAAAAGTTTCGGGATATATATATATATATATATCCCGTTTTATATGTTTTAAATATACCTCGAATATATTCAAGGTATATTCGTATATATATACATACTGTGACGGTTTTTTTTTTGGTACCGTCTACAAAAATGTAAGACGAATAAAGGAAAATATTCTCCCGTCTTCTTTGCTCGATACTCCGGCCACATTACGACCTCACAAGGCTTTCTCTGAAAAAGGAATAAATTAATAGAAAATTAATTCGCGTCCCGCGACCATATTTCTTTATTTTTCATGAGTAATTGGGGAAAACAAGGAAAAGGAGATAAGGAAGGCCAATCATCGTCATATTATTAATGTATTTCGAGCCAGGCTCATACATTTGGTCATCTTCTGCTTCGTAATTGGTTTCATGGATCGAGGATTCCTGCCAGAAAAATCGAGAAAAGGGCGAGGGAGGAGAAGTTCCGAACGAAAGAATATTCAAGAACGTTCGAGAACCGAGATTTTTCCTCGTCGTTACCGGCGAGCGCTTCTTCCCCTTCAAAGTAACAGGGCAGTACAGATTACGATAATCTCCCGAGTACGATGATAATTGTTAATTTTATTTGATAAATTGTTAATTTCCCGTTAAGCGTTAAGGGTCCGACAATTAATTGAAAAGTGATAAGAGAGCCAGGGGCAAACCATATTATGAATGACTAAAGAACAAGAATTTTTGACAATAAATATTAAACGGTGCCCTGTCTAACGCTCGAAATAATTTTTCACGCGACGGACCTGTCAATCACGTTTGGGAATATTTGAAGAAAGTAGAGGAGTGGGAGGGAGAGCCCACTGTCCCGCGTAACGCTATCGTTTCCATTAGACTTTCTCGAAGTATCGAGCAGAGCGGACAAGAGGTTTACGAAGGGAGAAAAATCCGTGAGTTATCTCCTTTTTCAGTGACACGTTTTGGTCATTGAGTTTTCGTAATTACTTTGCGTTTTCCCGTGATTTTCAATTTAGAACGGGTAACTAATTTTGTGCGTCTCGAAAAGAAATAATCCCGAGAAATACGTGGTCGCGGCGGCGGCTTCCCCGTTGTAAAAGCCGACCGCATAATTTTTCTTTTTCTCTCGTCTTCCAGTTTCGGAGAGAGAGTCGTGTTCAATAAATAAAACATCATTAAAACGTGGCCATACGGGAAAGTCTCAATTTTGGGTCGATAAATGTCATTTTTCTTCTTGGTAACGAGTTGAGGAAAAGAATCGCGAACGGTTACGGGAGTGCGAGTGTGCGTGTGAGTGAGAAGGAGTGTGTGGGCCGGTTAAACGAACGCGCGTGAAAGAGAAAAGCTCGGCTGAGCAACCGAATAGCGGGGCTTAGTAATTTTTATTCCACCTTAAAATAATAAAAGAAAATAATTCTTGATCACTAGTAGATCGGTGATAAGAAATAACGAGCTCGTATTAGAGTGTACGGTGTGTAGGATCCCGGCTGATCGTATGAGTGTGAAAATAAGAGTGTGTGTGTTCGCGATTTTTCCCCTCAAACTCATGAATATTGCGTAATCTCCCGATATTTGTAATAAATTTTGTATTTTCTTTGTTTTGGTGAAATGAACAGTTTTCAAGTGTACTTTCCCGTGTAAAAGCTTTTCTTTAACAATATTAAAATCATTCTAATTAAAAACTCGTGTTGAATAATTATTCTCGTGGTGACCCCGCCTACCCCGCTGCAGCAAAGCTGGTCAACTTGTTCTCTCTCTCTTTGTCGTCGAGTCACTTCGGTGACTGGCGCCCAATTTAATAAAATAAATCGACGATAGGGGGAGAAGTGAACTTTTGTGACATTAGGGTAAAAATTTTGGTCACAATACATATATATAGTAATGTATATTCAGATATAGATATAATATTCCTTAAATATATTCGGATTTCATATTCAAAATATATAAATCGTATATTTCTGATACATTTTCGATAAATTTTATATATATCCTAAATATATTTTTTTATATACGCCAGATGCATTTTCGAATAAATTTTATATATATTTAAAATATATTTTTTTATATACGCCAGATGCATTTTCGAATAAATTTTATATATATCTTAAATATATTTTTTTATATACGCCAGATGCATTTTCGATAAATTTTATATATATCTTAAATATATTTTTTATATACGCCAGATGCATTTTCGATAAATTTTATATATATCTTAAATATATTTTTCTATATACGCCAGCATATTTTCACCGGTATATTTCCCAATATATAAAAAGTATATTCAGTTTGTATGTCTGATATATTTAGTACACGTCTTGGATGTATTTATAATTATATATCACATAGATTTTTAATCATATCCAAAAATATAATTGACATATCTAATTTTTCGAACAAAATATATTTTATATATTTTTAATATACCTTTCCCTATATTTTTTATATACTTTATTTCCATGTGGGAGTAAAAGAAAAAAATTGTTCTTGACGTTGACAATTCCGTTTCCATTGATTTTCAAAAGGTTCAAATTCAGGAAATTATATTCAGAGCGAAAACTGTTCAGACCGTCCAAGCCGGAGACTGGTACGAGGAATTGTGATTTTTAGAAAACTTGGCATTTGCTTGAAAAAAATGTGTGCATTTAGTCAAATTTTGTATTTCAATAGGTACGATTTTACTGGAATGCTGACAGTCGTTCCTGATGTTGGAGCTTTGGCCCTGCCTGGATAAAAACCAAAATAAGCTCTTGTCGCAAAGGAGGAATTCAGCGGGAGGGCGTTCGGGGACTCAAAGCTTTGGGAGTTCGAGATCTCAACTACGGACTCACTTTCCTCACATGCAGCATTTTTGAAACTAGTCTGATGGTACATATCATCTAGAGTCGCGGTAGCGACTCGAGACAAGTACATTTACGTATACTATAAGAAGGCGGAGACGAGTCGCTACTAGAGTCTTTACAGCAAGCAGAGCGGTTTCGAACGATTTTCGAAAAAAATTTCGGCGATATTTAATTAATTACAACGTTTTAAAAGATGTTGATAGTTCACGTATTGTTTATTCATTTTTTTCTTTCGATCGTGACTATTTAGAACTCTGTAGCCTAACGCATATTGGAAACATTAATATTTCATCGTTCCAAATCATCAAAAAAGGTGGCATTTTTCGCACACATTTTTTGACGTTTGGCAGTTGCTGTTTAGTGACACTAGTTATAATTAGAAATTTTCTGGTGATATGCGAGACTGTGTTCGTTGATGTGACAGCCGATGACTTTTCTTCAGGAAGTATAAGTAAGAGTAACAGCTGTGAGTTTAGAAAAAAGATCGCGGTTATACTAGTGACAGTTGTGGGGTTAAAAAGTAAGGTTATAAAAATCGCGGGTGTGAAAGCAGATAATTTGATTTCTGGTTAGACATATTCGAGATCAGAACTTTAAACGCGTATTCGGTGAACATTTAATGTGTTTGTTGTAAGGTTGTAAAGATCGCAGTCAGTTTCAACTTTTCATTAAAGTGACTTTTATTATATTATCGGTAGAAGAGTGATAGTGCAAAAATAAAGTTTAAATCAATAAATAAACTTTTCAACAGTGTCTAAATAAATAATTTTTTTTATTAACCCTAGCCCCAACAATGCATTTTTCCGAACGTAAACTCTAGAACGGAGTCGAAAACGGTGCCTCTTCTCTTTTACCATAAAATGTTCCTTGAATAAAATAATCAAGTTTATTTAGAAACAATTCTCTGTTTTTTTAAATATATATAACGAAAAGAATGGTGTATGATAAACTCGTATTCGATGAATATTTGATATCTTTGAACAGTCGTGAGGTTATAAAGATCGCGGTCAGTTTCAGTTTTGGTTAACGTAACTTTTATATATATAGATAGAAGAGTGATAGTGAAAAAATAAAGTGTAATTTAATAAATAAACTTTTGAACAGTATCGTAATAAATAATTTTTTTCATTAACTCTAGCCCCAATAATTCATTTTCCGAACGTCAACTCTAGAACGGAGTCGAAAACAGTGCCTCTTCTCTTTTACCATAAAATGTCTCTTGCATGCAATAATAAAGTTTATTTGGAAACCATTCTCTTCATTTTTTATATAACTGAGAGAATGGTGTATGATACCACCCCAGATTTGAATTATATATGGTTTTAAATCACCCTAGAGTGGTAGAGACCTTAAATACACGAAAATTCTATTTGCGCTTGCAACCCAAAACGGAATCAGGCGATGCGAAATAATTTTTGGCGAAAAGATATTTGATTTGAGAAAAAAAAAAATTCATAAGTACTTCACCAATTTTTTTTTTATCTGTTGCTCATGAGAAATAATTCGTAATCAATAAATATTATAAAAGACAAACTCGTGTAGTACTTCGGCCAAAATTATTTTTTCCAATTACACTTTAGCTCTCGAAATTTTGTACGTATATTTTTTTATTTCAAAATCTCGTTTCGTTATGATTACTTATATTTAAAAACTTTCGGTGCATTCTGATGCTATTGGAGTATTTGTTCGGCATCATTTTTTATGGAATATTTTCCGATGCGTTGATCTGTTGGCACGGATGTTTCGGTGCAATATTTTTGAAATTTTCTTTTACAAAATTAAAAAAAATCAAGTTTTTACTTGTTCGTTGTTCTTTTATGCGTCTTATCTTCTCAGAATTACTGTACGTTTTAATGGGAGAAACCAGTTTAGGAGGCCGAAATTTTGGTGTTTTTCGTGAATTTTTTTAACAGGGAAGGAATAATCAGAATTTGTTTAAACTTTGAGGGTATTTTATTCGTGTTTTAAGTACATTTTGTAATTTTTTTAAGTCATTTCCGCCGGAAATAGTGGAGTTAGAAGCTGCTGTCCATGGACGATCGCCATCCGAGTTTTTTTGCTGGTGGGCATTCCTGAAGTTACAATTTTTATCTGTAATCATTACAATTTTCTTTTTTCGTTAACAACATATTTCCTAAGAATATGAACGTAATTGTGATCAAAAAAGTTGGAAATTGCATGTTTTTGAGATGTTTGAACACAATGTCATGTTTTTATACCATGTTTTTCATCTTTTTTGCATTAAAAAATATTTTTCATAATAATATCATCCCAGAGTTAGGTTTGTATAGATGGTAATTGAATAAAGAATATTCACACAAATTTTCAGAAAGATTGATCAATAACTTTTTAATGCGCGAAATCAATCAACGCGATTGGACCCCCGTCGACGCGCGCATCGATCAATTATCGATCGATGTTGCGCAAGAAGAAACGAGCTCACGGACGCCGGAAACATCGTCACTTCATCACGACTCGGCGTGCGTACCGTGGCTCTCCGACTCTTTATCTTTCTTTTTGGCGATTTTTCTTTTGAGCATTACGACGACAACGGCTATTCTCCCCTGCTTTAACGATTTGGAACGATTGGATTGTATTCTTTGGACGATCTGTGTAAGAGCGAATTGTTTTCGAGCCGGCGATTAAAAAGTAAGTCGTTTTATTCCCTTGTACAAGTCGCGACGAAGGAAGCACATGGCCGGCGGCCATCTTTCGTCACGACTTCCGAATCGACTCCGCTGAAAAGTCATTATTTGTTGCCCCAATTACCTTTCGAGCCCCTTTTGGACTCGTTTGAAGCCCTTTTCCCTTCTTCCCCATTTTTGCCTGCCGATTACGCGACCGGGACAGTGTTGTGGTGCTAATTTTTAAGGATTTAGTGAAGATAGTGCGCGCGGGCAGCGGCCCGGTATTCCCCCCCCCCCCCCCCAGTGACCACGTGCGAGCCGGCGAGTTCGAGTTATTTTATTTTTCTTGCCCCCGTATTGTTTGTTCGGCGAAAATACGCGGCGTCAGCGTTTTACCGCGATTCAGTAAATCGCCAATCGATAAATTGTTTTATTCCCCGATTTGTTTTTCTTGTTGTACACGCCGTGGTCACCCGATCATACAGTTCCTTTGTTTTTCTCTCTGTTGCCCTTATTTTATGTTAGTTCCCTTTAGTCGACAATCGCGCGAAGTGAATAACCCCCTCTCCCCCTTTTTTTTGTACTAGTCCTCGTTCTGATTGTTCGCGGGTATTATAAGACGCCTGAGTGACAGGTGCCCGCGACCCGAGATTATCGAGTCTTTGCTCAAGTATTATTATTGTATTTTTCTTTTGCCCCGAGCTAGTCCCCCATTTTGTATTAAGTTAAGCCCTTTTGTTATTGAGTGAGTGGTCAGAGGAGCCAGTATTTATTCCTTTTTTTTCTTGTTATTTCTTTTTTTTTTATTTGATAAAAACAGAATTAACTGGCGCTCAAGCAAAATTGTAAACGACCAATAAAGCCAAATAATTGTGACTGACCCTCCAACAATTTCCGCATTAATTATTTATTTATTTTATTTTTGTTTCCCTGATTTTTCCCAATTTCAGGGATCGGTGGCGAAGTATACGTCACAGTATGTACGCGCATAACTTTTTCTAAAGTTATTCGATTTCGATAAATCCTTTTGTTTTAAAGGAAGAGCGCTCAAAATGCTCCCGTACCAATTTTGTGACTATCTGATAATAACTTCAATATTTTTAGATATGGTTTATGTTAAGTCAAATTTTAATTTTTTTTTTCAATTAATGGAAAATCGGTAAGACGCGTTTTGACCCGAAGACAAAATATCCGCGACAAAATATCCGACGGCTAAATATCCGCGGGACAAAATATCCCTAAGACAAATATCTGCCGACATTATATCCGCTGTCGGTAATTCACTATTGAGATATACTGTTGATCGATTGATGTGTTTAATCGATTTATAATTCATTACTCATAAACTAGAAGAACTAGCTTTATGAGACAATGAATGTTTTCATCATGTTGTTGTGATCGTGACGAGTGTATATAAAGTCAAAGTATTCATTGTACAGTGCTGATCGTTATAATCATGCCGTTAAAATTTATTTCATCTCAAACAGGAGGGAAATTGTTAATTTGTGATGGATATGTGTATTGCAAAGAAGTATTAATAAAACAATCATCACTTGGCGTTGTGCTGAGTATCGCAAACCTTCATAACATTTATGAGGAACGTTGCTCCTCGTAATGTACAATTGTGCTCATAATATAAAATAGCAAAAATCCCCTCCCGGGGAAAAAAACCCGGACAAATACATTGGTGGTCCCTCATTTCCATATGATATCACGAAAAATCGTACAAAAGATCCAAAACTCAATTGAAAGCAATTTCAAAAATTGTTTACCTATTTTTTCATTTCGAAATCACAATAAATTTTACCTTCAATTTGTTTCCACAAAAAAAACAGTAGTTGAATCATTAAAAAATTTGCGTAATGAAGATGAGAAAAATACTACTTATAATTGGTATGTAAGAAGTATTAATAGTCTAGAAAAAAAGTTACTGTCTAAATTAGGTGCAGCAGTAAAATGTATGATATAAATACTCGGACAAGTATTCCTTTGGTGATACCGAAGATATCAACATCGACGTACTAAGAATACTTAACAAAATTGTTAAATTATAAATATTATAAAATTGTGTTTAAATACATGTTAAGAGTACTTGTCCGGCCCATAACTTTTTATTAAAATTGCTAATTCAAGTAAAAATCAAATTAGAGGTGGAGTCATGTGTTGTATTTCAGCGGCAGCGACTTACAAGAAAATCAATTCTTCTCCCAATTTCAGGATGCCCTTGTATCATGCACAACATTTGACGTCGATTCATTCAGAATGAAATCCTGTTCGTAGTAGTCATAAAATTACACTAACATAAGACTCAGGCAGTTATGAAATTTTTCAAGATGCGATACAGCATAACATTGCTAGCAATGAAGCGTGCGATATTATTGAAAACTTATATTGCCAGCAATGAAAGTGATCATACTTCGAAAATCTACTATTTATTGGTAGAAGATTTAAATAACCACTGGTAAATGGTCAAACGATCAATACAAGCTATGAATGCACCATCATATTTGAATCCAAGGTTTTAACATAACGCAAATTCAATACAAAATAATCTAGATTCGTTCGTTTCATTTTAACGTTCTTGGCCTCTAACCATCAAGATAGCCCTGTGTGTTTTGAAATGGAGAATTAAAAACGTTATGCGGGAATTAATCATAAGAAAATTAAAATTAAACAAGAGGAAACCGACAATGAAAAAGTGCGTAATTATGACCCTTCAATTTTGAGAGAGACCCCTGATTTTTACTTGAATTAGCAATTTTAATAAAAAGTTATGGGCCGGACAAGTACTCTTAACATGTATTTAAACATAATTTTATAACATTTACAATTTATAATATTTATAATTTAACAATTTTGTTAAGTATTCTTAGTACGTCGATGTTGATATATTCTGTATCACCAAAGGAATACTTGTCCGAGTATTTATATCATAAATTTTACTGCTGCACGTAACTTAGACAGTAACCTTTTTTTCTAGACTATTAATATTTCTTACATACCAATTATAAGTAGTATTTTTCTCATCTTCATTACGCTAAATTTTTAATGATTTAACTACTGTCTTTTTCTGTGGAAACAAATTCAAGGTAAAATTTATTGTGATTTCGAAATGAAAAAATAGGTAAACAATTTTTAAACTTGCTTTCAGTGGAGTTTTGGATCTTTTGTACGATTTTTCGTGATATCATAGGGAAAGGAGGGACTACCAATGTACTTGTCCGGGTTTTTTTTCCCCGGGAGGGGATTTTTGCTATTTAATATCACTTCTTTTTTCTATGGTATTTTAAAATATTCCACTTCATATGGACTCCAATAGAGTCTGTACGTAACAAATAAAATTACAATGTGTGTTCGTATCGCTACATTATCTATTTATTTCAATCACAGCAATCAGTATTGTTCACTCTTCTAATTCGACATAAGGGAATGCGACAGATTTCCCACCACAAATTTATTGTTGTTGGAGTTATTTGAATATAGGAACGTTTTATTCCTGTGATAACGAACGAAGTTATAATGTTTTCGAAACAGTCAACTACAAGCTTAGGGTATTGTCGTGATATTAGTTATGCGTTAATAGGGTATTATTCGATTATAACTTGAGAGGAATGGAGGGAAATTCCCGATTTGGAAATTTTTGCTATTAGCAAGCCAATTAAATTTTCTCGGCATATAGCTTCGCCCTCCTGGATTCAGACTCAAATACGTCAAAACCTGGGCACCTGAGAAATGAATTAATGAAGACAAACCAGTTTTGAAAAAACTAATTGAATTCACAAACTTTTTGAGCGCGATTTCAAGGCAGACAGAATTTTTCTGTAAATTTTATAGCTATAAATTCGTTTTCATCGAATAAACTTATTTGAATAACAGTCAGTTCTGTACATTATGTTGTATTTGTGGTAAAAAATATTACCAATCCGACTTGTCGTTGATAAAAATGGAAAAGAGATTTTTTCCCGAAATTCCTTACTTTTTTAATAAATGAAACATCAAAAATATAATTTTAAGTATTTGTATAGAAATAGAGAACATATCGAATCCACTATGAAAAAAGTTTATGCGTTCCTGTAGTCTTAGTTTTATTGACAACGAGGTGAAATCATGATATTTATAAATACCATTTATAATGAAAGCTTACAGCTATTTTAATATTCTCATTGAATATAGTGACAGGTCCAGATATTCTGTTATGAGTACTTTAAAACAAATTATTCAACAAAGCAAGCGAACTTGGATCAGGATCATGCCAATGAGTTTGTTTGTATCAGTTGTATTATCTTCGTGTCAATTTTGATAAAATCAAAGCCAGAGTGACTGTAGAGAAAATCTTTCTGAATCATGATTTTTCAATTTATAATGCCACAATCGCAGCCAAACTTGGAAATACACAACACATCTGCTGCTTCTCAAAGCTTCTAAAGTTTTTTAGTATCCGATGCATTCCAAATGATAAAAATTTTGATACTTCAAGAAAAAGAGCACCCGAAGACTTTATGAAACATCTTTTCAAATTTATTATGCCACAACTCAAGCAGAAAAATAAATAAACATACCGCACATTGCGCTCAACAAAATTCAAAATTTTTGGATGTATCCATTGCGTTTTGAATTTTCATTTCATCGAGAAATGAGCAACCAAAGACTTTTTGTAACAAATTTTTCAATTCATAATGCCACATTCAGAGCCAAGGAGTGGGAATGCTCTTCACACATATCGCTTCACAGAATTTTCAAAACTTGTAGGTATCCATTGCAATCTGATGATACAAATTTTGATAAAATAAGAAAGACAAGATCGGAAGACTTTCCAAGACCGCTTTTCAAAATTTGTTGTGCCACAACCATACTGACAAAGTGAAACAATCTAGCGGACCGCGGGCTCAACAAAATTAAAAAATTTTGGATAGATCCATACCCAGCAAACACAGTTGTGACGAAGTTCAGAACTGATATGTAACCAATGATGTAACTAATTCATAACATAATAATTATAAAAGTTTTGAATAACGTTCGTAATTGTTGTAATTAGGATGTGTTCGAAATGTTTTGATATTACATCTTTGTGATGTGACTCAAAGTTGAAAATTGTATAAAGCACGGTGCCCATTTTATGATTTCTGTCCATATGACGTTAGTGTGATGTACTATTATCACCATCAATTAGACGTACAGCTAGTGCTGGTAAGATTACGTTGATATTATATTCGCCGAGCATCGTCCTATTTATATGGCATTTGTGCAAAATAATTACGTAAATGTGATGGACGATTATCACTGTCATCGTCATTTAGGCTTCGTTTTGAAAAAATTACGTGTTTGTTTCGAGATTAATATCACAGCAAATACAGGCTTATATATATATATCGATGCAACGTATTATAACGATAACATGGACATGAGATTTTTGCAGCACAAATTTACGAAAATGTTACGAATCGATAAATCTACAATTCTTGCTCCAGATTATAAGTGCACGTTTAAGAGATTTATATTTATTTTATAATTTATGCGTATAATTATGGATCAGTAAACATTCCGCATCTTCAACACGGTAAGTACAATTTTCGTATTCTTAGATTGCAAAAGAAAAACAAATATGCAAGTTTATTATACACATTGAATTGTGATACTAATAAAGCATATTGAATTCCTAACCTCGAAATGGAATTGAAATAATGATTTTTATATTAACTCTCCAATGCGGTGTTGGTAATGAAACTTAAATGCATTTATATATAATCAGAGTATACGATTAATTATTTCGCCAAAGATTTTGATTTGTAGTATATATTACATTAAAATAAACTTATTGTGTACCTCGTGATCAAAGCCCAGTATAACGCTCAACTTCGCTGATGATTAAGTACATTTCATTTGTTATTATGTAGCAGGTTCATTATTCCGTCAGGAATCCGCTGTAAAATGCCTAAAGTGAAGTCCAAGCCCATTAGCTGTGTTACAAAAAGACACCAACAACGATTGCGAAAAGCGGAAATCGCGAAGGTTGTGAAGGATTTGGCAACTACAGTAGGACATCGGATTATGACGACTCAACAAGCTCAACCATCACCGCATCTCAATGAAGTTCATGCCGAGCGCATCGCGAGTGACGAATGTGAAACTTTGGCTCCATCAACTTCAACTCAAGAGTGCACCACAGTAGAAACATCTCCATTCGGTAGCCCTAGGTCAAATATGCTTCATCTCAACGATAACGTAGCTGCACAATCAGAGGAGTCCGCACCTGAGTCGATTCTAGAAAGTGCAATTCTTAACGAACAAGATAACTCTACGAGTCTTTCTATAGAACTCCAGAAATGGGTGGTAGAATCCTGTATTCCGAAGACTGCAGTAAACAAGTTATTGAAGATCTTAAAAAAACATGTACCTGACCATGGCAAATTGCCAACAGATTATAGAACGTTACTCTCAACTCCTAGAGCAATGAACTTTTTCGAAATTGAACCTGGGAAATACTTTCACTTTGGTTTAAAATCTGGCTTGAAAAAATGTATTGCACTTTATTACCCAAAAGAAGAAATTCCTGATCAAATTCTGTATGACATCAATGTAGACGGATTACCACTTGCTAAAAGTAGCAGTGATCAGTTTTGGCCAATTTTAGGCAGTTTATGCACAAATTTTATAACTGAGCCATTTGCGATAGGTATTTACAATGGCAAAGAAAAACCTTTTGACTGTAACCAGTTTTTGAAATACTTGGTCGCAGAGATAAACTATTTGTGTCAAGAAGGCATACTTATCGATGAGAGACGCATATCCTGCAAATTAAATATCTTTGCTTGTGACACTCCGGCAAAAGCATACATCACGGGGACGAAAGGTCACAATGCGTACTTCGGTTGCGGTAAATGCACGCAGCCAGGTAAAATGGTTACTAATCGAGTTACATATCCTGAAACGAATTCACCTCTTAGAACCGATGAATCATTCTCGCAGAAAAAAGACGGCAACTATCACAAAAAAAAATCGATACTAGAAGAAATCGACGGTATTGGTATGGTTACCCAATTTCCCCTTGATTATATGCACTTAGTACTCCTCGGAGTAATGAAAAAACTGTTGTGGTTTTGGGTGAAAGGAAAAAAAAAGATCCGTATGTCAGACGAGAATATCGACATAATCAATAATTGGTTATTTCTGTTAAAAAAATTGATACCGAATGAATTTTCTCGGATTCTACGAACTTTGAGCGAGTTTGAAAAGTTTAAAGCAACGGAGTTCCGCCTATTCTTATTATATGTGGGGCCTGTTGTTCTACGTGGCTGCTTGGATGAAAAACGATACAATCATTTTCTTAGTTTAAGTATCGCAATAAGAATATTAACAAGCAGAAAGTTTCATATTTCTTTGAACGACTATGCTAGAGCATTATTGAAGTACTTTGTCGAAAATTACGGTAAAATCTATGGAAACGAATTTATTTCTTATAACGTTCATAATTTAGTGCATTTATGCGATGACGTGCAATTACATGGACCTCTTGATACATACAGCTGTTTCAAGTTTGAAAACTATTTACAAAAGCTAAAACACAAAATCAAACCTTCTGGACGATCTTTATCTCAGATTAGTTACAGACTGATCGAAGCATCCAACATAAAGAGGAAATACGAAAAAAATAATTACCCAACTGTTAATTTTCTCCATAAAGATAATCGTGATGGGCTCATAAAATCTTTAAATTACGAAAGTTTTATGTTAAACACGAAACCAAATAACAATTGCATATCCACCCACTTTCAAGAAACCATCTTCATAGAAAAAATATTTTTGCTAGATAACATAATATATTTGAGTGGAAAGAAATTCACTGACTACCGTCCATTCTACGAAAGACCTTGTGAATCAACAGATATTGACATCAAAGTGATAAAAGATATGACATACGAAAATGTAACAATTACTTCAATGGAAATTGCGGAAAAATGTATGCGAATTCCTTTAAATTCTACAGAAAGTGTTATTATACCATTGGTTCATGAACTTTAACTTAATTGTTTATTGAAACCGATAGGTTATTATTAAAGAAAATGAAAGTAAAAATAAGTTTCTTCGTGGTATCACACAACCATTTTATTACGAAACGTGGAATATTTTTATCATCATAAATGAACGATATTTTATCACATGTACAATTATTCTGCAGAAATATAGACACTTTTTGAAGAGTCAAATTTTGTATTATCGTTCTCGTGAGAAATGCACGGTTCCATATAAGATGGGCGCATGCGCTACGAGCCAGCATTGCGGCCTATCGGTTTCGTCATTTCAGTGTTCGTTTCGATTGTTGCCGAGTAAAGCGCGGGAAAGCTGGCAAGATCTCAGTAATTCCTCAGTAATTTCTTATTAATTATCGGTTAATTGAAGTGTTATGTACAATCGGTGAGTTATAATTATTCAACAAAAATCACGCTTAATGAAACCAACTGATTGTTAGTTGGTTGTCATTTATTTATGAGAGGTCCGGTTGTTTCCATTTCTAACCTCACTTTACAGCTGAATCACGTACTACAGATCGAAATATGTACGGTATTTCATGTAAAATATGTTGAATTGTAATTTTTCATGAGTTATTAATTTAAAAATTACAATTAATTTTAGAAGAATCAGATTAACAAGATGAAACCATACGCAGTAGTTTCATTTACTAACGACAGCTCCGCTGAGTTCGAATCAGCATCAGAGGTGCCCTCGTCTTGGCTCTCCGCTGACTTGGCTAAGTGTTGGTGGCCCAATACTAAAAATGTTACTCCTCTTATCTCAAGAAAAGTCACACCGGATAAAGAATCTCCAAAAAAATGGCAGTTATATGATGTTAAAGTCATTGGGTTTTACAGTAAGTGTGTTCATCATCTAAACAGTGATAATAAGTAGCAAAACAGAAATAAAAGCAATCAAAATAAATAAAAAAGTCAAATAATACTCATAAATTTCTATAGTACTGTCTCACTAATGATAATTTTATCAATCCACCCTTTTGTTACAATTCTATGGTTTCAGACGACCTTTCCATGGCACGACAAAAAGCTGATGGACTGTCTATGTGCAGCAATAACTGTGGAGAATCGATTACATTAATTAAGTCTCAGCGATCAAAACCTTTAAAGTCCATACAAGAGAAAGATGAATCAGCGAAGCATAGAAAAAAAAGATCTAAAGATCAACGCAAGGAAAAAGAAGATTACTACTCTACTTCCGATGAGTTGACAGAGGCTATTGATGAAAACAGCAATATTTCAAGCCCACCGCAGTTATCAAAAATAGACTGCGGAGCATTTAATAACAATGATTTCTGTGACGGAGGCCTATCTGGAAAAAATCTGCCTGTTAAGACTTCTGCGAATAAGGGAATAGTCATTCAAAGTAACATTCCTGTTTCACTGAATATACCTCAAAAGAAAACTGCTATAGAGAAAAGTCATCAAAATCAAGGTTTGTTTAAAATTTTTGTCCAACGGATGGCTTTCAATTTCATAAACTAAATTATGTATGTGTATATCTGTATTTCAAGGTCAAATCTTTGGATCAGAAAATGTGTCAAAATGGAATGATAAGACAACAAATGTGTCTGTGAATGAACATAACAAAGATATCAATAATATATCTTTCCCGTTTGATGCCTCAGTACGTGATTACTTCATCGATCCTAAGTTGGTGTTGGAGCAATTTGAAGAATTAAAAGGTACGATTTTACTTTTAGGTAATTATTTTTTAAATAAAACTATTGACAGCACTCTAAACATACAAACAAACATACTAAGATTTTTACCCTTTTTAGAAATTATGAAGAATACTGCGGAGAGAGTGGGCGGACTCATTTTCGAAATGAGAATTTTTTCAGAGCGTCTGGACATGATCGAGCAGACACTTATCAACTCCAAACAATTGTCAGTGGCTGATGATGATTACGCTGATTTAAAAGCTCTGCTACCGCTGGACACGACTGAACATATCCTCGAATTTGAAGCTCATCTGACAATCGGCGATTTGCGAAACCGATTTATATCGCTTATGTGTCAAACAGGAGGAAACAATGCAAAGGATTGTATCATAAGAATGTTAAATAGGGTGATTGGACCCACAGCAGCAAAAGCATCGTCATGGTGCGGACTCCGGGGAAACTTTAAAGTCGGCAATCTAGAGATTATGGGTGCCATCAAAGATGCTGTGAAAAAATCTCACGCGTGCACTGATAAGCAGTTCGAAGATGAGGGAAAGGAATGGTTTCGACAAGGAACGCAAAAATACGCACGTCTCGTCAAAAATGCAAAGCTAAATTCCAACGGAACAGAAGCTCACGTTCCTTCTACCTAATTTTTTTTCCACTGATTTTGTATTCAATTTTTTGTTTCTCGATGAGAATTTTATTTTTTCGCGGTATATGTAATTAAAGTCAACGACATATTTTTAACAGGACGTGCGTATCGTTAGAAATGCAATTTCAAGTGGTAGCGAAACAGAAACTCATGTTCCTTGTACCTAGTTGTAATTTTTCATATCGATTTTGCATTCAACTTTTTCTTTAGTTCCTTATCTTCACGTCAAAAAAGCAAAGGCGGGTCTACTGGAACAGAAACTCAAGTTCCTTGGACCTAATATTTAATTTTTTTTCTACTAATTTTGCATTTATTTTTTTTATTGGTAATCTTTCAGCATTTCATTGTTCTGTGATATATAATACTGACTATAATAAAGTTGAAAAAGGAAAACGAGTCTAGAAAAAATTTCATTCCAATACCTCATAACATTGCTGTCACAACGAAGGAGACGAGCGGCTTCTATGTTACATAAAATATCTATAAGATACAAGTAGGTTTGGGACGGTTCGGTTACGTCGCGATGCTGCTACAGTTATTTGATGGACTTACGAAAAATTTTCGTAACGTTGACCCCTCGAAAGGACGACAAATTTAAGAACATTCATGCTTAATTTGCGTGGCCGGTGATGTCATGATTACTTCGCAAATAACGACTGTTATGGGAAACTTCCATAATTATTATAAGCCTGTGTTTGCTGGGTAGTGTTCCGAAGAGATCAGTTTTGACCCCATCCAGGAATAAACAAATGAAGATTTTTTGTAATAACAATAATGGCCGTGAAAGCCTCAAAACTAGAACTTACAGATATTTTAATATTATCTTTGAATTTTGAAAAGTTCAGAAAGTATGTTATGGATATTTTAAAACAATAAATTCAACAAAGCAACCAAACTTAGATCTGTACTATGCCCAAGAAAATGGATCGAGTTGAGTTGTACCAGTTGCATTATCTTCGTGCAATTGTTGGTACCATCACAACCAGAGCATCCGTAGAGCGAATCTTTTTGAAAATATTTTTCAATTCGTTATGCCACAATAGGAGCCAAAAAGTAGAAATACTGAGCACACATGTTGCACCAAGAAATTTCCAAAAATTGTAAGTATACGTTGCATTCCAATGAAACAAATTTTTATACTTCCAGAAAAAAGGAACCAAAGACTTTCTGACAATTTTTTGAATTAATCATGTCACAACTCAAGCATACCACACATTGGGCTCAATAAAGTTTATGAATTTTGCATGTAGCCATTGCTTTTCGAAGCCAAATTTTAATCCCATCCGTTTGGATGGGATTAAAATTTTTATGAGCAACCAAAGAATTTTCATAATAAAATTTTTCAAGTCCTAATAATGCCACTATTCGAGCCAAAAAGTGAAAATATTGGGCACACTTGTCACTTCACAGATATTTCAAAGTCTGTAGGTATCTGTTGCAATTCAATGATAGAAATTTTGATAAGGGGACCGTATGGTCTAGAGCACGAAAATTTCACCTATTTTCACGATTTTTTTTTTGCCTTAAAAAATTTAAAAATCGATGTTTTAACTTTTCGGGTTTATTACTACCTTTATTAAGTATACAAAAAAATTTTTTTTTAATTTTAAAAACAGTGTTTATTATCATATAATTGGCATTGAAGACGACCCTCTCGAAAAATCCGACCCGGACGGTGAAGATCGATCCGAGACTTCTACTCATCTGAAACACAAAATTCAAGAAGATTCTTAATCAGAAAGAGTGCAGTTATGGTCGGGACTAGAACAAATCGAAAAAATTAAAAATTGACAAAATGGCGCGCTTTTGAAAAAAAATTCGTAAAATCGGGTTTTTTTTTCACTAGTTTTTTAGTATAAACAATAAGAAATTATTTAAATAAAATTATGATTGTAGTTCCGACGATAGCCATACATATTGTGAACAACATATCCAAATTTCAAGTGATTCGGTTGAATAGTTTTTTGTTTTCACCTGCGCAGTGCCGAAAAAAGTCGTTTCGAGATAAATGAGTTTAAAGTTTGAGGTACAGATATTTTCAAAAATTGAGCAAATTTTGAATACTTACAGTTAATCCGCGATTCCGGCACCATATAGGATTCCTTCGGAACGTTCATAATTCAAGATTTCCTCACTCCTTTCATTTCTTCGAGCTGTCCGAGCCTCTTTGGAGTTGTCCGTGCTCCTACGGTTGGCGCTCGATACTCGCAGCTCGTCTCGGTTTTGCGCTAGTTGCTCCGCTTGTGGCCCGATTGTTATGCCCATGGTCTCCATTATTTTCAATAGGGATGCAAATCCTTCATTGAATATGCAAGCGGAAATGTGAGTGGCAATATCAATGATTTTTTTTCCGGCAAACAGATGTTTCGGCGCAAGGTGCCACACGCAAGCATTGAAACTTTCGTTATTGTTCTGCGTATTACTGCCAATACACCTTTCCAATAAAGTCTCTGCTGTCAATTCTTCATAAATTGGTTTTAATATCTCTTGTGCTTCATCGCACAGAGCAGGTGGGTGCTCGTAGGTGTCTAAAGTACCTGCAGCCTCACTTTGACGCCACTTGCACCACGATTCGGAACCTGGAGGACAGTACGAGTGTTGCGGATTTTCATCTGTTGAAATTTTGTGATAATATGCTGCCCATATTTCACTTCTCATCCCTTCAGTCGAATCTGAATTACGTCTAATTGCTAGACCGTAATAAGTTGACAGCTCTTGCAATAATTTATTCGTCAATTGTTGACGCTTCGGTGTTTTATTTATCGATTTCCGCTGTGTCTTTTTTCCCTCTTCTTTTTCTGTCAATTTCTTTGTTGCTTTCTTTATTTGTGCATGTTTTTTTTTCGCATCAACAGCACGTTTGTACAAACGTTTTTTAACATGCAAAACACATTCTTTTTTGCAAACTAAAAAATCATCCCCGTAAGGCTTTGTGTCCAATAAGGCTTTGAACGTTTTCGTGTCGCCGTCTCCGATATAGTTCGCGTATTTTACGTTGTACAACTCTTCCGATCTCTTGAACATTTCCACGATGCCGTCTACCTCCATTTTGCCAGCACTTCCGGTATGATTTGCGTCACAGTGATCTTCATGCTCTCGATACCACGCTTCATATTCAATCGTATCCTCTTGGCCTTTCCATTGAGAGCAGGCTTGACATATACTGCATTTGACGACAACATCTAAAATTTTATTACTGTATTTCCCTATTAACGAGGCAATACCGAGAAGCGATGAGAATCCACGTTTCGCCCACGATCCATCACCAGACACAGAAAGTTCATCCGCGGGACGCCCAGCTTTTACATTCAACTCGACTTCTTCTTTCAATGCTCTTTGGAAAACGATTTTCGCGACGGCTTCAGCTGCAATTTTTATATTGTCCACGATGCCGTAATATGTACTCTTACAAATTCCTTGTCCAAGATCCATGAGACCGCAGAAATTTTTCAAGCCTTCAAATCCTACTCCAAGCATTCTCAGGGCGAGAACAAGTCGACGGTTGATTTCAAATGCCTTATCAATTAACGGCGAAGACAAAATAAAAGTTTCTTTACACTCACACTTCACAGAGAGTTTGAATCCTAGACCACGTTGTCCGTTTTTGCTAAAAGTGACCGCACCGTTACAATCTTTACACTTCAACAACTGTTGCAACGTTAAAAATATCATGCTGAATTCGATGATGCAATAATTGAAAGTAGGATTAACGTTTACTTCCAATTCCTCATTGCCTTTTAATTTTTTCGCAGACGTGCTCGTAAAATCAGTAGTATTTTCGATAGTGAATCGATTGCCCTTGAAATATCTTTTGCGACCTACAGAAGATGGTCGTCTAGAAGAGTCACGGCCTTGCTTTCTATCCATATTTTCTGATATTTTATTTCAAAATTTTCGATGTTGGTTCGTCAAAACGTAACGTTGTACTGATCAAGTCAGGGGAAAGCGAAATGACCGTTTCCCTCACAAATGTTCGACAATAGGTATATTTCGGGGAAGGGAAAAGTATATATAGGTATATAGTATGTACTATATACAGGTATATATTTTCGGAGAAGGATTGGGACAGCTGCTGCGCTCCGATTAGGTTACCGGTTAGCGCTAGACCCGTTAGGAGCGCGCGGACCGCTCTCTACCTGCGTTATGGGCTGTAGAAGCTGTAATATTGAGAATTTCCGCATGAAAATTTCACAGTATATTCTTGAGATACTATACTTTCGACATATCGAAAAAAAAAAAATCGATTTTTTCAAATTTCTAGACCATACGGTCCCCATAATATCAGTAAAAACACATCAGAAGACTTCCAGAAACAATTTTTCAAAATTTATTATGCTACAACTGAAGTGGGGAAGTGAAAAAATATAGCTCAATTGAGCCGAATGAAATTCTGAAATTTTGCATATATTCATGGTGTTCCGAAGACAATAATTTTGATCCCATTGACAAATAAGCAGCCGCAGAATTTTCATAATAAAATTTTTAATTCATAATGCCACAATCGGAGCCAAAAAGTGGAAATACTTGGTACATTTGTTGCTTTACAGAAATTCCAAAATCTGTAGGTATTCGTTGCAATCCAATGATATAAATTTTGATAATATCAGCAAAAAAACGTCGGAAGACTTCCTGAAACAATTATTCAAAATTCATTATGCTACAACTAAATTAGGGAAATGAAAAAATGTAGTGCACATTGGGCCCAACAAAATTCTGAAATTTTGCATGTATGCATGACATTCCGAAGCCAGCAATTCTTAACCCATCGACAAATAAGCAATCGAAGAATTTTCATAACAAAATTTTCAATTCTTAATGCCATAATCGAAACTAAAATGGGAAAATACTTGGCACATCTGTCGCTTCACAGAATTTTCAAAGTCTGTAGGTATCCATTGAAATTCAATTATACAAATTTTGATAATATCAGTAAAAACACATCGGAAGACTTCCTGATACAATTTTTCAAAATTCATAATGTTGTAACTAAAGTGGAGAAGTGAAAAAATATAGCGCATATTGAGCCAACCAAAATTTTGAAATTTTGTATATATTCATGGCGTTCCGAAGACTATAATTTTGATCCCATCGACAAATGAGCAACCGAAGAATTTTCATAACTAAATTTTCAATTCATAATGCTAAAATCGGAGCCAAAAAGTGGAAATACTTGGTACATTTGTCGCTTCATAGAATTTCCAGAGTCTATAGGTATTTGTTGCATTCCAAAGATACAAATTTTGATAATACCGGGATATGGAGTATATACCGCCATAGTCTTTTGACATAAAGATATATTATACGAGCCACTTTGACATAAACATATATCATTGCTTACTACGGTTATCATCCAGATGCATCCATATATATCCAGATGCAGGTTGATAGTGTATTTGTCTATTAATTCATCAAACGCGAGATGATTCTACACCATATTTTGGATAGAAAAATGACGTCGAAAATCTTTTGAAATGGACCAACAATTATTATGCAAGGAACATTTTACGATGTACAAATCTTATTATGGCAAGCAAGGAACACTTTATAATAAAGAGGAAAGGGACCAATAAATTAAATTGTCAACGGTGTAGAGTAAAAAAAAAATATTCATTAGCGACTGCTCAAAACTCGACATGATAATAACAAACTTTGCCATATATATTTTTTTGACACTCATTATTAGTTTTATAGAGTTTCTTTTCCAAATTCACATCGATTGATACCAATCATGATTAACAGTTCAACGTACACCATTTCATAGTTATCAAAGAAACGAAAAGAATGATTTCTCAAGAAATCTTATACGAGAAACATTTAATCGCGTAGGGTTAAGTGTGGAAAATAAAAGCTGCAGGGTTAATAATAATAAAAAATACATATTCATTTCAGCACTGTTCGAAAGTTTATTAAAAGCACTTCACTATTTTCACACCATCACTTTCTTATTATTACCGTAACCAAGAGTCGATTGAATCTAACCACGATATTTATAACCTTACAACTGTTCGTGAAAAAGCATTAATATTTTCAATACTGTGTAAGCCACGAGATTCTAATTAGCCGCGATCGAAAGGGGAAAAAAATAAAAAATATGTGAATTTGAATGAAACTCTAAATTGCAGTCAGTGAATTTATATTAAAGAAATCATTTTTGGATACAGGTAGAATCACGGTTCTCTAGGTAAAAGTATCTTGTGTGATTCGCTTCGTAAATATACTTTTCGCATTCCCGCGACTCTTAAAAACAACCACTTTTACTAAACTAAAGTTATAACACTTAACACTGAACTATGCGATGAACTTTTTTTTTAAATAAGTTTGTCCTGCACTTCGTAACATCAAAACTCGGTTCTTTAGTACCATCGTAATTGACAAATTAACGATACATAGAACCGCTTGAAAAATACCTCCGTAAATTGGAGCCCGCTGCACACGATGCTATTTTTCATGGTAAAAAGCATGCGTGATGTACTTTCGTAAAGCGCACGTATGATTTCTACCACGAAAAATAACGTCGTGTGCAGTGGGCTCCAATTTACGGAGGTATTTTTGCTGTTCAGAAAAATCTGAAAAAAATTCAGGGTGTCTTTTAGACTTCATATAATCATTTAAAAAATAATTACCCAAGTCGGCGAGGGTCAGGGAAAAAGTCCGCCGGTTTGACGTGGAATACCTCATATATATGTCTGAATTCACTGGTATATTACCGATGATGGTGTCAGCAGCGAGTGAGGTTAATTTTTTTTCATTTCGCGGTTGATTTTTTTAATTTCGCTGAACCTCGAACTACTATTTATTTATTCACAGAATAATTTTTTTCTCCGATCTACCACACGTTCCGCGTAGAGCACTTATTTTGCTTTCAAAACTCCGTTCAGTCATCATCAGACCTTTCGCGGTAACAGAGGAAAGAAACGGACTGGCCAATCACAAGCTCGGAAGGAGCAAAAAGGCCTTTCATTGTGTCGTATACAGACACGCCAATCTTTCGATGTGTGGCATAATCTTGAGCCTGTGCAAAGTTTTTTCTCAGGAAATACGGCATCAATCGTGCTGATTTAAGGCTCAATCGAAATATTTTTTCTTAATGAATCTCCAGTTAAATTTTCAATTCAGTATATGCCTCCTGAGCTTCGTAATTAAAGAAAATGACTTTCAGTTTTTACCCCCACCACGGCGAATCGTTTTATTCAGAGATAATATACTCAGGAGAACCTCGGGCCAGCAGACGACAGAGCTGTCAAATGTACTTGTCCCGAGACTCTACCGAGTCTCTTGATCTTTATAATAAAGGAATGATGGCATGGTGTGATGATACATAATAAATATAGACCATATCAATACATGTATTTCCATTGAAACGAACTATTCTCGTTTTGGACTAACGTGAAAAAATTTGCTTCATAGAGTAGTGCGACTTAGAATGCGTTGAGGCATTTGGGTACTTAATGGTGGCCCAGGATACACGTACCCGAGTACGAACATGCAAGCACATCACAGCTTCATGACAAATATATGAATTTTTTGGTAAGATGCTTCCAAACTTACCTCAGTTTCTTTCCTCTTTTCGTCGTTCGTCTCTGTTCACTCTCTCTCTCGCTCTCTCCTTCTTTCCCAAGGTTGTCTACGCTTCGTTCGAGTATCGGGCCTCGGCCGCATGATAAGGAGAAGCAAATGAATCCCTCAAAGGCTGTTGTGATTCCGCACTCTAATGTCACGTTTATTAATGAACTAAAATGAACGACGCAATTCGCGCTTTGTATTTAGTAAAATGTAAATCCGGCGTCTAGGGTCGCGTTAAGATACGTTGCTTCGACCTCTTCTGTAGATTATTTAAAAAATCGATAATCGAGTCGTTGCTAGTGTTCTACAAAATTGCCAGATAATTATACGTATTGGGGGTGAAATAGCGAAATGCCGTTATGGCGTTTTATAAAGACTCCTGCGCAGTAGTATGGTCAGAGAATCTCTCTATCGATCTCTCGTCGCTCGGACCTTCCACATCGATTTTTGTGAGGGGAGGTATGAGTGGTTGATAGTGAGGCATGCGAAGTGCGCCGAGTTTATGCGCCCTACGCCCGGGTCAGCTGTGCTGCTGGTGGCTGTTACGAGTCCCTACACTTGGTCTCGCTCGTAGTTTGAAATACACGCGCTCGTTTGATATGAAAAATAATTAAGTTTGATTAGACACTGCGCGCCGGCAACTGTCTGACCAAGACCACGCTTTCTCTATATGCAAAAAGACACTGTGAAGCAGTCACGTTGTACGCAAGAGTGGACAACGCCATACCATGTATCCATTTCAATTTATATTTCAATGAAAATACGTGTCATACGAATTTAGGATATTTCGTCTTGCTGATATTTTGTCTTTGGGTCAAATGTTACGTAGCCGAAAAATCATTAATACAACACTACGGATATCGAAAAGTTTATTTTAATAAGTATTGCATAATTTTTTTAGATATAAAGTATATGAAAAAAAAATATTTTGAATACAAAATAACTTGTAATGATCGAGCCTGTTGGCACGATAGAGAGCGTGAGGAACAGTCCAGTGATAATGAGAGAAAATAAAGATGAGCCGAACGGGATAAATCTCGGGATCCTCGGAGTCAGTCAGGAGCACTAACCACTACGCTACTGGCACCTATATTCTCTTTCTTGCGAATGATCCATTTAGATGGAATACTGGACCGTCACAATCTGAAAATAAAAAAATAAAAAGCTGTCTTCAAAGAAGTTGTAAAAAGTTTAAAAAAAGTATTTTAAATGCCTATACTGCGGAATTATTGATATATAAAAAAAATTAAAGTCAGTGCCAAACAAATTCGAGATTGTAAAAAACTGAAACTGTTAACTGCGAATTCTTATGCATACGAATTAATAATTGCAAATTGCGGTTCTGTTCAATGAGTATAGCACCGACTTCAAATTTTTTTTTATGTAGCAATGAATCCGCAGTATAGGCTTTTCAAATATGTTTTCTCTACTTTTTAGGACTTTTTTGAAGACGATTTTTTTAAGGGGTCTACCCTAATTAGACGGGCAAAAAAAAATACTATTTTAACGAATTTTTTTGACCGGTATAAATTATAAATATGGATATAAAAAGTGTTAGGCCTAAAAACTATACTCTTAAAATACACAAAAAATTTGTTTTCATATTTATTTCACTCAGTTTTTGTACACAAAAATGGGGGAGAAGACAGGTCCAAAAAAAAGATGGGTGTGCGCCGTTGATGAATTCTCTGGAATGGGTGATCTGGGGGAAAAAATGGTTTTAGATTCATTAGGTAAATGGCTATAGCGCATACCCTACGATTTTTTATTTTTTCAAAAATGACAAACTATGGCCATTTTTTCAAAAACTACGAAAAATCACGTTTTTTTTCATCGTTTTTTGAAAAAAAAAAAATAGTTACACTCAAAATTTCAAAATTCGTATGATATGCGCTATAGCTATAGTCATAAAGAACATGTGGTAAAATTTTGGTGAGGGTCAGTTGAATAGTTTCAAAGATTTTATCAACAAGCCGTCCAAAAACGTCATTTTGAGAAAAACGCGTTTAAAGTTTTCTTTAACGAAAAATCGTGAAAAAATCTTACTTACGTCTAATCAGTGATGCCTGCACCATACATTATGCCTTCAGTTTCTTCATAGTGTCCATTCTTATCTAAAATAGCCTGCCTTCGTTTCGTTCTGGCTTCCTTAGAGGCATCGCTGCTGCGGCGGTTCGCAACTTGTATACGTGTTCTGTCACGGTCAGCGACGAACTGCACGGCGGTCGGGCCGATTTTGACGCCCATTACTTCCAAGATTTTTAAGAGGACCGTATGGTCTAGAAATTTGAAAAAATCGATTTTTTTTTTTTTCGATATGTCGAAAGTATAGTATCTCAAGAATATACTGTGAAATTTTCATGCGGAAATTCTCAATATTACAGCTTCTACAGCCCATAACGCAGGTAGAGAGCGGTCCGCGACACGAAAACGTTCAAAGCCTTATTGGACACAAAGCCTTACGGGGATGATTTTTTAGTTTGCAAAAAAGAATGTGTTTTGCATGTTAAAAAACGTTTGTACAAACGTGCTGTTGATGCGAAAAAAAAACATGCACAAATAAAGAAAGCAACAAAGAAATTGACAGAAAAAGAAGAGGGAAAAAAGACACAGCGGAAATCGATAAATAAAACACCGAAGCGTCAACAATTGACGAATAAATTATTGCAAGAGCTGTCAACTTATTACGGTCTAGCAATTAGACGTAATTCAGATTCGACTGAAGGGATGAGAAGTGAAATATGGGCAGCATATTATCACAAAATTTCAACAGATGAAAATCCGCAACACTCGTACTGTCCTCCAGGTTCCGAATCGTGGTGCAAGTGGCGTCAAAGTGAGGCTGCAGGTACTTTAGACACCTACGAGCACCCACCTGCTCTGTGCGATGAAGCACAAGAGATATTAAAACCAATTTATGAAGAATTGACAGCAGAGACTTTATTGGAAAGGTGTATTGGCAGTAATACGCAGAACAATAACGAAAGTTTCAATGCTTGCGTGTGGCACCTTGCGCCGAAACATCTGTTTGCCGGAAAAAAAATCATTGATATTGCCACTCACATTTCCGCTTGCATATTCAATGAAGGATTTGCATCCCTATTGAAAATAATGGAGACCATGGGCATAACAATCGGGCCACAAGCGGAGCAACTAGCGCAAAACCGAGACGAGCTGCGAGTATCGAGCGCCAACCGTAGGAGCACGGACAACTCCAAAGAGGCTCGGACAGCTCGAAGAAATGAAAGGAGTGAGGAAATCTTGAATTATGAACGTTCCGAAGGAATCCTATATGGTGCCGGAATCGCGGATTAACTGTAAGTATTCAAAATTTGCTCAATTTTTGAAAATATCTGTACCTCAAACTTTAAACTCATTTATCTCGAAACGACTTTTTTCGGCACTGCGCAGGTGAAAACAAAAAAACTATTCAACCGAATCACTTGAAATTTGGATATGTTGTTCACAACATGTATGGCTATCGTTGGAACTACAATCATAATTTTATTTAAATAATTTCTTATTGTTTATACTAAAAAACTAGTGAAAAAAAAACCCGATTTTACGAAATTTTTTTCAAAAGCGCGCCATTTTGTCAATTTTTAATTTTTTCGATTTGTTCTAGTCCCGACCATAACTGCACTCTTTCTGATTAAGAATCTTCTTGAATTTTGTGTTTCAGATGAGTAGAAGTCTCGGATCGATCTTCACCGTCCGGGTCGGATTTTTCGAGAGGGTCGTCTTCAATGCCAATTATATGATAATAAACACTGTTTTTAAAATTAAAAAAAAATTTTTTTGTATACTTAATAAAGGTAGTAATAAACCCGAAAAGTTAAAACATCGATTTTTAAATTTTTTAAGGCAAAAAAAAAATCGTGAAAATAGGTGAAATTTTCGTGCTCTAGACCATACGGTCCCCTTAATACTGGCTGTAATCTCTCGTTAAAAATACAAGACGCTGTTCGACACGCTATTTCAACAATTTTTTTTCCGCTAAATATGTATTTGGGAGCCATTGACCAGACGCAGTTGTTGAAAGATTCGTTATTATTCTGCATGTTTCGGCCGAGGCATCTTTCAAGTAGTTCTTGTGTTGTCAAATCATCGTAGATCGGTTTTAAAACTTCTTGAACATCTTTAGCGAGAGCAGGAGGATGTTTAAACTTATGAACAGAATTATTTTTTACAGCTTTCTTGTATTTACACCAGGATTCAGAACAGTACGAATGCTGTGGATTGCTGTCAGTTGAAATCTTATGATAAAATCCTGCCCAGATCTCCTTGCGCATTTCTTCCACGGAATCGGAATGTCTTTGAATTGCTAAACCATAGTTTTTTGACAGTTCTTTCATTAATTTGATCGTTAAATCCTGAGTTTTTACAACCGGAACTTTTTTAACGACGGATTTTTTCTTTTTCGCGACAACTGTTCGTGCTGCACTTTTTTCGCTGGGGTTTTTTTCTCGTCCTTCTTTGCAGCTTTTCGTGCCCGTGTAAGAATTTTTTTAGCTTCACTAGCACGCTTGAAAATTCTTTTTGCAACGTGTAATACGCACTCTAACTTTTTTACGATAAAATCTTCGCCATATGGTTGTGTATTGAGCAGGATTTTGAAAGTTTTCGTGTCAAAAGTACCCTCAAAAGTACACGTAGACTGCTAGGAGCATCATAAAATTTTAGTATGATACTTTTAAATATGTATACTTTCGAAAAATGCAATAAAAAAAAATCGATTTTTTGAAAATTCTAATTAGGGTAAACCCCTTAAAGCTTTTTTTACACCATGCATGCCTGTTGTTCTTTCGGCGTCAAACTTTACTTCAGAATTCTTTTATTTGAAATCAGGGAATAATTTATGATGTTATAAGAAGATAAATAGAAGATTGAAATCAACATTCAATATTATTTAGAGATTTTGTAAAACACAATAATATATCTCATATTTGGCCATAAATGCTTTAATGCAGCTCCATTGATTTAATAACTTTCGTGAAATCTCATTATAGCATTTTGTAAGGATCGCGCCTTCATTGTTTTGTTCGATTTTGCTTTATTCGATAATTTTTTGAAGAGATTCTTATAACTTCTTGTGAGGATTTGATTTTCTGAGGGATTTTTATAGGAGACGATTTATGCGTGTAACTTGTAGGTATAAAAAATATCGTCTTCGAAATAGCGTGCAGTTACTTTAATGAATAAAAATGTGTATAAACAAATTATGTTAATTTGCTTGGGTAATGTAGATGCGAAGGAATGAGCGCGTTATACCATAGCACATATAGCGACGTAACACGTCTCGTTCCTGTGTTGGCGCGTCGTGGTCGTCCGAAGTACCAGGTGTATATAACTGCTTCCTTGATCGCGTTTACGTAACAATCCCCAGTGGATAAAATCACATTTACGAAGCATGCAGATGTGAATGTGTGTATGGTCATCCATATATGGGACATTCCACATCAATTGAACCACATTAGAACCTCTCATTTTTTTTATACAGCTCAAAATGTTATGTCCTAAGATCCATTGAAAGAAGCTCCCTTGATTTTTTTTTCTCAAAATTCGATGTTTTTTCTTCATATAGCTGTAATTGTCTGAAAAAACGAACTATATGGAACTTTCTTTTTAGAAACGTTGGTTTTTTACCATACTATTTAAACAAAATACGAAAAATTAATTCATAATTGTCTTCTGTATATTTTCTCAATATAAATAAAAAATCACTGCTTTCCATTTTTTTATGTTAAAAAAAAAAAATTGCAACTAAACTTTGACCAATTAAATAATTTTTGAGACCAGTTCCATCGAAGGAAGATTTTCCTTTTATTTTTCTTTATTTTAAAATATTTTGTTTCCGACATTTTATTTTGCACAAACATTAAGAAAAAAGTCCGATTTAGTCCGAATCGACTGGAAAAAAATGAATTTTTTCCAGAAAACGGAAAAAAATACTCTCCGCGATGAGCCGGTCTTAAAAATCTTTCAATTGGTCAACGTTTTTTTGTGAATTTTTTTCAAAAAAATAAAATTCCATCATCTTGATATCAATGTTTTTTTGCTTTTAATTAAAACGATATATAGAAGACTTTTATTAATCATTTTCACGTAGTGTTTTTATTAAACAGTAAGGTACAAAAATCGATATTTATAAGTTCGATATAATCCATTTTTCGGTAAGTTACAGCTATTTGAAAAAAAAAAAACACATCGAACTTCGAAAAAATAATATCTCATGAGTGGACGTACAAAAAATCTAGAACAAATCAAGAGAGCTTCTTTTAATAGGTCTCACATCCTATCAAATTTTGATCCGAATAAATAAATGAAAGGTCCTGAAGTGGCTGATTTAGTATGGAATGCCCTATATGAATTCATATATGAATTATACGCTTACAAATATAAACCGATGTAGATATGTGTACGGGATATCGGTAGCCACGGAGAGTGACTTTTTCGCGCCCACTCTGAGGAAACCGAGCGGATTGTGTCGTTTTCACGGGTACCTTTTGGCATCCGACTCCGCCTTTATAAACCCATCGCTGAATGCTACATTCACAACTATATTTGTATTCGTTCAGTGACGATCGAGATACCTCAAAGAGAGAATAGCTTGAACCAAATTGTCAACATGAGCTCTCACGCCCTCATTGTGAGTAAAAGCATTTTTCACTATCCTAAATTTTATTTTAACTTCGAAATAGCATCAAAAAAACCTCAATAAACTTGAAATTTGTTTGTCGTTTGAGTACCGTGAGAAAAATTACGCAAAAAAGCGGTTCAAGGCTTAAACTGACCTTGCTACGGCAAACTTTATATTTGAGGAGCGAAATCGATATAACCAGCCGAAAAAGAAGTGTATATTTGAAAAATTTTTTTTTTATTCACTGAATCGTGTTATTTAGAGATATATTCAATAATATTAGACTTGTTAAAAAAAAATGTTTCCATAATTAAATTTTACAAAATAGTGGGATTGCAGCATCATGAAGGAAATAATAAATCTGGCAAGGTGGCCCGCGGTCAGTAGTTAAGCGTCGTAAAAGTTAAGGGGATACCCGACGCGCGTCGAATTAGCGTCGCTATAACAGCGATATCGATAGCCATACTAACGAAATTCAAAGTAATCGAGTCTACATAAGAACTTCACAGTAATGAGAAAACTTAGAACGGTCACACGGGCCTGCAAGTAAAAATACTTGTACCCTACGAACAGGTGCTACTGTGAGGCGCTTGTAGTAGAGGCCTATAACTTTGGGAATATTTTTATCGGTATGTAACTAAATTTCGCATAGGTGCTACTTCATGGAGTTAATTAATTCATTTTATTGTTGTCAATTTAATGACATTTCGGGCTGTCACCGAGTTTGAAGAGATTCATTTGCGTAATTTTAGCTCCATTTTAATAGTCGCGGTAACCACTCGAGGCAAGTATATTTACAAGTAAGTCTCTACGAAACATTTTTACAGGAAGCACCACGATTCCACCTGTTTTTGGAAAATGTCTCATTAATATTTAATTAATAACAGCATTCTGAAAGATGTTGCTGGCTCACGTATTTTTTATTCATTTTTTTCGATAGTTACTAGTTAGAACCCTGTGGCTTGAAGCGTGTTGATAATATTGATATTTGATGCTCAACTGTTTTTTTCGCAGTCGCTGTCTAGTGATAATAGTAATATTGGTATAATATTCTGGTGATACCTGAGCTCTATCGTGGATGTGACGGCTGACTAATATTTTGGTATTAGTCTTAACTTCTTGTTAAAGTAACAGTCGTGAGATTATAAAGATCGTCGACGTGACAGCTAGCCCAAATCTTTGAATTAGTTGTGACTTTTGATTAAAATGACTGTCGTAAATTTCGGTTAGTAGATAGAATGATAGTGCGAAAATCCAGTGTCATTTATATTGGTGGCGACTAGCCTCATCAGTTTTATGTTTAGTTAATGTGATAGTGTGGGAATTAAGTGTCATTTCATTTGAATATGTTTTTTACCGACCGCACGGTCTACGACATATTCTCAGACAGTAAAAATCCCGTAAACTATTCTCTTTCTAAGGGCTATATTTCCAACTTTTCTCCTACATGCATTATATTTCGAGCAAATACGAGAACCAGTCTGTGGTCCTTTTTTTCTAAATACAGTCGAATCCCGTTATAAGTCTACCCGCTATAAGCCTCTTCCCCGCTTTCAATGCCGAAAGCTTCCCCCACCCTGAGGCGTTTCCGAGATTGGCGGCTAACTGCTTCTTATAAGCCTCGAATCAATTTCTAATTGGATATTTCTCAAATAAATCTTTGAAATTATGATTCTTATATACTTCCAATTAATTCATCAATTTTATATACTTTTGGAGATATTTGAAGGTTGAAACAAACAAAAATTCATAAACAAGACATATCTAATAACGGAATTATATTTGCATTGCGCACTACAAGTTCTATACTTACTAATTGTAAAAACACAAAAATAAATATATTTTTAATGAAAATGTGCACGTCCACATGATCACAAACTAACAACAATTCTCTTGCCCTTATAGCGAGTAGCCTGGTAAAAATTCGATGGCACGCTATAGTGAGGGTGCCTAAACGCACAATTGACTCGTCCTTATAGCGAGTAGTTGATGAAGAGTTCGATCGCGTGTATAGTGGGGGACCGTGAGTCCTGAAAATATTTTCCCTCCAGCCCCTAGGCAAGTTTATAACGGGATTCCACTGTACATATATTATTTAACGGGACAGACCTAGTTGGAACGTCAAAAAAAAGGCCTTTTTTCCGATTTTTTTTTGGTCAAACGATAAAATAATTCACAACAAAAGTTCTTCCGTTTAAAAGATACATATGTAATGTATATGTTGCAATTTTTTCAACGCAATACATATCGAAATAAGCTGGTGACCGTCAATTGCCGAGGACGCTGCAAAAAAAAACACGGTTTGCGGTGATCAAGCTCACGCTGCAACGGCTCATCTGAAACAAAAAAAACGGAGGGGATTTTTAGTTAATGATATAATGCTCCAGTTGAACGAAGGGTTTTGAAAAATTTCCATTTTTCACAAAATGGCGGCCGTTAAAAGTCAAAAGTGTTTTTTTGACCAAAATATCAGTTCCATTTTTTGCTATTAAAAATAAAAATAATTATCCAAAAAAAAAATCCTTCGTTCATATGGAGGACTACCATGTATAGAAGAAGTGATATAAATTTCAACCCGATCGGTAAAGCCGTTCTCGAGCTACAGTGATCACCGACTTCAAAAACATGGTTTCGAGAAAAACGCACTTGAAGTCCGCTACCTGCTTACCTATGGCTCAGACACGACGTGCTACAAAGTCTTGTATTTCGGCGAATAATGGTCCGATTTACATTTACCTGGACGGAAAATGTTCGTAAGAGATTCTACTTTTTGAAAATGAAATAAAAAAAAAATCGATTTTTCGAAAATTCTAACTAGGTCTGTCCCGTTAAGAGGAACATTGGAAATGTGAAAATAGATATATCTCTATCTATCTTTTGTACTCAAGGCGCCTTAGTCGGTATTTTATATCGCTGAAAGCAAGAAGAATTTTCATGAGAAAAAAATTGACTTGGAGTAGATTGTTTATTCTTATTGGCATAAATTTTCCCAACATACTATGTGTAATTAATAAACTTTATTATAAACTTGCTAAATAGTGCGGTCGAAAGTTTTTTAGTTTAAATTTTTTTAGCAGGAAACTATTAGCATGCATTGGTTGTCTCGCAATTTCAAAAAGAGAATAAATACATGAAAAAATATTCAATTAGAAATAAAATGTAAAAGAAGTTTCAAACAAAAAAACAATCAGAATGTAACAAATCTAAAACGGAATCAAGTGATGCAAAATAATTTTGAGGTAAAAGATATTTGATTTGAAAAAAAAATTTCATAAGTACTTCACCAATTTTTTTTTTACCTATTGCTCATGAGATACAATTCGTGATTAATAAACATTATAGAAAAACTCGCATAGTACTTCGGCCGAAATTCTTTTTTCCAATCAAACCTTTGATCTCAAAATTCTGTACGCATACTTTTTTGTTTCGAAATATCGTTTATTTTTGTTTGATTTTTTTTTATATCGGAATTTTTTTTCATATTTATGGTTTATTCTTGTTCTTGCTGTATAGAACAACTGTATTTTCAATTAATTGGAAAATTTTATATTAGAGGTTAATAGGTTTAAATTGGCATCTTTTGCGAGATTATACTTTGATTGGTAAATTTTTGTGAGGCTGTCTTATAACTTTTTGTGAACTTCTAATTCATTGAAAAGATTTTTGTGGGGTTTTCCTGTAATTTTTTAAGAGATGCCATGTGAATGATAGAATTTTTTCATTGTTGGTTTTTTTGTGAGAAAATCTCTTTTATAACATTTTGTTGATATTTTGTACTGAGAAGGGGATTTTCTACAGGAACAACTATTTGGTGAAGTAAATGTACCAGTCTCAACTTTTTTTACAGCATTTGTGCTGTTTTTTTGCGGGAATTTGTTGATTATTTGTATGAAATTCATAGCTTGTCAATTAAATATGTTCATATTGTGTACGTACTTGAGAAATGCAAAAAAATCAACATTTTTTCGGTGATGCAGCAAAATATGGTAAAATTTGATCACAAAGTGATTCTCTCAAGAATTGGACCCTTAATAAAATTTTTGAAGGTTGCTCAAACGATTTTTTTCTTATTCCGGCTAAAAATGGATATATGATCGAATTTCGAGCTACTGTATCATATACCGCGACTATATCAGGACTAAGACTGCATTGTGAAATATTGATCTAAGAAAAGAAAAAAAAAGTGTTCAAGTAAATTCAATCTTTGTAATTAGCTGCCAATGTCGATAAAATTATTAGATTACATAAAACGTGCAGTAATTCTGAGAAGGTACGTCGCATAAATGAAAATCGAACAAATAAGGACTTAATTTTTTTTTACATTCGATAAAAAATTGGTTCAAAAAATGTTACATCGACATATCTATGCCAACAAAAATAAAATGCTCTAAAAGTTCTCAAACTGAGTAAAACATCTAAATTAATCAACATTTTTGGAGCAAAAGAAAGTATGTGAAGTAAACGTCGGATTGAAAAAAAAATTGTTTGAAAAAAAAATTTCGGATCGACAAATATTCCATAAGAAATTACATCGAAAAAACACTCCATTAACATCAAAATACACTGAAAGTTTTTAAATAAAAGAAAACAAAACAAAATGATATTTCGATACAAAAAAAGTATTCGCACAAAATTTCGAGAGCGAAAATTTGATTGCAAAAAAGAATTTCGGTCGAAATACTACGCGAGGTTTTTTATAAGATTCATCGATTACGAATTGTATCTCATAAATAATAGGTAAAAAAAATTGGCGAAGTGCTTGAGAAATTCTTTTTCTCAAATCAAATATCTTTCAGCTCAAAATGGTTTCGCATCACTTGATTCCGTTTTAGGTTTGTTTCATTCTGATTGTTTTTTCATTTCAAAACTTTTTGTGCATTTTATTTCGATAAGATGTTTTTGCATGTATTCATTCTCTTTTTGAAATTGCGAAACAACCAATGTATGCTAACAAAGTTTTATACTAAAAAAAAATTGGACGGAAAAAAACATTCCACCGTACTACTTAGCGAGGTTATAATAACGTTTATTAATTACCATAGTATGCTAATTTATGCACCAAAAAATAATCGATCTACTTTCAGCCATTTTTTTCAATGAAAATTCTTTTTGCTTGAAGCCGTAAAATACCGACTAAGCCGCTATGATTACAAGAGATATATAGAGATATATCTGTTTTCACGTTTCAAATGTTTCTCTTAAATAACGTATATCTCTAGAAAAATACAGAGTTCCGCAGATTGGTTCTCCTATTTGCTCGACATATAATGCATGTAGTAGAAAAGTTGGTAATGTAGCCGATAGTAAAAGAACAGTTTACGGCATTTTTATCGTCTCAGAATATATCAAACCGTTCGGTTGGTAAAAAAATACATTTGAATGAAATGACAATTGATTCTCGCACTATCACTTTAACTCGACACAAAACTGATGAGGCTAATCACCATTTATATAAATGACACTGGATTTTCGCACCACCATTCTATCTACTAACCAAAATTCGCGACTATCCTTTTAACCGAAAGCCAAAACTAATTCAAAGAGTTGAGCCAGCTGTCATGTCGACGAACTTTATAACTTCATGACTGTTACCGTAACAAAAAGTCAAAACTGATACCAAAATATTGGTCAAATGTCACATCCACGACAGATCTCAAGTATCACCAGAACTTTTTGAGCATCAAAAATGTATGTGAAAAAGTGCTAAATTTTTCGGTACAACGAAATAGTAAAATATCAATATTATTAATAAGCTTTGAGCTACAGAGTTCTAATTAGTCACGATCGAAATAAAAAAATAAATACAAAATACGTGAGTCAGCAACATCTTCCAGAATGCTGTTATTAAATAAATATTAATGAAACAATTTTCAAAAATAGGTGGAATAGCGGTGCTTCCGGTAAAAGTGTCTTGTAGAGACTCGCTTGTAAATGTACTTGTCTCGAGTTACTACTGCGACTCTTAACTACATTTGGGTACACACATTTCTATAATAATTGAGTGTTGTTCAATAATTGCTCAATACGTCGTGATGCACACAATGGTTGTCACAAATAATAGAGGAATACCAGCTAATTTGGGATACAAAATAACGCGTATATCATCATCCCACATTAGCTGCACTTACTCTGCTCATATTGGGTACTCTATGCACGAATTATATTTTACACCTTTTGTCTGATCTCGCCGTTCTTTCGAAATTTTGCATTCGAGTCGTGCTGATCTGACACGTGTTCACTGGGAACCTCGTAAGTTCTGTTTCTACCGTTATTAGGATCCACACATGCCATGCTGTGTTCATATTTTTATCACGTAATAGAGAGCCCAATCGTATGACAACAGGAAAAGAGTGAGGAAGAGAGAGTCGATGCGACAGGAATGACGAAAGGCTAATTGTATAATGAAAGTTGCGAATTTGCGAACATTGTTAAGATAATCATCATAACAAGATTCAGTCGTTTACAGTGATATACACATAACTATTGATGCATCAACTTTCTTTCCTATGAGTTTCTAGTAGTTTATAAACTTATCAAATATATACGATGAGGAAGAATAGAAAGACTCTTTCACAAATATGCAAATATTTTAGCATCGTCACTACTCACTGGTATAAAAAATATTCTATTCCAACGTGTGTTAACCATTTAAACTCTGTGCCAATTCATTTTCCAACCAGACTTGTTTGGTAAAAATAGCTCAAACTTATTCTTTCAAAATGGAAGGTATTACTACAATAATGCAATAGCCATGTTAGATATGAAAAAGGGCTCTCAATGTATTGTATTAGTTTTTCTAGAAATAATTGATGAAACACGCACGAAAAATCTTGAAAAGCTATATACGATTGCATTTCAGTTTCTGGTATTCGGATGTCTGGCAGCTCAAGTAATTGGTGCACCCGCCCCAGGTGGACATGGGCAGTGAGTATAAAAAACTGACCATGTACATGAAGCGTGCTACGATTTGAAAAGAATATAAGATGGATAATCAACAGTTAAATTACCATTAGAAAGTAATTGGGATAAAGACAAAACATTTAATCATTAAATAATGATGTACATATTAGTAAAATTGTTCAATCGAAATTAGCAAAAAAATCACAAAGAAGTATTATGCGATGCAGAAAAAATAATCATCTAACATCTACCGCATGGGTGTCGAATATAAAAATAAAAGCCGGTATAATTTACGTCTATTGTTTCATATAATAAAATTAATATCATGCGTTACATCTACATCATAGAGTATTATTGATGATCCTTTAATAAGTTAAGTGAGGTTGGGTAACTGCTACCGCATTTTCATAGTATTCACCGTTTTATTACGGTATAACAAGACTTATTATAACGAATATGCAAAAGAAATGATTTAATTTATTCTTTAATTGATGCGAGTAAGTCCTTTTGCATGTTTAACAGCATGCTTATTATTGATGGGAATTAAGATGGTATCATACACTCCCGTTCTGATAGTACATGATTTGAACAAATGGAATTAAAAAAATATTATTAAACATATTTAATTATTCATTTTAATTAAGCCATCGCATTTTTAAACGGAAGAACTATTAGTTTTTTTCGAAACATTTTTTATGAGTATGTGGTTATATATTAAAATAAAAATCAAAAACATGCAGGAATTAAAATACTGAACATGAAGTGAAATATATAATCATGTAAATTGCAGCCATCACGTTCGAATCCACGTACCCTATCACGTTCATACGGTTCATCATCATCACGTAAAGAAAGTTTCGTATCCGGTTCATCACGTTGAGAAGGTTCATATACCTGTCCACGTTCCAGTTCACCATGTCGAAAAGGTTCATGTTCCTGTACCTTATCCAGTTCACCACGTAGAGAAAGTTCACGTGCCCGTGCCGGTACCTGTGCACGAGAAAATTCACGAACCTATTCACGAAGAAAAATGGTGGTGAAGAGAGTGATTAACGGATAACCCTCTCTTAGTTATTTACATGGCTTCCTCCGTCGGTGGAGTGAACCTCCAAAAGTTTTTTTTTCAAATCGGTCTATTCCCAAAATGATTTTTTCCCCCAGGGAAACCTCAGATTATCAGGGACACTAAAATACAAATAGTCAGCATGATGATAAATAAAATGTAATGATTTTCTTATTCTCTGACCCAAGTAAAGAATACAGTAAGACAACAAATTTCGTTAAAATCTTAAATATGCAACCCAATTATTTTGGTTCCTTTGCTAATAAATGGTCTAGATCGATGATGAATCATATCAAACTAAGTATGTTGATCGCAATATTAATTTGACGTTTGATACAGCCAGACAAGGGCATATGCATACACAAACTCAAATATATATGGGGCATTCCACGCCAAATCGACCTACGTCAGACCCTTCCATTTTTTTATTTGACTGAAAATGTTATATGTTATATGACCCATTGAAAGAAGCTATCTTGATTTTTTTCAGATTTTTTTGACCATGCACTTGTGAAATGTGTTTTTTTTTCAAAATTCGATGTTTTTTTCTTCAAATGAATGTAACTCTCTCAAAAATTAACCAAATCGAACTTTTTTTTTAGAAAGGTTGGTTTTTCCTCGTACTGTTAGAAAAAAAAAATACGAAAGAATAATTAATATTTTTATTCCGTATTTTTTTCCCAATTTAAAGCAATTTAAAGTAAAAAAACATTGGTTTAAAGATGATTGCCCATTTTTATTTTTTTCAAATAATTCACAAAAAAAACTTTGGCCAATTATATAATTTTTGAGACTAGTCTCATAGTGGGCAGATTTATTCTTATATTTTTTTCTTATTTTGAAAAAAAAAAATTCATTTTTTTTCAGTCAATTCCGACCAAATCGAACTATTTTTTTGATATTGTGTTTCACACCAACATTTCTAATATAAAAAAAGTCCTAATTGGTATGAATTGACTAAAAAGAAATAAAACTTTTTTTGAATCGAAGGAAAGAAATATGAAAAAATATCTCTTCACGATGGGACTGGTCTTAAAAATCATTTAATTGGTCAAAGTTTTTTTTGTAAATTTGTTGAGATAAATCAAAAGTGTCCAACATCTTAAATTTAATGACATTTTGCTTAAGGTAGGAGTCTCGCCACAGTCACGTTCAAAAGTTAACGCTCCGGTCAAAATTCGAAAAATTGGATATAACCTGCGAAATAACCTAAGAATGGCAATTGTCAAGTCATACGGGAGCCTAAAAAAATAAAAATTTTCGGGAACAATGTTTAATATAAAATTCGGAGTTTCTGGAATACCCGCGTTTCCCTATGCAATACACGTAACATATAGTTCATATCACTCTATCTCCGAAACTAAGTAGTCAGAATTGTTGTAATTTTTCGAAAAACTTCGTCATATACACCAGTGCAAATGATAATTAAAAAAAAAAATCTGTAGAAAAGTTTCGAAGTAATTGCGTAAAATGTGAATTTTTCTACCTTTGCCCATAAGAACACACGTAAAACTATACAATTTTTGATTTTCGATATCTCGAATGTGGAATAGTAAATCCTATTCAAATTTTGCACGTTATTACATAATGATGTTCTGAATAAGTTCTCAAAATATAAAAAAATGCTGTAGAAAAACGCTTTGGCGAGACTCCTACCTTAAACATTAAAAAAAACATAGGGGACGATTTTAAATCATTATTTGGTAATTTTTTCCAAAAGTCTGTTAAAAACCTACATTTCAAAAAAAAAGTTCATTTTGATCCAAATTGATTGGAAAGAAATGAACGTCTTTTCAAAATAAGAAAAAAAATATATAAGGAAAATGAGACTGGTCCCACTATGAGACTGGTTTCAAAAATTATATAATTAGTCAAAGATTTTTTGTGAATTTTTTGAAACAAATAAAAATGGGCAAACATCTTAAAACCAATGTTTTTTTGCTTTAAATTGCTTTAAATTGAGAAAAAATACGGAATACAAATATTAATTATTCTTTCGTATTTTTTTTTCTAACAGTACGATAAAAAACCAATTTTTTTTTTTTTTAAGTTCGATTTGGTCGATTTTTGAGAGATTACAGTCATTTGAAGAAAAAAACCTTGAATTTTGAAAAAAAATTATATCTCACAAGTGTATGGATAAACAAATCACAAAAAAATCAAGAGAGCTTCTTTCAATGGGTCATAAAACATGTAAAATTTTCAGCCAAATCAAAGAATGGAAGGGTCTGACGTCAGTCGATTTGGCATGGAATGCCCCATATAGAGGTATAATCTAAGCTTAGTTTCCAATGTGTTATTCACGTATATGATGAATACTCATGTCAAATTGCACATATTATATAATTACTTTGTGAAATAAAAAAAGTATCCTAAATATTGGAACGATTATTTGTCCATCGAGATTCCATGAAATTCCTTGGGATTTTCTTGCCGAAAGATGTTCTATGTTGGTTAGTACATATCTATATTTAACTTGATTCCTATATCATAGTATTTTTGAAAGGGATCGAATATAATTAGATAAGCAAGATTTTTATTTTCGATCTTCTTGACAATTTTGTACTCGCAGAATACTTTTAAGTATACTACCTACGGAAAGTTTCCAGACAAAAGTTCGAAAAAGTTTCGGAGCTGTTTTTTATGCCATTTCGCCGTCAGTGAAATAAACAAATTTAATGAACGGCATTTTAAAGGGGAGGAATTCAGCTTTGTTCCGTTTTTATTGAAAATTCTCTACAATTTTTTTCACGACTAGTACGTTATTTTAAAAATGATTATTTTTCGCCGTTTTTTTTTCTTTACAGTTGAACCGCGTTTTCCGAAGAAATGTTTTTCATAAGTTTCTTCAACCGGAATCTTTAAGTGGGTAGCTCAAGGTTCAATTTTGTTTTTAAAAAGTTTTGTGCAATTCCTTTTGCAAAGTTATTTCGATTTTTGTGAAAAAAGAAAGTATTTGGAACATGCCGCGTAACATGAAAACTATTAGGTTTAAAAGAAAATCTCAAGTGTATAAAAAGTTGCATTAGGTTTTGTTAAATTCACTAAAATTTGATCAGATTTTTTTCCGAGAAGAAAAAAAAAGTCTCCACACGGGGAGTCGGACCCACGATCATCGAATTACTAGTCCGAGCTCTTACCGCTATGCCAGCCGCTGCTTGGCAAACATACTAACGTAAATGGCTTGTACGGTACGAGAGTCGCGTCAATATTTTTATTTTCTAAACGCTTGGCCATCCGGAGTTCCCACTTCGGATACTTTCATTTCTACCCAAGCCCTGCATGTCCTATAAATTTGAGCGAAATCGGTGATGACGAGTAGGGAATGCCCCCTTGTTAGTGCATGTTAATAATAACTACAGTACAAAAAAAAACACGTTTTTTAGATAATAAATGTAATTGTAGCTAATCCGGCAGGTAAACAGTAATCAAAAAATGAATTCAGAGATATTTTTTGGGTCGCCGATCACGAATTCGAGCTCAAAATCCAGAAATTCAAAATGGCGGATCCAGTATGGCAGACCAAAATGCTCAAAGTAGCTTGATGAAGATGAGCCTCGGTATTCGGGGGTTTATTGCGTCGCTGAATACGAATCTGAGCTCAAAAAAAGTTTACTATCGTACGTAGAGCGGATACGCACAGTGTACTTGTCCGGCCCGAAAATTTTTCGACTAGTCAGCTAAAAATATGGTTTTTTGTTCACGACAAATTTTTCAACCACTCCGAATATTCGGATCTCCTGACGCAGATTTGAATCTTACCCGCCTTGGAATGTAATCAATTGGTGACCGCTTTTACATGGCAGGCTTATTCCGTTTTGTAAAACCTGTTGTAGTAAAAACCGGTATAAAAGTGCGTGTAAATGGTACAGGATTACTTATTTCGTGTGGACAGTACCGTTTAGACGCTCTGTAACTCCAGTTTTCCCCCGGATGTTACAAAACCGGAATAAACGTGCGGTGTAATAACTTGAGATATGCTCCACGCGAGCATCAATTCATCGATAACAATTGGTTAAAGGAAAGGAGGATAATTCGGGTACAAAACAATCTGCATATTGTGATTCCAAATTAGCTATGCTTACTTTACTAGTTAAGGCCAAAATTAGATTAATGTTGACTTGTGTGATAAATTTTATGAAAAATTTTCGGGCCGGACAAGTACTCTGTGCGTATCCGCTCTACGTAAGATAGTAAACTTTTATCAATTTGTTACCAATGAAACTATACTACAAATATTACAAATGAGAGTGTGGCAGCATTCAAGCTCATGCAGGCTAATGCAATTCTGTATTTTTTTTAAAGCCCTTGTAGTTCCAAGTCATAGGATAATAATTCGTTGTGATAAAGCATTAATTGGAGAAATGGCATATGATCATTATTGGAGATTATATAAACATAATAAAATCCCACGTACTTGGCCACATATACTTTAGTAGATCTTTATTTATTTATCAACTTTTTGTGAACTCACAACATTTACGAGAATGAAATTATACAATTTAACTTGATTTGATAAGGTAATGAGAGCGGTTACCCATAAAACTTTGTATGATGAATTGGTTTTTAGAAAGGATTTTTGTGCGGAGATCTTTGCATGAACGACTTTGACGGGTTTTTGTAAATTTTGGTGGGGATCGGTGTTTTGGCGCTGGGTGGCAGGGGGGATTAACTGGAACGACTATTTGGGGGGCATAAATGTACTTGTCTCACAAGGAAACCTTCCCAGGTGTACCCCGCCGATTTTGTTCCGCTTACAGTATGTTATTCTACATTGAAATCTAAGAGATACGTATTTTTTTTTTTTTTGCGGAAACTCATATTTAAGGGCTGAAACACACCCCTAAAGTTGAGGTCTCCTAGAGGAGGTTATTCAGTCCCATTTTGTAACGGAACGCTTTTGCCATACGCTAAACGTCGCTACACGCAGGTCCGAGCTTCCTAAATAATTTTAAATAATTTTAGAGCAGGTACGAAAGAAACGTGAGAAACGCGGATTTTGTGTGCAAAATAATAACAAAATTAATTTATTCAGTAAGACAATGTAAATTTTCCGATTTTTGTTACAATAAATTAATATTTGTTTTATTTCGCGTTTGGGTTATTTATTTGCATGAATTTAATTAATAATCCGGATCAGAACGGAAAGAACGGGTAATAAAAAAAACAACTCCTTTTCACTGTCTGTCGATGAATCTTTGTCTATAAAATAATAATAATAAAAATTCAATCAATAATTGAATTATTTAATATGAAATAACAATTAATAGGGCTTTATGTGCCGCGAAATTCACTTGTATTTTATAGTGAATAAAAAAAATAATTCGAGATTCTAATAATCCAAAAGTGGATTGATTCGATATAATGATAATTTTTAATTTTTAATTGATTTTATATAATGGCTATTCTTACCGCAGCATTTTGGATTGTCGAATTCAGGATTATTGATGATTTTAAGGATAGAGGAGGATTGCTGAGCATAATAAGTGACGCAGACTGATTATTTTCATCAAAAACAATTTTGAATTAAAAAATTCAAAATATAAATTTAATTAGCAAATTTTAATTAAAAGAGCGCAAGCAGGCTTCCCGTTTCCAGCAGGCATAGATTCAAAAAGATAAAAATTATTAAAGGAAAAGTAGTAGTATGCAAGCTACGGGCCCCGAACGTCACCGAACGACGCCGATACCCCACACACCACAGGTATGGATGCGGACACCGAGCTACGGGATGTGAACGTCGCCGAACACCTCCGATACCCCGAGCACCCACAGGAAAAAGGAAAAATGTAAAAAAAATTGAAGAATGACCATGGACTGTGGGAGTTCAACGCCGTCGAACCTCTCCGATACTCCAAGCATCAAGGAATAATAGGAAAATATAAAGAAATGAGGAATTAACCTTGGACCACGGGAGTTGAACGTCGCCGAACCGCTCCGATACTCCAAGCATGAAATATAATAGGAAAGATAGGTTATTATTCTGCTGGAACTGGGAAGGATCTCTGCTGCTGAGAGCGTGTTGTCTTTCCGAGCTCTGTTTCCAGAATGAGCAAAATGCGTGTCCACTGCTGCTGTGCACGGCTTTTTATACCCAGCAGATCCTTTGTTCTCGAGCTCGAGTTCCGATTCGTTCGCCGGATAGTCTCGAACCCATTCTGCGTACGCTTATTTAGAATAATTTTGTGATTCGCTCTCCATTTCCCCCACTCTCGCATTTTCATACTTCGATTTGTTCGCCGCTACCCCCACTTTGCGCGTCACCTGCGCAAGAATTATTAATTTTCGTAATTTACAATTTTTTCTTACAATTTTATCGTATTCGATCATTTTCTATTATTATCAAGAGACTCGGTAGAGTCTCGGGACAAGTACATTGACAGCCCGGTCGTCTGCTGGCCCGAGGCTCGCCGAGACTATACTTTCTCTGAATAAAACGTTTCGCGGTGGTGGGGGTAAAATCGGAATAACATTTCGTTTATTTACGAAGCTCATGAGTCATTTGAGGTTTTGAAAATTGAACTGGAGACTAATTAAGGGGTTGCCCCCACTTGTAGCGCACAAAAAAAGGCCTTTTTCATGAATTTTTTTAAAGAAAACTACAAAACTTTTTTAATCGATCACTATATTATCTTAAAGAATACATCTTGAAGAACTTTCAGTAATTTTTTTATTGAAAAATATTACATTGTTAAGTGGCAAATGGCCGTCAATGAAATAATGTTTTTATTTGTACGGTTTGCGGTGACCAACACTGCGGCGAAGTGGATCATCTGAAACAAAAAATGTGGATGGATTTAGTCAAATATAAGTATAAACTAGTCTTTAATCGCAGGATTTAAAAAAATATTCATTTTTCACAAAATGGCGGACAGTCAAAGGTAATGGTTCGATTTTAACGAAAAAAACGGCCGTTTTTTGGCTATAAAACGGTCATTTTTTTCGGAACAAAAAGTCGAACGATTAAAGACTACATTTTTATGTATTAAACAAGCCTGCAAAATTTCAAGAAGATCGGTTCATTAGTGTTCGAGTAATCTTGGTCACCGACTACAGAAATGCCATTTCGAGAAAGACGCGTTTAAAGTTTCAATTTCAGTTTACACGAAGAAAATAATTTTTTTTGTAAACTTACATAGAGTCATCTATTCCGGGTCCATACAGAAGTTCTTCCGCCGACGATTCCGCTTGCAAAACGGAAATTTGGTGTTGCCTTCGTAACATTCTTCCTTCACGAGTGCTCTCGGCCGCACGTCTCTCTGCCAGTGCAATCCGTGCTTCCTCCATTTTATCAGCGTATTCGTGCGCGTTGTGTCCACAGCTCACTCCGATTGAGTTCAAATAAAATAATAATGATTTTGAACCTTCGTTGAATAGTCCAACGGCAATATAAGCTGCTAAATTTACAACGATTGCTCCACTCGAGACGATTTTTGGGCTGATTTCCCAAATAAGTTGATTGAAGCTTTCGTTATTATTTTGATTGAAGCCACCGACGCATCTTTCGAGTAAAGTTTCTTTACTCAGATCGTTGTATATAGGTCTGATGGCATCCAATACATTTGATGGAAGTGGTCTGTAATCGTGTTGGAAAGCCTCGTTTCTCGCCTGAGCTCGTTGATATGAACACCACGATTCTTCACCAGTTGGACATCTCTTATGGTGTGGATTTACATCGGTTGAACTATAATGATCGAAGGTCGCCCATATTGCCTCATGCATATCGTGAACAGAAGCAGAATGGCGTCGAATAGCAAGTCCATAGTACACAGTGAGCTCGACAATAAATTTTCCTGTCAGCTTTCCTTTACCACCAAGCTTTTTGTTTTTTTTTTTACTAAATTACGAAGGCGGGATCCCATACGCTTTTGGACGTGTCCGATGCGTTCTTTTTTTATAACTTCTACGTCGTCATAAGGATGAGAATTTACTAGCCCAGTGTATGTCTTCGAATCTCCGTCTCTAATATAGTAACGGTACAGGACATTATATTTTGCTATTGAACGCTTGAAGATTTCGATAATAGGGTCCACTTCCATTTTTCCCGAGCCTTCGTGATTTGCACTGCAGTTATCTTCGTGTGTTTCCTACCATTCTTCGTATTCCGCATCATTTAGTTTATGTTTCCACGATTCACAAATTTTACAAAACGCACTTTTTACCACAAGATCAAGTACTTTTCCACTGTAGTAGCCTATGACTGATACAACTCCAAACAACAACGTATATCTTCGCTTCCTCCAGGATCCATCTCCGGAAACTGTTAATTTAGAAGTTGCATCGCCTGCTGCATTAGGTGTATTTTCAATTTTTTCTCATACGGCTTTTTTAAATATTACATCTGCACATGTTTTCACAGACTCATAAATACTTTTTAAAATTATTGAATATGTAGTCTCGGTAAGAAACCTTGGCATGTCCATAAGTCCGCAAAATTTTTGTGCTCCAGCCATTCCTATGCCGAGAACTCGCATAGTGAATATAAATCGACGATTTATTTCATACGAATCTGCCACAAAAGGAGAAGATGGTATCAAATTATCTGCACATGAGTCACATTTCACAACGACTTTGAAGCCTAGTCCTCTTGCATTTGCAGTTTCAAATTTAATATTTCCATTACACGTTTTGCACGTCACTAAACTTGAAATAGCAGCAAACACAACACAAAAATTTAAAATGCGATATTCAATATTAGGATTTTGATTCACAGTCATATCAATATTATCTTTCAGTTTCTTCGCAGACGTGCTGAAACTTTCAGTTTCCGATCCGGCCAGGTTCGGGTTAAAAATACCCTTCTTTTTTTTGGTCGAGATTTCCGTAAATTATCACTATTTCTTGTTTCTCGCGAACCTTTTTTTCGATCCATTTTTAAATGTAAAATAAATAAAAACTGCGCTTATAATATTGTGAACGGCGAAAATAAATACGTCCCATATAGTCGAACTTTCGAGCTACACTGACGAATTTAAACCATAAAAGGCAATGACAATTCGTTTCTACAAATTCCAGTCTATTATATGAACATTGTGAATGCCAGGTATACGACCCTTTTCATAGAACAATGGACTGAAACCGGAGAGAGTGTCGAGCGCGCCAGGCGGCAGACTAGCCGGTCGTTTACACAACGGATGCTTCTCTTTCAACGCTCATATCTCAGTCAATTTTGTTCGGATCGACTTGAAATTTTCAGGCCATATTCCAAGATCCTTATACTTCAAAAAAATGCAATAAAAAAAAATCGATTTTTTCAAAGTCGCAAGTGGGGGTATCCCGTTAAGAAATTATCTTTCGAATGAGCCCAAAATCAGCATGATTCGTGGCGTAATTGCTGAGAAAAAACTTTGCATGTGCTCAAGATTATGCAAAACTTACTAACACATTTACGGACTTGATGTATCTGTATACGCGTTCTGACCGATACATACAAGGGTATTTTGATGCCCTTCATAGCCAATCCCCGCCGAGAAAATACCGGCTTCAACCAATCGCCGATGAGAAAACTTCCGATTGGTCCTGTCGTCTGTCTTCACATCGTCGGTCTTCTTGGGTACGTTCGGCTTGCACGCTTTCAACGCTGTAAGAGCTCAAAGTGCGTTCGACTTGCACGCTGTAAGCGCACGTCATAGTAATACCGAAGCACGGTACAGCATGCAAGTCGAACGCACCCTTTGAGCGCTTACAGCGCTGAAAGCGTGCAAGCCGAACGTACCCCTTGTCACATCGTTCACACGTCTGTTTACGATCGTCGGTCTTCTGTCACGTCGTTCACGTCGACTGTCGAAATAATTTCGTTCGTTCATCGTTTGTCTAAATTCGTTCATCGTCTGTCTAAATAATAATATTTCCGAGAAACAGTGCGAGATGTGTGAATTCGATTTAAAATATTTATGTTATGTGAGTTTTGTGAAAACAGTGCGGGTTGTTTACTCCTATGGCAATCGGTTCGCGAGTGTTTGTTTGTTAATATATAAGGTATAGTGTTGGACAATGTCTCCTTGTATAAACACTTTGACTTTCCGCTATTTGTGACAATTTTGTTGCAATCGAAATATCGGTAATGTTTTAACCTATAAGTTTCGGAAGTGTTTAGTGCAGGACGTGTGGACCATAAATGTAAATTTCGGAAAAACAATTTTTTGAGATTCAGTGATATATATTAGAGTCAAAAACTTTAAATGTCTGTGTGTTGATAAACGGCAAATGCGAATTTGTGTATATAAAACTTATTTCGATGTTCAGTGGAAAAAAAGTGTTACGCATTGAATTTGTACAATAAAATTATACGTATGTGAAAAATATTTATAAATGTTTTGATTACACAACTGCGAGAAAAATAAGTTCGTTAACCTTTAACTTCGAATTTTCTTTTTAATCGGAAATTTTATTTCTTAATAGGCTGTGTCTGCTCGTCCGGCAGACGGACGAAAACGTCACTACTATTCGTCCGGAAATTTGTATAAATTGAGGTTATATTTCATGTATTTATATTTTACACAAAATATTGGTATATTTCAACTTCTCACCTCACACACACACATATACTGCATAACTTTAAAATGTCCCCGGGCGGATAATGAGCCGTAATTGATCCGAATGTACAATTTCCCATGGTTTTTCGATATATCCGGACGAATAATCTCACGTAATTCGTCCGAGTAAACGTTTTTCAATACTTTTATGCATATCCGGATGGATAATCGCACATAATTTGTCCAGGCAAACATTGTTCGATACTCTCATGCGTATCCGGACGAATAATCGCTCATAATTCGTCCGGGTGAATATTTTTAATGCTCTTATGCATATCCGGATGAATAATCGCTCATAATTCGTCCAGGTAAACGTTTTTCAATACTTTAATGCATATCCGGATGAATAATCGCAAGTAATTCGTTCGGAAAACGTTTTCAATGGTGTAATGCGTATCCGAACGAATAATTGTACGCATTTCGTCCGGGTAATAGTTTTTCATGGTTTTTCGGTACATCCAGTCGAATAATCGCAAATAATTCGCCCAAGTAAACGTTTTTCAATACTTTTATGCATATCCGGATGAATAATCGCACATAATTCATCCGGGCAAACAATTTTCAATGCTTTTATGCATATCCGGACGAATAATCGCTTATAATTCGTCCGGGTAAACATTTTTTAATGTTCTTATGCATATCCGGATGAATAATCGCTCATAATTCGTCCGGGTAAAAGTTTGTCAATACTTTAATGCATATCCGGATGAATAATCGCAAGTAATTCGTTCGGATAACGTTTTCAATAGTGTAATGCGTATCCGGATGAATAATCGTAGGCAATTCGACCGGGTAAACGTTTTTCATGGTTTTTCGATACATCCAGATGAATAATCGCAAATAATTCGGGATAAAGTTCCGAAAAGCCCATACCCCCGATTAATCTGCATTTTTGTATACTTATGTATTTTGACTCGCTGATCACGAATATAACATTGGAAATGGATAAACTTCCGTTTAGCCCATACCTCCGATTGATCGAAAATTTGGCATACATATGTATTTCGACGCGCTAATAACGAATGTGACCTTCAAAATACCCGCAAATTTTATTTTTAAGGTCAAATCGATGAAAAATCGATTTTTTCAGAGTTTCTCGCGTTTATTGTAATAAATAATGGCGTTAGCGAAAAATGTTTCGGATAAAAGTTATAGGCCAAACAAAAATGAACATTTTTTATTTAATAAATTTTTCGTGTAGAACCAGTGGGTTCGGAGATAAATGCGAAAATTGTTGAAAATTTGTATATTTTGCCAAGACTCCATTAGTTTCGATATGAGAATCTACTCACGCCCTTACCACGGGTAGGTTGGAGTTTTGTCGTGAAAGTGCATTTTTTTGTATTTTTTTTGGTTTTTATTTGTTTAAAAATTTTTTTTTGTATTTTCCTTTATGTTTGGATTTTTTTGGATTTTTCTGTTTTCTTTTGTACAGCCATACCCATGCACGCGAGCACACACACACACACACACGCGCGCGCGCACACACACACACACGCGCACACGCACGCACACACACACGCACGCACACCCAAACACACACGCGCGCATACACACACACACACACGCACGCACGCACGCGCGCACACACACACACACACACACACACACACACACACACACACACACACACCCACAATTCAATTCAATTATTTTTGCCGGGATAGCAGATCTTGATATCGGCAATGAATTGCGTGAAAGGGTCAACGTTGAATTTCCTAACACGACGACGCCACAGGAATTCGCAAAGGTGGTCTGCTAAATTGTCAATACGAACGCCCCCTCGAGCAAGAGACCGACGCATCCAACGCCACGAAGACTCAATATTTTGAGTATGTGCCCCGGTGCCTGAATCAACGAATTCCACGGAATGATTGACCGTTTTATGAGGATAGCCGTGACTCTCCAAACTGCCATACCCTTTCCAGCAATCCGTATGAATCTCCGTCCCAACTACTACATGCTTCTGAATCAACGAGAGCAAAATCGCAGCGTCTCTTTTATTCTTGGGACATATTTTGAGCCGGTAACTTTCCGAATGTCCTCTATGGATCATGCCCAAAATCCATGAGCCTTCAACAACTCGCCCTCTTTCGTACTTGCGATGGCCGTTCTTGCACTCGTCGATTTCAACTATTTCGCTGACGCCTCCTATCTTGCCTTCGGTCTCAAAATCTTGGTCAAGAGCAACCATACAGACCTCTCGGCAAAAAGAAAAGCGATCAGCAAGCGACTCAGTCGACAGTTGTAGGCCTTCCATTATGCTGTATTCGCGGATGGCTTGCTGGAAAGTTAAATCGACTGCAAAACTATACGTGATCAGCATGACACAAGCAGCCAAAAGATGACAACTTTCAAACCACGTGTCTTCACCCAAGGTTGCGGAATGATTAAATTTACCTTTTTTTTTGGCAAATTAATTCTCCGCATTCGAAATGTAATTCGTGCAGAGTCATATGTTTTGTATGCGTCCTGCAAAATCGTTCTCGTGGAATCAGTCCGATATAACGCAACCACTCGAGGGTGGTTTCGCGATTTCGTAAAATAGCGCTCAAGCTAAAAATATTGTACGCGCGATCCATCGTTATGTGGAAAATATGAGGTGTGATCGGGTAAAGTTGAAAATGAAAACTCAAAAATTGTACTACGCTTAAAGAAGCCGGTAAGAATATAGCGCCGGAACTTTTCAAGAGCAAATATACATGCTATTTGATCATATTTATATACAGTCGTTTCAATAGAGTTTGAATGGTGACACGAAAAATGATTCCAAACGAAATGACATTTATACGCAATGCGTTTTTACTCGTAAATGGAGATGCGATAATAACAGAAAGTATTGGAGCCGCAGGTCGGATGTATCTCGAGAAACAGGGCATCCCGGATAATAACCGGGGAATAGGAGGGTGGGACGAATAGTAGAGTGGGCGCGGGGCATCTCGGGCGGTGTAAAGGGAATGCGATGGTGAGTGCAACCCTTGCAGGTTTGAACCACACCGCGTTTGAAGAGTATTTCCGGGTGCAAAACGATTAAAAACCACGCAGGATTGAACCACCCCGCGTTTAAATAGTATTTCCGGGTGCAAAACAATTAAAAACCCCCCGGGATTGTACCACCCCGCGTTTGAATAGTATTTCCGCGTGCAAAACGGTTGAAAACCCCCGGGTTTAAACCACCCCGCGATTGAATAATATTTCCGGGTGCAAAAGGGTTAAAAACCCTCCGAGTTTGAACCACCTCGCGTTTGAAGAGTATTTCCGCGTGCAAAATGGTTGAAACCCCCCCGGGTTTAAACCACCCCGCGTTTGAATCATATTTCCGGGTACAAAACGGTTAAAAACCCCCGAGCTTGAAACACCCCGCGTTTGAGGAGTATTTCCGGGTGCAAAACGGTCAAAAACCCCCCGGGTTTGAACCACCCCGCGTTTAAATAGTATTTCCGGGTGCAAAACAGTTGAAAACCCCCCGGGTTTGAACCACCCCGCGTTTGAATAGTATTTTCGCGTGCAAAACGGTTAAAAACCCACCGGGTTTGAACCACCCCGCATTTGAACAGTACTCCTGCCCGCGAAGTAAATTATAGTTATAGCTAATGTAACTAGTGTAGTTTTCCCAACATATACAAATTTCCAACAATTTTCGCATTTATCTCCGAAACCACTGTTTCTACACGAAAATTTGTTAAGGGGACAGAGCTAGTTGGAACGTCAAAAAAAAGGCCTTTTTTCCGATTTTTTTTTGGTCAAACGATAAAATAATTCACAACAAAAGTTCTTCCGTTTAAAAGATACATATGTAATGTATATGTTGCAATTTTTTCAACGCAATACATATCGAAATAAGCTGGTGACCGTCAATTGCCGAGGACGCTGCAAAAAAAAACACGGTTTGCGGTGATCAAGCTCACGCTGCAACGGCTCATCTGAAACAAAAAAAACGGAGGGGATTTTTAGTTAATGATATAATGCTCCGGTTGAACGAAGGGTTTTGAAAAATTTCCATTTTTCACAAAATGGCGGCCGTTAAAAGTCAAAAGTGTTTTTTTGACCAAAATATCAGTTCCATTTTTTGCTATTAAAAATAAAAATAATTATCCAAAAAAAAAAATCCTTCGTTCATATGGAGGACTACCATGTATAGAAGAAGTGATATAAATTTCAACCCGATCGGTAAAGCCGTTCTCGAGCTACAGTGATCACCGACTTCAAAAACATGGTTTCGAGAAAAACGCATTTAAAGTCCGCTACCTGCTTACCTATGGCTCAGACACGACGTGCTACAAAGTCTTGTATTTCGGCGAATAATGGTCCGATTTACATTTACCTGGGCGGAAAATGTTCGTAAGAGATTCTACTTTTTGAAAATGAAATAAAAAAAAATCGATTTTTCGAAAATTCTAACTAGGTCTGTCCCGTTAAACAAAAAAATGTTCATTTTTATTTGGCCTACAAATTTTGTCCGAAACATTTTTCTCTAACGCCAATATTTATCGTAATAAACGCGAAAAACCCTGAAAAAATCGATTTTTCATCGATTTGACCTTGAAAATATAATTTGCGGGTATTTTGAAGGTCATATTCGTTATCAGCGGGTCCAAATACATATGTATACCAAATTTCAGATCAATTGGAGGTACGGGCTAAACGCAAGTCCACCCTTAATGGAAGGACACCCTTGGAAATACCCAGAATCTTCATTTTCAAGGTCAAAATTCAAAAAAACCCTTTTTTTGAAGTTTTTCCATTCACCTACGATTAATCTGAATTTTTGTATAATTATGTATGTTGACTCGCTGATCACGAATATGACAATGAAAAAACCAGGAAATTCCATTTTCAAGGTAAAAACTCGAAAAAAACCCTTATTTTGGAAGTTTTTCCATTAGGCTGTGGCTACCCGTCGTTGGGCATGTTTAGATGTGTGTGGAATTGTTGGGCGGGTCTACAGAATTTTTGAATGTGTGTGGAATCGTTGGGCGGATCTGGAGCAGTTTTGGATGTCTGTGGAATCGTTGGGCGGGTCTGGAGCACTTTTGAATGTGTGTGGAATCGTTGGGCGGGTTTGGAGCACTTTTGGATGTGTGTGGAATCGTTGGGCGGGTCTGAAGCACTTTTGAATGTGTATGGAATCGTTAGGCGGGCTTGGAGTACTTTTTAATGTGTGTGAAATCGTTGGGCGGGTCTGGAGCACTTTTGGATGTGTATGGAATCGTTGGTTGTGTCTGAAGCATCTTCGGATGTGTGTGGAATAGTTGGGCGGGTCTGAAGCACTTTTAAATGTGTGTGGAATCGTTGGGCAGGTCTGGAGCACTTTTGGATGTGTGTGGAATCGTTGGGCGGGTCTGGAGCACTTTTGGATGTGTGTGGAATCGTTGGGCGGGTCTGTAGCACTTTTGAATGTGTGTGGAATCGTTGGGCGGGTCTGGAGCAGTTTTGGATATGTGTGGAATCGTTGGGCGGGTCTGGAGCACTTTTGGATGTATGTGGAATCGTTGGGCGGGGCTGAAGCACTTTTCAATGTGTGTGGAATCGTTGGGCGGGTCTGGAGCACTTTTGGATGTGTGTGGAATCGTTGGGCGGGTCTGGAGCACTTTTGGATGTATGTGGAATCGTTGGGCGGGGCTGAAGCATTTTTGAATGTGTGTGGAATCGTTGGGCGGGTTTGGAGCACTTTTGGATGTGTGTGGAATCGTTGGGCGGGTCTGGAGCACACACACACACACACGCGCGCGCGCGCGCGCCCGTACGCATACACAGACACATACACACTAAGATCAATGTTTATCACTACCTTCCCAAAAAAGGAGTTTTTTCGAGGTTTGACCTTGAAAATGAAATTTCCGGATATCTTCAATGTTATATTCGTGATCAGCGAGTCAAAATACATAAGTCTACAAAAATTCAGATTAATCGAAAGTATGGGCTTTTCGGAACTATACTCATAAATCGCCCAAGTAAACATTTTTTAATACTTTTATGCATATCTGGATGAATAATGGCACACAATTCGTCCGGGCAAACATTTTTCAATGCACTTATGCATATCCGGACGAATAATCGCTCATAATTCATCCGGGTATACATTTTGTAATGCTCTTATGCATATCCGGACGAATAATTGCTTATAATTCGTCCGGGTAAACGTTTTTCAATACTTTAATGCATATCCGGATAAATAATCGCAAGTAATTCGTTCGGAAAACGTTTTCAATGGTGTAGTGCATATCCGGACGAATAATTGTACGTAATACGTCCGTGTAAAAGTTTTTCATGGTTTTTCGGTACATTCAGACGAATAATCGCAAATAATTCGCCCAAATAAACGTTTTTCAATACTTTTATGCATATCCGGATGAATAATCGCACATAATTCGTGCGGGCAAACATTTTTCAATGCTCTTATGTATATCCGGACGAATAATCGCTCATAAATCGTTCAGGTAAACATTCTTTAATGCTCTTATGCATATCCGGACGAATAATCGCTCATAATTCGTCCGGGTAAACGTTTTTTAATACTTTAATACATATCCAGATGAATAATCGCAACTAATTCATTTGGAAAACGTTTTCAATGGTGTAATGCGCATCCGGACGAATAATTGTACGCAATTCGTCTGGGTAAACGTTTTTCATAGTTTTTCGATACATTCAGACAAATAGTCGCAAATAATTCGCCCAAATAAACGTTTTTCAATACTTTTATGCATATCCGGATGAATAATCGCACATAATTCGTCCTTGCAAACATTTTTCAATGCTCTTATGCATATCCGGACGAATAATCGCTCATAACTCATCCGGGCAAACATTTTTTTAATGCTCTTATGCATATCTGAACGAATAATCGCTCATAATTCGTCCAGATAAACGATTTTCAATACTTTAATGCATATCCGGATCAATAATCGCAAGTAATTCGGTCGGAAAACGTTTTCAATGCTGTAACGCATATATATTCCATACACATATAAAACATAAAATACGTAAGGCATAAATGCATTAGGAAACGGGAAATAAAAAAATAACTAGAATTTTTATCAAATTATTAACAACGTTTTATTGAACTTGTTTCTTCAAAAAACATTTTGTAGTAACGAACTCATAGTTTCTTAATTAAATAACATTTTTTTCCAATAAGCAAACTTTTGAGTCGTAGAGATAGAAATTTAACTTAAAGATTTTGGCATTCTAGCTGCTAATTATAAGAAAATAGTCAATTCACATTGTAAATCGCGAAATGATATTATGGGAAAAGAAACTAAAAAAATAATATATCAATGGCATTTTTTCCAATAACTAAACTTATGGATCGTTGGGATAGGAATTAAACTAAAAAAAAAAAATGGCATCGTAGCTGCTTATGATACGAAAATACTCAGTTCACATTGTAAAACGCGAAATGATAACTTGGCAAGAGATATTAAAAAAATAATACACCAAAAATGATTTTCCATAGATTCATGTGCAACTTACAACAAAGTATTTTAAAGAAAAACAAAAAAAATAGGAACAAGAATTGAGGATACAAAATTTCTCCATCGGAAACATGTGCAAAAGAAATAACATCTTGTGACTGAGATCTCGAAGTAGATTAGCATTGGGGGCATTTCCAAATGACATCGGATTGGGGTGGTTCTTTCAAAGACACGCACGGCAAATGGTACCACTCTAAGCAATAATCGCACCCTACCGAATATTTATTTTGTGACATGGAGTCAGTATTATCTAGTGTGTCGTCCAAATCAATTTTGCACTTGGCACATAAAAATTGCGGATTCGATTTTTTGTGATCAAGTACTTGCTCCGCAACCCGCCAAGCCTCTGGAGTAAAATATTTTTTCATTGAATGAATATTGACCATTTTATCCATGATTGAATCGGAAACTTGATCTGGTACGATTTCAACGATTTGTTCTTCGATTATTTCGCCATCATAAATCGCTGCCAAAGCCTTTTGCTCATCGACCAACCAACGAAGTATCAGTGTGGCTTTTTCTTTGGATGTCAATTTTTTAAAAGGAATATTTTTTTTTTCGGCAATCTTTTGCGTTTTTTGGGTAATCCAATGACCATTTTTCCCGATCCTTTTGGACGTCCTCTCGGCTTCAAAGCGCAAGGAACTGCGATTTTGTCCAGATCAAAATTTTGATCCCGGCAAGCATCTCCATTGTTAGTCTCAATCTGTATAAATTGTGAACTTCAAAAACACGCTGCCTACTACGAAAATATTGCTTGGTCCATCGTTCGTTGCAAATCGTTTTATCGTACAGGTCTTTTCCCAATTGTTGTTTGACAACAAATATGTGGCTAAAAAAATTAAAACACCCACAAATAAAATTCTTTTTATTTGAAAAAAATTATTTCAAAAAAAGCGCTGTAGAACTTATACAGAATATTAATCATTGGTATCAACCGGCACGGCAATATCATCGAAGCAAACTTAGGACAATCACAAGACTTCGAAGTTGCAACTACTCTTGACCCGCCTAATTGAAACTCAATTCGACCATCGCCCTCTCGAGTAATTATGAGCTTCCCGCACCTGAAACTAGCTAACTCTTTCTGCACAAAGTTGTAGGCAAATCTCGTTAAATATTGACAATACAGCGATTCCGCACTGTCTTCGTCGAACGGAATAACCAGAGATTTCTGATAATTGTAGGCAGCTTCAAAGTCGCGTTCAGCATTCAAACACGCAACGAGAATGAAAATTTTTTCGACGAACTCTTCCAATGTGCTATACACTTTTACAATGCTCTTAATTTTCGCATTCAACGACTCAAGCCTATTATTCGTCGTGTTCAAAAACGAGTGTTACATGTAGTCCTGTGACAATGTCCATTCGTTGCGAATATTGTGCCAATTGTTGTTGAAATACTTCATGATTGCGTCCAGTAGTTTCTTGCATTCTTCATAATATTTCTAGTACTCCGACCCCGTTGCTGAGTAGAGCATTTGTTGGAAAAGTTTTTTTGCAGCATCTCGCTGTTCTGGTGTAACTAAGAGCTTCTCGCAACTAATCTCCCTATTGAAAGTTCTCAACGAATGATAGGAGCAGATATCAACTTTAGCGAATCAAAATTCACGCTTGATGACTCGTCTTTCGAGCAAATCCTTGTCTGCCATAACTGTTTTTATATTTGACTAAGACGGATGAACTTGCTTGAACGTTCGCAGGAACCAAAGCATGCTGTCTTCATCCTCGCTGACGAGTATGCAAACTGCGATAATTTCGGTGCTACCTTCGAAGTCTTCCACAATCATTAAATAATTGTGTATGTGCCATCAATGCAGACAAACTCCGGAAACGCTGCCATTGCATTCTTCATTTCCTTAGTAGCAAAAAATAAACCTTTCATTTCGTTGTCTTCCTCGTAAATGTGACATTCAGCTCCTAAAAAACACAGAAAAAATCGATTCATTATAATTTCAGCACGATCGTTCATCATTAATATCTCTGGTAAAACAAAATAGCCAAAAATTCAAGAAAATTCAAAAATGTATACATTCGAAGTTTTTGCATAAGATTGTGGAATATATGAGATATATGTGTATAAAGACGTAAATGTGAGCGTGTGTGTGTGTCCCTGTACATAATATAAAAACAGTCGCACTTACTGAATTGTTTTTCCAATTTTTCGATAACCATCTTCAAATTATTTTGATTTTCGTCCTTCGTAGTCGTAACGTTCGATAGATCTTTCAGCAGGATTTTTTTGCCGAAATCATCCTCGCATTTCTGCCTCACAAATTTTTTATTGGCTCTTGTATCGAGAAGAGATTTCACTTTTTCCTTCCCAATCACCATCATACCTCGTACTTGAGGTAAAAAATCGTACAATTTCTAAAAAAAAAAATCATACATGACTTCAAATTAAAATATCATGCAAGCCTAAACAAATCTATACAAATCAATAAAATAAAACAAAAATCAAATTTACGATACCTTTGAGCAACGGTGATTATGTGCACTCTCCATCTTTGTCAGCACCAACGTTTCGCCATCTTTGCTGGCAGTAAAACAAAGCGAAGCAGAACACTGCTTTTGGAATGTCCTTGAAAAATAAAATATCAAAATCAATTCATATTCATAGTTATTATTTAAACTTTGGCATCAAGCACTAATTTTACTTACGATGATTTCGGTAGCCCTTTTGCAAGAGATTTAAACTTTTTTCCTCCATGGATGCAGCAATATTTTATCCAATAATATTTCAAATGCGCAGATATTTTTCTTGAAACGCATTTTTTTGATCCTTGTGCAATCGTGATGCAGTCACGTTTGTAGAAAACGCAGAAATTTGCTTTCTCATAATCTGCAATCGATGCTTCAAGTTGAGTGAGTGAATGATATTTAACATTATATTGAAGCGGAACAATCGGTTCTGGCATGTTGCTCGCCGGTGCACAGGAATCTTCAACGCGCTTCTTACTATTCCATTGGTTTATCGATGAACCATCAATATCGCTACCAGAAAAGCCGTCCTTCTCATCTCCCGATAGATCTACACTTGACGGCGAAGCTAATATAAAAATTATCAAAAATATTCATTTCCGCACTTTAACAAAATTGTTTCAAAAATGAGACAATCGTCAACAAAAATTATTTCAAAATATTCATAACTATATTTGTCCAATTTACCCGTTAATGAAACCATTAATGATTTTTTGTCAAATTTTACCAATGTATGATGTAATCAAAAAAAAATATTACAAAGAAATCTAACAGACCAAGACGATACCGGAACGAAAAACCGGCAAATCGAATAAAACTTTTTCTATTTTTTCTTTAGTTGGTTAAAAACATGACGAGTACTTACCCATCACTGCCGACAAAAATGTTCATACACCCGCTGTACTTTTTTGATTTGTTTTTCGTCCAATCGCCAACAAAAGCGGGTGACACGTTTACAGACTACAGATAAAATTTAGAGGTTAAACGTTTGTATGAAAATGAAACAGTACGTTTCAATCGAACTTTTCAACGTTACATTGAAAATTAATAAAGAACATACTCACACACCGCTAAAACACGAAAACTGAACCTTTCACTGCTTATTAATTGTATTTATTGTACGGAGCTATAACCTGAACCACGAACCACGAGTGAACCGCGACGCGCTGAAAACTCGTTTCAACGCGAAGGTGCCGAACGAAGAATATAATGCGCATGCGCGAATTGCTTTTCAGCACCTCGCAACAAAATGGTAGATACGTCTATTAGAAATATACGTAACCTATATATAATTTTCAGGACGAATATATTTTAAAAAATTCGTCCGGCTGCCGGACTAGCAGACACTTCGTTCTTAATAAGGCAAGAACACGCAAATATTGTATATATGTTGATGAATTCAAATAAACAACCGAAAACTTTAATGAAATGAATGTGTGCTAATTAGATTTGTTGCGTCATTATTATTTTAATAAGTTGTCATATTTATCTTTATTCTGTTTGGTTGTGTCTTTCGGTACCTTTTTTTATCTCATTGGTATGCATACCGAGATCAAGGATCCATACCAAGTTTCATCATTTTATTGGACGATATGTGTGCTGTGTATTTCTACTTCTTTGCTTTGACTGCGTCAACATGAATTGAAAAATTTGTTACAAAAAGTAATTTCTTGCCCATTTATTATATGAATGGGATAAAATGTCTGTCATTGTAACGCAATGGATACATCCAAACTTTATATTAAGACAGTTTACGGCACAGTGTATGCTAAGTTCTTTTCCGCTTCGGTTGTTGCATAATAAATTCAAAAAGTTGTTTCAAAAAGTCTTCGGGTAATCTTTTTCTGATGGTATCAAAATTTGTATCATTGAGATGCAGCAGGCACCTAAAAAGTTTGACAACTTTACGAAGTGACATATATGCTGAGTATTTCTACATTTTGTCTGTGATTGTGGCATTATTAATTGAAAAATTCATTACAAAAGTCTTGGGCTGCTCATTTATTGATGCGATCAAACTTTTTGTCTGCGAATCGCCATGGAGACTCCAAAATTTCTGAATTTTGTTAGACCCAATGTGCGCTATATCCTTTCACTTTTCTTCTTTAGGTGTGTCATAATAAATTTCAAAAGGTTGTTTCAGGAAGTCTTCAGGTGCTCTTTTTCTGATAGAATCAAAATTTGTATCATTAGAATGCAATGGATACCGGTAAATTTTGAAATTTCGCTGAAGCGGCATGTGTGCCAAGTATTTCCACTTTTCAGCTTTAACTGTGGCATATGGATTGTAAAATTTGTTATAAAAGTCTTTAGCTGCTCATTTCTGAATAGGATTGAAATTGCTGTCTTCGAGACCCATTGGATACATAGAAAATGTTTGAATTCTATTTTTTTGCTTCCCCTCTTTAGTTCTGGTACAGAGATGTTCAAAATTTGTATCGACCGATACTCGATACTCGATACAAATGCATCGAGTAGCAATTTTTTTTTGCGATACTCGATACAAAAGTATCGCGTCGCTGTCGATGCTCGATATAAAAGTATCGAGTAGTGAATATTTTTGCGATACTCGACACAAAAGTATCGCGTAGCGAAAAATTTTGCGATTCTCGATACTAAAGTATCGCGTAGCGAAAAATTTTGCGATACTCGATACAGAAGTATCGCGTAGCGAAAAATTTTGCGATACTCGATAGAAAAGTATCGCGTAGCGAAAAGTTTTGCGATACTCGATACACAAGTAACGCGTAGCGAAAAATTTTGCGATACTCGATACAGAAGTATCGCGTAGCGAAAAATTTTGCGATACTCGATAGAAAAGTATCGCGTAGCGAAAAGTTTTACGATACTCAATACACAAGTATCGCGTAGCGAAAAATTTTGCGATGCTCGATACAAAAGTATCGCGGAGCAAGAAATTTTGCGATACCGATACTAAAGTATCGCGTAGCGAAAAATTTTGCGATACTCGATACAGAAGTATCGCGTAGCGAAAAATTTTGCGATACTCGATAGAAAAGTATCGCGTAGTGAAACGTTTTGCGATACTCGATACAGAAGTATCGCGTAGCGAAAAATTTTGCGATACTCGATACAAGAGTATCGCGTAGCGAAAAATGTTGCGACACTCGATACAAGAGTATCGCGTAGCGAAAACTTTTGCGATACTCGATAGAAAAGTATCGCGTAGCAAAAAGTTTTGCGATACTCGATACACAAATATCGCGTAGCGAAAAATTTTGCGATACTCGATACAAAAGTATCGCATTGCGAATGTTGTGATATTTCATAAAAAAGTATCGAGCAGAGAAATTTTTTCACGATACTCGAGATGAATGTATCGAGCAGGGAAAATTTTCGCGATACTCGAGATAAATGTATTAAGTAGGGAAAATTTTCCCGAAATTTTTTTTCGGTTTACATAAAAAGTGAAAATTATCATAATCTATTTTATCGATGATTTTTTTTTTTTAATTTTCGATATTTCGGAACATTTTATTTTCAAGGGGCTTTATTATTTGAAAACATTTTTCTTTCACTTGTAATTATAATAATACGGATTGTAGCGCCCAAGTCCACGAGGTGCGGCTCTGCCCCGCTACTCTCCAGCGATCTGTACAAAAAGCAACGTTTATGGCTTAAATATTGAAAATCCATTGTCTGTAATTAATGATCCAAAAAATCTTGCTTTACAAAGTTTTAGTAGAATTTATCACTTATTTAACCCATTAAGTCCCAAACGGACAGTTTTTCGTCCCATTTTTCAGCGGCTATTTCTTCCATGAAATCCGTTCAGAAAAAATTCAGGTGTAATCATTTCAGATGCTAAATTTTCTCAGCTTTCAGAATCCGTGCTCAGAATTTTCAAGAAATGTAATCCAATAATTGTTTATTTATTTAATGTTTATTTATTTAAAAAAAACGCATTTTTTCGCTCCGTAATTTTTTTCAATCGACATTTTCTCATCGAAATTCGATGGGGATCCCTCCGGGGGTCAACATTTTGCGTCCATGGAGCCTAATCTTCAAAATCCATAATTAATAATTATGAAATTCAAGATGGCGGAGTCCAATATGGCGGCTTAAAGCCGAAAATTTTCTTCTGTTTCCCACTTACCCGGATACAATTATCTTGTTCGATGGGATTTGCATGATAAGCTATCTACCACGGTTTTTGGGGTCGGCGATTACGAATCCGTTATTAGATTTGCGGAATTTAAAATGGCGGACCTAAGATGGGGGACAAAAATTTCCGAATTCCGTATTTTTTCGTGAAAATTGGTAGGTAGGGATTTTCGAAGACGCTCATTACGAATCCGTTATCAGATTTGTCGAATTCAAAATGGCAGATCCAATATGGCGGACGTCGAATTAAAAAAAAATTATCAATTTTTTTAAAACTCTGTACCCAGGGATTTTTGGGGTCGCTGATTATGAACCCAGCATTTGATTTACAAAATTCAAAATGGCGGATCCAATATGGCGGACGTCAAATTGTAAAAACTTATCCATTTTTCTGAAACTCTGTGCGTAAGGGTTCTTGGAGTCGCTGATGACGAATCTGCTATTAGATTTTCAAAATTCAATTTGACGGACCCAATATGACGAACGTCAAATTGTAAAAACTTATCAATTTTCCTAAAACTCTGTATCAAGCGATTTTTGTGGCTGCTGATTATAAATCTGGTATTACAATTTCGAAATTCAAAATAGCGGATTCAATATGGTGGACGTAAAATGTGAAAACTTATCAATTTTTCTAAGATTCTGTACCAAGGGGTTTTTGGGATCGCTGATTACGAATTTGACATCAATTTTCCGGAATTCAAAATGGTGGAACTATTATGGTAGACATCAAATCTAAAAATGTCATTAATTTTCCCAAAACTTTGTATTTAGGGGTTTTTGGGTTCACTGATTATGAATTCGATATCAGATTTTTAAAACTAAAAATAGCGGATACAATATGGTTGACATCAAATTGAAAAATGTCATCAATTTCCCGAAAACTGTACTTTCGAGTTTTAAGGGTCGCTGATTATAAATCTGAAATGAAAGTATCAAAATTCAGAACGACGAATAGAATATGGCGGACAATGAATCGGAATAGCATATCTATTTTCCCATATTTGTTGGCTTGGAGTTTTTTGGGGTTATTGATTGCGAATCTGATATCAGATTCTCAAAATTTATAATTGCAGCTCCAATATGGTGAACGTCGCATCAGAAAGTTCCATTAATTTTTCCAAAAGTCTGTAGTGTTTTCGGAAGCGCTGATCACGAATTCGACATCACGTTTTCAATTCCAAATGTCAGATCCTACATCGAAAAGTATCATGAATTTTTCTGATTTCTTATATTTAGGGGTAAAGTGATCTGCTGATAATAATATCTGTGCGAGAATTCCGGAATACCAATGAACGGATCCGTTGCAGAAAATAATAAAATAAAAAATTTATTAAATTTAGTGAAGCTTCTCGTATACTTTTCTCATTGTTGTTGGTTGTGTAACTTTTTTTGTTAGCCTGCTGATTAAAAAACAATGTTTTTGCCTATCTACAAAGTTTAATTACGGGTCTAAATTTTTCATATGATCAATATTACGTCACAATAAGGAAAATAATGTTGATTCCCGTTTCTCGAGCACTTGGCCAAAACTATACATACTTACCAGATTCTATGTATATTTACATTTTCATTCGACTACACACGGAATATTTTTCTTATCGTTCTAATAATATTTGGGAATAACTACACGATACTGTGTAGGCTTATACCTTGTAGTGAATTACTCGAATTAATCGAAAATATCGCATCTCGAACCAGCAGGAAAACTGATTTTTTAGTGAAAATGGAAGAAGAAATTATGAATTTTCCAAGTGATAATGAATCACTTGATGGTAAAGTTTCTGATGACGATGACGAAGACTTACAGCAGCCTTCTAAACACGTGGATTATTTAGGAGGTTCTTCTTCATCTTTTAAGAGAACAAAAGAAGAAGGAAAAGCTGAAAAAGAGAAAATGAAGAAACTGAGAAAAAGGAAAGAGAAGAGGCTGAAAAAAAATTGAATAAAAAGCGGAGACGGCCGACATGAAACTGCGATTGGCCGAAATGCAGCAGCAGTTGCAGTTTCAAAATTAACTGCAGGATTACTCAGTGCCAGAAGCGATGCCAGCGTTCGTGAACTACGTGAAGAAACCATACCATCATGGACCACGTAAGATTTTTTAAATATTAATATTAATTAAAAATTAAATTTTAAATACAAAAATTCGAAGTGAAATAATGCGCAGAAAATTATGAATATCGTAATTGGTTCTTTCTGTTTTTTGTTTTTATTATTTTCATAAATCGATATTCTCAAAATTGCATTTCTCCCCCCCCCCCCCGCCTCTCTCTCGCTCCAATTGGACATGTTTAAAAAACTGAATTTTCATTTGATTTGGGAACAAAATGTGCAGATTAAAATTTCCACACTTTAAGCTCAACCCTTTCAGTTTTTTCTTTCCTCCTACTTTTCTATGCTCCCGTTTTATCATCGATAAAATAGGATTGTACAAATTTGCACTACGACTTTCTCTCTTTATGATAATATTTTTCATTTTGCTAATGATTATGGATTTACAAAGTAATGTAAAAAGAACGAAACAAATAGAAACGTAATTTGAAACATTTCATACAAGAGGGGCGAGAGATTCAGAGTGATCGACTAGCCCAATAGTCGAAAATAGTTACCTGGACATAATGCAGCATTCACGACTGTATTTACGTCGCTTTTTAAGTATAAATAAATAAATGAATTTTAAAAATCGCAAAAAAAATTGGAATAAAAAATTGCTACAGCTCAGCGAGATTTTCAAATTAAATAGGTCTCAAATTTTACTAAAACTTTGTAAAGCAAGGTTTTTTGGATCGTTAATTACAGACAACGGATTTTCAATATTTAAGACATAAACGTTGTTTTTTGTGCAGATCGCTGGAGAGTGGCTGCGGGGCGGAGCTGCGCAGTGTGGTACTACACATTATGAGTAGACGTGGGCGCTACAACCCATATTATTATTACAACGAATGAAAAAAAACGTTATCAAATAATAAAGCCGGTTGAAAATAAAATGGGGAAAACTACAGAAAACTGTAATCACCTTCGATTTTACTCATTTTGACATATGTTATTCTCTTCCATCTTCCTGAGTAATATGATACCGCAAAAAAACAGCATATATGCTGTAAAAAACTTTGAGACCAGTACATTGACTCCCTCCAAATAGTTAATCCGGTAAAAAATCTCCTTCTGAACGCGAACCCTAACAAAAAGTTATAAAAGAGATTTCCTCCCAAAAGAAATTAACTTTGCAAAAATTCTCTCATTCACATAAAATATCTCAAAAAGTTATAGGATAATCCCACAAAAATTTACCAATCAAATCATAATTTCACAAAAGATGCCAATTCAAATCCAACCAAAAATTAAGTCTAAACTTTAGAAAAATAAATTATAACTATAAAAGCATTAATAGTAAAATATATTAAAGTCTATTAACCTCTAATAAAAAATCGTCCAATTAATTAAAAGTACGGATGTACAGTTGTTCTACACAAAAAGAACAAGAATAAAAAATAAGAATGAACAAAAATTCGGATACAACAAAAAATTCAATAGAAAAAAATTAGATTGAAAAAAAAATTTCGACCAAAGTACTTGGTGAATTTGTAACCATGAGTGAAATAACCAAACTGAATTAAATTTAGCACCTTGTATGAATTAATCAAAAAACTCGCCAAGTACTTCGGCCGAAAATTTTTTTTCAATCTAATTTTTTCGTTTTGAATTTTTTTTTGCATCCGAATTTTTTTTCATTCTTACTTTTTATTCTTGTTCTTTTTATGTAGAACAACTGTACTGTAGCACATCCGTACTTTTAATTAATTGGGCAATAAGATACGACGCATAAAAGAACCACAAACAAGTAAACCCTTGAATTTTTTTTAATTTTGAAAAAAAAATTTCCAAAAATATTACACTGAAATATCCCTGCCAACAGATCAACGCATTGGAAAATATTCCATAAAAAATGACACCAAGGAAAATCTCCAATATCATCAAAATGTACTGAAAGTTTTTAAATAAAAGTAATCATAACGAAACGAAATTTGGAAACAAAAAAGTATGCTCTCAAAATTTCGAGAGCAAAAGTTTGATTAGAATAAAGAATTTTGGCTAAAGTGCCACGCGAATTTTTCTATTGTAACGTTTATTATTGATCGCGAATTATATCTCATGAGTAAGAAGGAAAAAACAATGCTCTCTCTCTCTCTCTCCCCCTCCCTCTCTCCCTCTCGCACCCTCTCTACTAAGGTAAATAAACAAATCTCTCTCTCCCCCTCTCTTTATCTCTCCCTCCCTCCCCCACTCCCTCCCGCCCTCTCTCTACCTCCCTCCCCCTCCCCCTCTTCCTCTCCGCCTCTCCCTCCCTCCCTCTCCCCCCTCCCTCTCCCCCTCTCTCCCTCTCCCCTCCCTCTCTCTCCCTCTTTCTCTCTCCCTCTCTCTCTCTCTCCCTCCCTCTCTCTCCCTTCTTCTTCTTCTTGATGTGCTCGGGAAGGCTATGGATAAATGTGCTCCTCGTCGATCAATAATTATCTCCAATAAACCCTCGCCTTGGTATACGCCAGAGTTTCGGTTGCGTTGTCGGGAAAAAAATCGTCTTTACAAACGTGCAAAGCGTGCGAACAGCTTGCTAGGCTACGCAGAATATAGGCACTTTCGTGACAAACTAACGGAAGACATTAGAAAAGCAAAACATGATTATTATATGAATAAATTAGGCATTCTGCACGACCCGACAACACTATGGAAGGAACTTAGACGCTTAGGCCTAGTCAAATCAGCTGAGGGATCGCCTCTGAATTTTTTCGACGTGGATTGCCTGAATTCGCACTATTGTGCGATTTATAGTTCTGCCCGAAAACTCTCGAGAAATGAGCTCTTTGATGCACTGTCTTCTCTACCGCGTGGTGAGCATATATTTTCGTTCAACGAAGTGAACGAAGAAGCAATTGTTAAACAAATCAACGCCATAACTTCCTCTTCGTTGATGATGGGGCCGGACGGAAGCTCAGATTTCGCTGTTGTAAATGCCCTTCCGAGTTTACTGAAATACCTTAGGCTTATTTACAACTATGCTATCGTCCACAAGCATTTTCCTTCTATCTGGAAGCGCGCGTTCATTAGGTCACACCTCAAATGTAAGATCCCAAGTTCACCATCAGACACGCGCCCCATTGCTAATCTGTCGACGCTCTCGAAGATATTTGAGCGCATCTTGAAGGAGCAGATTATGCTGTTTCTTGAACGCTTAGGATTGCTTGACCAAAGACAATCAGCCTACAGGAGTAAATACAGTACTCAAACCGCCTTGATTCGCATTTGTGATGATGTACGAGCTGCAATAGACTCAGGATTGGTAACAATTCTAGTGCTATTTGATTTTTCTAAGGCATTCGATACAGTTCCACACGATAAATTGTTGGCTAAACTAAAGAAGGTCGGATTTGATGACGATGCGCTACAGTTAATGTACTCGTATTTAAGCGGTAGATCGCAAGCGGTAGTAGATGACCACGGAAATGTTTCAAGATGGCTGAGTACATCCAGAGGTGTACCTCAGGGCTCAGTTTTAGGACCGATACTGTTCTCGTTATTCATCAATGATATAGGGAGAGTTTTACGGTACTCTGAATACATGGTTTTTGCGGATGACACTCAAATATATTTATCATGCGAGCCTCATGATCTGAATAACGCTCTGGTCAAAATGGGAGAAGAAGTTAATGCTATCTTTGACTTTTCGGTCGAAAATGGGCTCGAGTTGAACGTCGCGAAGTCCAAAGTAATGATCATGGGGAGCAATGCCCGAGTCACGACTATTGACTTAAATGCACTCCCGGCTATAATGATTAGTGGTATTGCATTGCCGTATGTGCCAGAGGCCCGAAATCTCGGAGTAATGCTATCGGCAAATTTATCATGGACCAAGCATGTTCTATGCATTTCGCGACGCGTACACTTGGCACTTTACCGATTGAAATTTTTTCGAAGCTCCCTTTCCATTGAACTTAGAATAAAACTGATTGCCGCACTCATTTTTCCATATTTGGACTATTGCTGCTTGGTTTATAATAATTTGTCTGAAGAATTGAACATAAAATTGCAACGGCTAGTGAACACGTGCATACGCTTCATATTCAATTTAAAAAGGGATGAGCATATTACCCCGTACCGTCTTCAGCTAGGGTGGCTCTCAGTTAAAAACCGGAGGAAATATTTTCAGGGGATAGCGGTGTATAAAGTCATAAATGGGCAGGCCCCGAGCTACATTGACGAGCTCTTCACACGAACAGCAAATTTGGTCAGTAGACAGTTAAGGGGACCGTATGGTCTAGAGCACGAAAATTTCACCTATTTTCACGATTTTTTTTTTGCCTTAAAAAATTTAAAAATCGATGTTTTAACTTTTCGGGTTTATTACTACCTTTATTAAGTATACAAAAAAATTTTTTTTTAATTTTAAAAACAGTGTTTATTATCATATAATTGGCATTGAAGACGACCCTCTCGAAAAATCCGACCCGGACGGTGAAGATCGATCCGAGACTTCTACTCATCTGAAACACAAAATTCAAGAAGATTCTTAATCAGAAAGAGTGCAGTTATGGTCGGGACTAGAACAAATCGAAAAAATTAAAAATTGACAAAATGGCGCGCTTTTGAAAAAAATTTCGTAAAATCGGGATTTTTTTTCACTAGTTTTTTAGTATAAACAATAAGAAATTATTTAAATAAAATTATGATTGTAGTTCCGACGATAGCCATACATGTTGTGAACAACATATCCAAATTTCAAGTGATTCGGTTGAATAGTTTTTTTGTTTTCACCTGCGCAGTGCCGAAAAAAGTCGTTTCGAGATAAATGAGTTTAAAGTTTGAGGTACAGATATTTTCAAAAATTGAGCAAATTTTGAATACTTACAGTTAATCCGCGATTCCGGCACCATATAGGATTCCTTCGGAACGTTCATAATTCAAGATTTCCTCACTCCTTTCATTTCTTCGAGCTGTCCGAGCCTCTTTGGAGTTGTCCGTGCTCCTACGGTTGGCGCTCGATACTCGCAGCTCGTCTCGGTTTTGCGCTAGTTGCTCCGCTTGTGGCCCGATTGTTATGCCCATGGTCTCCATTATTTTCAATAGGGATGCAAATCCTTCATTGAATATGCAAGCGGAAATGTGAGTGGCAATATCAATGATTTTTTTTCCGGCAAACAGATGTTTCGGCGCAAGGTGCCACACGCAAGCATTGAAACTTTCGTTATTGTTCTGCGTATTACTGCCAATACACCTTTCCAATAAAGTCTCTGCTGTCAATTCTTCATAAATTGGTTTTAATATCTCTTGTGCTTCATCGCACAGAGCAGGTGGATGCTCGTAGGTGTCTAAAGTACCTGCAGCCTCACTTTGACGCCACTTGCACCACGATTCGGAACCTGGAGGACAGTACGAGTGTTGCGGATTTTCATCTGTTGAAATTTTGTGATAATATGCTGCCCATATTTCACTTCTCATCCCTTCAGTCGAATCTGAATTACGTCTAATTGCTAGACCGTAATAAGTTGACAGCTCTTGCAATAATTTATTCGTCAATTGTTGACGCTTCGGTGTTTTATTTATCGATTTCCGCTGTGTCTTTTTTCCCTCTTCTTTTTCTGTCAATTTCTTTGTTGCTTTCTTTATTTGTGCATGTTTTTTTTTCGCATCAACAGCACGTTTGTACAAACGTTTTTTAACATGCAAAACACATTCTTTTTTGCAAACTAAAAAATCATCCCCGTAAGGCTTTGTGTCCAATAAGGCTTTGAACGTTTTCGTGTCGCGGACCGCTCTCTACCTGCGTTATGGGCTGTAGAAGCTGTAATATTGAGAATTTCCGCATGAAAATTTCACAGTATATTCTTGAGATACTATACTTTCGACATATCGAAAAAAAAAAAATCGATTTTTTCAAATTTCTAGACCATACGGTCCCCTTAAGACCTCGCTCATGCACCTTTGCCATACCACAACACCGTACGGTAACTTTTCGAGACTCTTTTCGCATTTCGTCATGCTATTTCTGGCATTCACTACCGGAAAACATCACCTCGACCTTGAGCCTGGGCGCTTTCAAACTCAAACTCCACGCGCATCTATTAGAAACTGAAAGGATGGAGTGCTCATGATGTGTTAGTTGCTCGACCATAGCTCTATATGATGTCAAGCCTCTATTATTATTACATTTCTTATATTACAATAATGCCTCCTATTATTATTATTATTACAATTCTTATATTATCATTTTTATCATCGGCATTAGACAAATACTGTTATTAAGCGAAATTGGCTAAACATTTTTGTTACTATTACTATTACCATTAGTACGGCGTTGTCCTGCTCTACACTATTCCACTACATTGCGGCGAAACAGTAAACAGTAAAATTGTTCTACACTGGGCGTACACAAGCAGCTACTTTTGTTATACCATGGATTCTAACTGTATTACTACACGCCGCAAGCGAACAGAAATTATGCTGCATTTTGTCATTAAACTTTATCATAAATACTTCTTTAGTTTATTAAGGAGCTACGTTAGATGTTATTAGTATTAAACTTAATTAATTTTAGATTATAAATCATGGTTCGAATTTTGTACATCATATTGCCTCATAGTCAAACTAAGGCAAAATAAATATCAATCAATCAATCAATCAATCCCTCTCCCCCTGTCCCTCCCCTCTCTCCCTCTCCCTCTCTCTCTCTCCCTCTCTCGCTCTCTCTCTCTCTCTCTCTTGATTTCGCTACTCCCTACTAATGTATCGAATATCGAGATTGATTTCGCTACTCGCTACAAATGTATCGAGTATCGAGATTGATTTCGTTACTCGCTACAATTTCGTTACTTTTGTATCGAGTATCGCAAGATTTTTCGCTGCGCGATATTTGTGTATCGAGTATCGCAAAACTTTTCGCTACGCGATACTTTTCTATCGAGTATCGCAAAATTTTTCGCTATGCGATACTTTTCTATCGAGTATCGCAAAATTTTTCGCTACGCGATACTTCTGTATTGAGTATCGTAACATTTTTCGCTATGCGATACTTTTGTATCGAGTATCGCAAAATTTTTCGCTACGCGATACTTTTCTATCGAGTATCGCAAAATTTTTCGCTACGCGATACTTCTGTATCGAGTATCGTAAAACTTTTTGCTACGCGATACTTTTCTATCGAGTATCGCAAAATTTTTCGCTATGCGATACTTTTCTATCGAGTATTGCAAAATTTTTCGCTTCGCGATACTTTTGTATCGAGTATCGCAAAATTTATCGCTACGTGATACTTTTCTATCGAGTATCGCAAAATTTGTCGCTATGCGATACTTTTGTATCGAGTATCGCAAAAGAAAATCGCTACTCGCTACAAATGTATCGAGTATCGAAATTGATTTCGCTACTCGCTGCAAATGTATCGAGTATCGACATTGATTTCGCTACTCGCTACAAATGTATCGAGTATCGACATTGATTTCGCTACTTGCTACAAATGTATCGAGTAGCGGTGACTTGTAGATACATACGTATCGCAGTAGCGAAATAATTTTCGCTACTCGATACATTTGTATCGAGTAATTTCAATGTAGCGCGATACAAAAGTAGCGAGGGTTGGACATCTCTGTTCTGGTATAATAAATTTAAAAAGTTGTTTCAAAAAGTTTTCGGGTGCTCTTTTCCTGATAGTATCAAAACATAGATACTTGGACTGCAGCAGATACTTGCAACCTTTAAAAATTTTGTGAAGCGACATGTGTGCTAAGTATTTCCACTTCTCATCTTTGATTGTGGTATTATGAATTTAAAAAATTGTTACAAAAAGTCATCGGATGCACATTTTTGGATAGAATAAACATTTCTGGCTTCAGAACGCAACGGATATACCCAAAATTTTTCAATTTTGTTGGACTAAAAATGGGTGTCATGTTTTTTCACTCTCCCGCATTAATTTTGGCAAAATAAATTTAAAATATTTGTTTCAGAAAGTCTTTGGGGGCTATTTTTCTGATAATATCAAAATATGTACCATTGGCATGCATACAAACGGATGCATACAAACTTTGAAAATTTCGTGAAGCGACATGTGTGCTAAGTATTTTCCATGTTGGGCTCCGATTTGGCATCATAAATTGAAATATTTTTATTTAAAAATTTTCCTTCTATGGTCACTCTGGTTCTGATGGCATCGAAATTTTCTCGAAGCTAATGCAACTGATACAACTACCCTCATTCCATTCTCCGAATAACTCACCCCATTTTCTTGGGCAGGATCCTGGTTTGAATTTGTCTACTTCGTTGAATATATTGTTTCGAAGTACCCATTACATACTATTTGAACTTTTTGAAATTCAATTAGAATATGAGAATAACTGTCACACAAAACAAAATGAGTTAATCCTCGCGAAAATCTAAAGTTATGTTTCGCAAAAAGTTTTAAAATAAATTGAGCTATACTAAAATATATGGGGCCAAGTACGGGAGGCTTTATCGTGTGACAAAAAATCTTCAAATAATGTTGAAAGTTGATAGAGAAAAGAATCAAGTTCGAAAATGCAGTTGTTTTACCAACCAGAATGAAAATAAAAACTCTGTATTAATGAGAGTTTGAAGCAATAAAATATAGCAAACGAAAAAAAATAAGATGAAAAAGAATTTCGGCCGAAGTACTTGGCGAGATTGTCATCATAACCGATACATTATGTGAATTAATTGAGAAAACACTCGTCAAGTACTTCGGCCGAATTTTTTTTTAAACAAATTGTTTTATATGTTTTATAAAATAATTTGTAAGCCAAAGATGATGCATCATATTCTTCCATCATTTCATCTTTGAAAGAATAATAATTCTGAGGCTCCTTCTGACAATCAAGTTAAATATAATGATCTATTTATAGCTTAGACCGAAATTGTTAATATCCTCGCTGCCTTTTCGCCCCTGAATGACTTATTCTAATACACAACTGGAAAGCTAACGATCAAGTATTCAATTTTCTGAATTTTTGCCTTGGGAAAAAAACTGATACTTGAGGTCTCTTCTATAACATCTTCCTGCCAAGCTATAATCGAATAACCTACACGGAGAGAAAAATCTCGGAATATTTAAAGGGATTTCTGGAAAAAATTACCATGCTCTCTGATAAATCTCATGAGAACTGCAAGCATTAGAAAAATTATAAGAAGGTTTCAAAATTATTCTTTGACATACAGTATAAATATTGTTTGCGTTGACCAAAGAAAAAAAATCATGCGTAGAGTGAATTTTTACCGTGCTAGGATGGTAAAATTTGTCATGCTAGCACAGTAAAATTCGTCAACGCACTAACAATTTTTATAATACCAGCTCGAATTTTTACCGTGCTAGCATGGTAAAATTTGTCATGCTAGCACGGTAAAATTTGTCGTGCTAGTACAGTAAAATTCGTCAACGCACTAACAATTTTTATAATACCAGCTCGAATTTTTACCGTGCTAGCATGGCAAAATTTGTCCTGCTGACATGGTAAAATTCGAACTGGCACTAGTAGAAATATTTTCAGTGCGTTGATGCATTTTCCCCATATATATATATATATATATATATATATATATATATATTAGGGTGGTTCAAAAAAAATCGATATTTTTTTTTTTCATTTACCGTGTCCTGAACGTTGATATATCGTGAAACAAAAAGCCTCGCGAAAGGAACGCCCAGTAGCACAAAATTAAAAGGTGGCGCAATCCATTTTTGTGTTTTTTTTCGCAATTATATGAGAAAAAATCAAGTTTCCGTAGAAAATTAATAGCATCAAATATGCATAATTATTAAAAAATATCTGAGTTTTATATCTAATTATATTTGGATGTAGAAGAACCATTGTATGTCTTTAGATATTGAATCCAAGTATTTGTTTGTCGTCCAAAGGGTATTTTCTGTCGCTGTGATTGTGTACCGAGTGTGAAATATGTCGGTGAATATGCATACTCTTCAAATACATTTTCTGTAAATAACAATGAAAAGTATAGAAAGCTTTTTTCGATTTGTTTCAAGTAGATTTGAACAAAAAATATATTTATGTCTGCGTAAAAAATTGATCAATAAAAAAACAATGGTATCGTTGATAAATTTCTCAGGGTATTGAAATGTGTTTGAATCTAAATAAATTGTAGTGTCGAACTTGCCATTATAGCGAACATCATTATAATGAAGATATCTCATATTCTAAAATGAATGATTTCATCAGTATCGCGTAATAACATATAGGAACTAGTATTCTTGCTCAACCTTTTTTTCAACGTGGTCTGCACAAGGAATTATTGAAATCGCGGTACGGCGCTGTATGTTTTGTTCAGGCAGGTCACTTTGTCTTATGAATTAAGCTGCCCCGAATCTGTTACTTTTTAGTAATGGTTTACCTGAAAGCATGGTTCAACGCTCCGAGTGCTGTAAAAGCTCCGAATCGAGATTTGGAATTCATTAAGGACTTGGTCTTTTGTCAAGAAATAGATAAGGAAATATATCAAGCAGCGGCTACGAAATTTCGTGCTCATTTGTGGTATTTGTCCGAAGAACTTATTTTGCTGTCTCTGATGACTCGGTATCATTAGAAATGAAAACAAAAATTGTGCAGTCAGCAAAACAAGTTGAAAGTTCAAACCGAAACACGAAAAAAGTTCAAATTACTAAGAATGCTTTTCATTCATTGGGTGCAAAAGATCTTAGTGATTTTGCTACAAAACAATCATTTACTTTATTTGATAAATTCGAACTCCCACGTGATTTCCTTGATTTAAACACAAGTCTATGGGCCACCAGTGATTCTTATCAATACTGCCGGATCATATGCAATAATATCAGAGCAGTGAATGATGCGGCGGAGTGCGGAGTAGCTTTGATCGAGCAATTTAATGGTTATTTAACAAAAGACGAAACCTAAGTACAATATCTAGTACAAGTTGTCCAAGACCACCGAAAAAAATACCCGTCTTGCGAAAAAAAAAATTATCTGTCAACGATAATGGAAACGGAAGATTAATGTCCTGCCAAAATATTTTTTGTTTACCTCTATATTCTTATATGCGAAAAGGAAATATTGTTGAACGGATATGTGTATTTTACATTATTAATTGTCTATGATAAAACTGATTTTTCTCATCTAATCGTGAAAAAAATACAAAAATGGCTTGCGCCACCTTTTAATTTTGGGCTACAGAGCCTTCCTTGGGCAAGGCTTTTTTTTTCACGACACATCAGCGTTCAGGACACGGTAAATCAAAAAAAAAAAATATCGATTTTTTTTGAACCACCATAATATATATATATATATATATATATATATATATATATTGTGACGTGACATCTTGGGCCCACGTCACCCGCACGGATTGATCGACCAGTGGACCGGAGGTCCGGTCCATTGTGACGCCGCTCTGCGACTCGCCGTGGGGAACGCTACGAGGATTTCTGTCATAATTATAATTTTAGTTTTAAGTTACCTGGATCCGTCCTTCGGGAATCTCATTACCTGCGTTAATCGCTAAAATTTGTGCTCGCGAGAGAGCGAGAGAGAAAGGAAGTCACGTCATTATCGAGTACCGTATTGCATCGCCCTCGAGTGTCGTTCCGGTCACCGTCCTCGCGCCTCAGCTCTCTTTCATTTCAGCGGTTCCTTTGCAACGATCTCACTCCTCCAGGCGTTGTTCTCGGTCACCAGAGTCCAACCAGCGAACGGTCGAAAGACCGCGCCGGATATCGGCCATTATTGAACGCCGCCCGTGGCTTTCTCACCGTAGCAATCGAGAGTTGCCCTGTTCGCCTCCACGCCTGCAGGAGCTACAGCCCGTGTGCAACGGCGCCTCGTCGGGTGGGGCCTGGGATTCCCTGGGGTGGAGGTGCTGTTTCGCCTGGTGGCATTGTGGACCCACCGTGACGCGGAGGGACGCCTCGCGTCACGAGAGAGGTCTCCCCTCCACCTTTCAGTCGGACATCGGCCGGGTCCCCAAGAGGAAAAGCTCCTGTAGCGTGGAAAGCTCGCTGGAGGTGAGATCCGAGCGAGGACATCGTTCGAAATTCCCGCGTATTAATTTCAACGCGCCGCCGAGAATTTCGGCTAATTCGCAACAGAGGCGCGAGAGCGAGGTCCGGCGGTCCTCGAGTGCTGGGGAGAAACAACGAGAGCGCGGAGCCTTACCGAGGCGTTAGAACAATCATTCTTCGTAACTGTGTCTCACCGGCGAGTCGCTGTTAACACCGAGCTCCTGAGCCCCAGCAACGACCACGTGCAGAGATTTCGCCTCGGTAAGCCCGTTCCTCTACTTTCTCTTTATTGGGGTTTTTACGTATTAATTTTTAGAGTTTTGCCATTTATTGTTGGCGTGGAAGAATGAGGATGATATTCGAGCGGGAATGCGGCTCTTTTGTCTTCATTCTCTCCTAATTATTAAGTTTTTTGGAGTACCCAATTTTCCGTCGAATCCCCCTTGGTGACTTGCGATATTCTTTTAGTTTCGTTATTCAATTTTTATCGACTACGATAAATAATATATAAAGTTTAATGAGTAATTTTATAGTGTAATATTGGCCAGTCTAGGCTATTATATTTCGTCGCAATTTTGTGTTACGCGTTCAAGGCCGGCCGCGAGCGCATCGCGCCGGTTTGTTTTCGTGCTATCTCTCTCTCGCGCGGCCTCGAGTACGTTAAGCATTGTTGTCATTCTTATTTGTCTCGGATCCCTTCAGTATTTTGTTCTCGAGTTTATTTCACCCAATTTTCGCACTTCTTTTATCTCGAAATATTATTTCATATATGTCGTTCCGTGTAAAATCGCCTGTACTACCTGCCTCCGAGCCTGGACTACCTAAATTCCGATTAAATTACCTGAGTTAATGTCGTGCACACTAACTCTATTATGATTTCGTTTGTTCAACTCATTTTGGCGTAAGTTGTCTTTATTACCTGCTTTGGGGCATTAGCTACCTGACTCCCGGTCGAACTACCTGAGTTAGTGTCGTGCACACTAACTCCGTTATTATTTAGGTTGTTTAATTAATTTTGTGATAAGTTACCTTTACTACCTGCTCTCGAGCATTAGCTACCTGACTCTCGGTCGAACTACCTGAGTTAGTGTCGCGCACACTAACTCCGTTATTATTTAGGTTGTTTAATTAATTTCGTGATAAGTTACCTTTGCTACCGGCTTTCGAGCGTTAGCTACCTGACTCTCGGTCGAACTACCTGGGTTAGTGTCGCGCACACCAACTTCATCATCGCTGAAGGCTCTCGGGATTATTTTTCGGATAGATTGCTTACTACTACCTATCTTCGTGTTTCCATTACCGTTTCTTTTAGTTTGCGTTATTATTGAGTTGAGTTTAGTGTTTTCATGTTCAGTCGTCTCCACTACCTGCCTTTGGGCTTCAACTACCTGCGCTTCGCTAATCGTCGAGTTTACCTGAATAAATCGTTGCTTAAACTAAAGTTATTAGTCTTTGTCTATTTTCTTTCGTTAGTCCTGATTCCTTACTCTCGCCCCGAACCAGCCCCTCTACCCCTAAGTATCTCAGTCGAGCTGAGTAGTCGGACCACCCTGAATCCTCGTAACCCCTGGGATTATCTCGTCCGCCGCATCCGCGCCGGAGTGGACAAACAGAAAGTCGGTTTCACCGGCGGTACGTTCGTACCTGGCGCCCAGTCCGCTCCAGCCGGGTCACGATGGTCCGGGGAGGAATTGCGGAGGAGTTCAGAAGGGACAGATAGACCCGAGACGGGAAAATCATGTTACAAATGGCGCCCAACGTGGGGCCCGAGAGTAATGAATTAGGTTTTGTAATTAATATTTGATTAGAGCAGGATGCCGTTCAGTTTGTCCTGTCAGATTCGTTTTGAGGTTATTCATTGTGAGAGAGAGATGGCTTATGACGAACGCGATTTTGAGTGTTAGGGACGACACATAAGGTCTTCCATTTGAATTATTTGTTTTGATTTGTGGGTCTCCACAGCCGAACGGCACGAGGCTCGAGTCTATATTATTTTGGTGCTACGTTTACCTCGACATCTTGTTATACTTATCCTACTAGTTTTTCATCTACTCATTATTATTTTTTTTGGCTTAACGCGGAGATCTTAAGGCCAACTCGACTTTTATGGTGCTGTTTACGGTATCTGACGACGTGTTTGTTGTCTGAGAGAGTGGTAATCCCATGTTGATAGTTGACGGGAGCGATTTTGACCAAGCGCTGTCCTCGCCAATCGAGTACGTTAATCCCCTGTTGACGTTTTGCGTGAGCAATTTCGAACTAACATTGTCCAAGTAACTATAATCCTTTGTTTTTCAAATGATTGGGGCTCCGAATACTTGTCAAAAATAACGTCGAATTTCGAGTAATTTATGGCCCCAGTTAATCCCCTGGTTACTACGATCGGTCTTAACGGTTGTCGAGAAAAACAAAGAGATGGTAGGACAATAACACCAAGGATCGTTAAGTCGTTTGGTGTACCCTTAATCCGAACGCGTGCGTGTTAATCCTCGTAATCCGGTTTTTATTTCTGGCCTCGACTAAGACCCATTCGTAAACAAGAACCGAACGAACCTTTGGAATTTGAACTCCGGTACGGGTGTTAGGAATAAATAAAAGTATTAAAATGTTTTGAGCCTCTCCTATCCCTCCTACTCTAATTCTCCTTCCCTCAACACCCCACCATCCGACGAACGTGATGAAGGGAGTGGAGAATGCTGGTCAACGCGAGCAGTCTTCGATTGGCTACCCGGTGATTAGTCACGTGCAATTTCGGAACTTGTCAAATCAGTGCAACGATTACCCAAGTACCCCGGACTTGACTGATTCATCCCCGCTAGCGACCACAAGTCTTTTTCTTCACTTTAAAACATTTAAACTCAGTTACGCGATTTAGTGAACGGTTCATCTAGTTACCTTTTACCTGAGCTTTTGGGCTCAAGCGCTCGTTACCTACGTTCGGACGTTACGCGATTCAACTACCTCTTGCTCGAGCCTCGACTTTATCGGATTACCTGCAGTTCGAACGCCACTACCTGAACTTATCGTTAATTACCTGCAGTTCGAACGCCACTACCTGAACTTTCGGTTTATCGTTAATTACCTGCAGTTCGAACACCACTACCTGAACTTATCGCTAATTACCTGCAGGTCGTACGTCACTACCTGAACTTTCGGTTTATCGCTAATTACCTGCAGTTCGAACGTCACTACCTGAGCGTTCGGCTCTATCGCGATTTACCTGCGTCTCGTACGTCACTACCTGAGCATTCGGCACTATCGCTAATTATCTGCGTTTCAAACGCCGCTACCTGAGCCTTCGGCTCCCTCGTTAGTTATCTACGTTCGAACGGCATTTAATTTCGTTTCCTCGGTATCGAAGTGTTTCACTTTATCTCTATCTCCACTGTCCGTGTATCCATCTCGCCATGGATAACGAGGAGTCCCAAAGTCCCCAAGGCGCCGGAACCGATCGCCCTAGGGCGTCTTCTCCTTCGCACGAAGGGGCAGTTGGCGGTACCGACCCAAGAGAGGGGAAAGGGTCGCGAGTGTCCAATATCCTACCGCCTCATCCGGGAGTGGGTTGGGATTCCGGTATGGGACTCACGTTACCACCGGAGGACAGCCTCGGGGCGTCTTACGCTCCCGCGGGTGGAAATACGCGAACGACAGGTGGCGTGAGAGGCCCTCTCGTGATGGCCACGGCGAGTGACACCTCCGCATATGGGATGCATGATAGGTCTGGAAATCCGAATCACTCGGAAACCTGGTCTCACCTGACAGGTCGGGGCTGGGAACCCAGTGGCTACCCTCACGGGAATCCACCCTGGGCCATATGGCCAGAACACCCTCCTTCGTGGCACTCAAGTACTTATGCCACACCCCAGGGAGCAGTTCCACGGCCCACGCGTCAATATCGAACGGTAGAAAATACGGCCACTCCAAATACTTCATCCACCTACACTACATCCAGGTTAGTACCAACTACAGTCCCACCCGCAGGTCCAGAACCCCTGGCACCTCGCACAAACGCGCCTGCTTCGTCCGTGCTACACGTAATGCGGAAATGGAACATCTCTTTCTCCGGAAAGAAGGGCGAAGATATCGAAACCTTTTTAACTCGGATTGCCGAGGGTCGTGCCCTGATCCACGTGGCAGAACCGGATTTAATCCGTTGTATCTCCTTTTTCCTAACGGGAGTCGCCCTACAGTGGTTCAGGAACGATAGCGATCGCTGGACCACGTGGAACCAATTCGCATCGGCTTGTCGACTGCGTTTCGGAGACCCCGACTACCAGTACGCCCTACGCGAGGAGATCATGAGACGAACCCAAGGTTTAGATGAGCCAGTGGCCGATTACCTTACTTGCCTAAGAGGTTTGTTCAACCGCCTCCAACCACCTTGGAGCGAGGCAGAGCAAATCCAATACACCCACCGTAACTTAATTCCCCGTCTACACGTCGCCATACACCGGGACGACGTTTTTGATTTTGATTCTTTTGAACACATCGCCGTGAGAATAGAGAAAAGCTTCCAATCCACGCGCGCGTACCGTGCTCCGCCACCACCGAGTCAATCACTATGTCCTGAGCTCGCGTACCAAAGTCCGCGCACCGCTGCGCATAATGCGACACGGAAAGCTTTCGCCGCCGTTGACGTAGGATTAGATATCGAGGGTGAACTGAACCTAGCCTTAGATGCGAACAATGGAATCTCGAGCGAGGCCGTGAATGGGGCCCCTGCGTCCGACAATATTAACGCCGCGCTCAAAACGGGTAATCCTCGCCGAAAACGTAAGACCGAGCCCAAACCCTCCAGCAATAACACCAACCAATCAAGTTTAGACGCTACCGCAGAACCATTGAGTTCGTTGAATCCGTTCCCTACCGCCGATGCCTCGGCGCGTCCTGATACCACGGTCCGTTCGTAATCCGTAAAAGCTATCGCCAGTGGTGTTAGAATTGGCTAACCTTGAAGGAACCTGGTCTGGAAAGATCCACATTCAAGATTTAAAACCCCACGTAACTTAAAAACGCAAACGTCAACACCGGAATTCTCCCTACTATCATTTTATCGATTAGTAATTACCGTAATTATTGATTCATTTCTCAGACAGCACACCGTAATCAATATCAACCCTGAGATCGTTTACCCTGATATAAAACCACCACCGCATCCGTATCCGCTTTTGCCTTAAATTTTGTTTTTTCCTTTTTTTTCTGCTATCTCTATTCCTTCTATAGTTAAACGAAATATAGTTACGATTTTTGAATATATGTGTGATAAATTTTCCTCGTTTCAAACTGGAAACGACGTCCTCCTTTATTCCCGTAAATGTAAAAGTCCAATGAAAGACAACTTCGTTGGTTAACCTACAACTCCGCTACCAACGAACTTTGGTTGTATTCCCAAAGGATCGCCTGCCGCCGTCAAGCAAAGATTCTCTTCGAGGAGACGTGGCCCCGGAGTTTTATTCTCTTACTCTAGTTAACCCCGTTCTAGCTTGTAGTTTCGTTAGTAGTCATCGAGTCACCTTGAGTGGGGGAAAAGGAGCACGCATTCTGCGTGGTTGGAGGAAATAACTGGGCTCCGAAGTCGGCGACCGAGGCGATTCTCTGTTTCAGGCCATGGCGGTACCGCTCCGGGAAGCTGGAAGACCTATTCGTGCGGGAAAATAGTCCAGAGTGTGGAGAGGAAGGACGAAGACTTCATCGAGGGCGAGTTACCATCGTCGCCGAACGTCGTTCTCAACCCTCCGGGACGAATTCTGGGGTGGAGGCTTGTAACGTGACATTTTTGGCCACGTCACTCGCACGGATTGATCGACCAGTGGACCGGAGGTCCGGTCCATTGTGACGCCGCTCTGCGACTCGCCGTGGGGAACGCTACGAGGATTTCTGTCATAATTATAATTTTAGTTTTAAGTTACCTGGATCCGTCCTTCGGGAATCTCATTACCTGCGTTAATCGCTAAAATTTGTGCTCGCGAGAGAGCGAGAGAGAAAGGAAGTCACGTCATTATCGAGTACCGTATTGCATCGCCCTCGAGTGTCGTTCCGGTCACCGTCCTCGCGCCTCAGCTCTCTTTCATTTCAGCGGTTCCTTTGCAACGATCTCACTCCTCCAGGCGTTGTTCTCGGTCACCAGAGTCCAACCAGCGAACGGTCGAAAGACCGCGCCGGATATCGGCCATTATTGAACGCCGCCCGTGGCTTTCTCACCGTAGCAATCGAGAGTTGCCCTGTTCGCCTCCACGCCTGCAGGAGCTACAGCCCGTGTGCAACGGCGCCTCGTCGGGTGGGGCCTGGGATTCCCTGGGGTGGAGGTGCTGTTTCGCCTGGTGGCATTGTGGACCCACCGTGACGCGGAGGGACGCCTCGCGTCACGAGAGAGGTCTCCCCTCCACCTTTCAGTCGGACATCGGCCGGGTCCCCAAGAGGAAAAGCTCCTGTAGCGTGGAAAGCTCGCTGGAGGTGAGATCCGAGCGAGGACATCGTTCGAAATTCCCGCGTATTAATTTCAACGCGCCGCCGAGAATTTCGGCTAATTCGCAACAGAGGCGCGAGAGCGAGGTCCGGCGGTCCTCGAGTGCTGGGGAGAAACAACGAGAGCGCGGAGCCTTACCGAGGCGTTAGAACAATCATTCTTCGTAACTGTGTCTCACCGGCGAGTCGCTGTTAACACCGAGCTCCTGAGCCCCAGCAACGACCACGTGCAGAGATTTCGCCTCGGTAAGCCCGTTCCTCTACTTTCTCTTTATTGGGGTTTTTACGTATTAATTTTTAGAGTTTTGCCATTTATTGTTGGCGTGGAAGAATGAGGATGATATTCGAGCGGGAATGCGGCTCTTTTGTCTTCATTCTCTCCTAATTATTAAGTTTTTTGGAGTACCCAATTTTCCGTCGAATCCCCCTTGGTGACTTGCGATATTCTTTTAGTTTCGTTATTCAATTTTTATCGACTACGATAAATAATATATAAAGTTTAATGAGTAATTTTATAGTGTAATATTGGCCAGTCTAGGCTATTATATTTCGTCGCAATTTTGTGTTACGCGTTCAAGGCCGGCCGCGAGCGCATCGCGCCGGTTTGTTTTCGTGCTATCTCTCTCTCGCGCGGCCTCGAGTACGTTAAGCATTGTTGTCATTCTTATTTGTCTCGGATCCCTTCAGTATTTTGTTCTCGAGTTTATTTCACCCAATTTTCGCACTTCTTTTATCTCGAAATATTATTTCATATATGTCGTTCCGTGTAAAATCGCCTGTACTACCTGCCTCCGAGCCTGGACTACCTAAATTCCGATTAAATTACCTGAGTTAATGTCGTGCACACTAACTCTATTATGATTTCGTTTGTTCAACTCATTTTGGCGTAAGTTGTCTTTATTACCTGCTTTGGGGCATTAGCTACCTGACTCCCGGTCGAACTACCTGAGTTAGTGTCGTGCACACTAACTCCGTTATTATTTAGGTTGTTTAATTAATTTTGTGATAAGTTACCTTTACTACCTGCTCTCGAGCATTAGCTACCTGACTCTCGGTCGAACTACCTGAGTTAGTGTCGCGCACACTAACTCCGTTATTATTTAGGTTGTTTAATTAATTTCGTGATAAGTTACCTTTGCTACCGGCTTTCGAGCGTTAGCTACCTGACTCTCGGTCGAACTACCTGGGTTAGTGTCGCGCACACCAACTTCATCATCGCTGAAGGCTCTCGGGATTATTTTTCGGATAGATTGCTTACTACTACCTATCTTCGTGTTTCCATTACCGTTTCTTTTAGTTTGCGTTATTATTGAGTTGAGTTTAGTGTTTTCATGTTCAGTCGTCTCCACTACCTGCCTTTGGGCTTCAACTACCTGCGCTTCGCTAATCGTCGAGTTTACCTGAATAAATCGTTGCTTAAACTAAAGTTATTAGTCTTTGTCTATTTTCTTTCATTAGTCCTGATTCCTTACTCTCGCCCCGAACCAGCCCCTCTACCCCTAAGTATCTCAGTCGAGCTGAGTAGTCGGACCACCCTGAATCCTCGTAACCCCTGGGATTATCTCGTCCGCCGCATCCGCGCCGGAGTGGACAAACAGAAAGTCGGTTTCACCGGCGGTACGTTCGTACCTGGCGCCCAGTCCGCTCCAGCCGGGTCACGATGGTCCGGGGAGGAATTGCGGAGGAGTTCAGAAGGGACAGATGGACCCGAGACGGGAAAATCATGTTACAATATATATATATATATATATATATATATATATATATATATATATACACACACACACACTTATTTACCTTGATAGAGAATGAAAAAACGACATATGATGACAAAACTTTTTTTTTATTGAGCAATGACAAATTAATAAACATTTTTTACAATATATTTAGCACCGGTGGCTGTGCGCACGAGATTCGTGATGACAAAATTCGAAAAATCGCACATGCTCAAAATCTGCCACGAATACACTTCGCCATACACGGAATAACTCCCTGTATGCTCATCGGGTAGTACGCAGTGCAATTTTTTTACAATTAAATATACGTCGTGTGCACTTACAATTATAATATTATCTACTTTGTAAAAGTTTGGCACCGGCTCTTCTTCGCTTGGAGTCATTACAATTGTTCCTATTTGAATTATTTCTCCTTGATACAATACTTTTTTTACAGTCTCAATGTTTATCATTCTTTCAAGCGTTGAGGGTAACAATGCAGAGAGATAAAAATATCCTTTTAAATCAATCAAACGAATGGTTTTAACAGATTTTGAATTAAAAGCAATTGCGTCAGCTGTTTCATTTTTTAAAAATCGGTAATTTTGGCGCAATTGGTGTTTGACGGCGATAGTTTTGCACACGTTCACACGGCTTATCGCTGATCGAGATGAGATTTTAGCCTCTCGATGTTTCGCTTCGAATCTCATCGTCGATATTTTTGATAAGGGACCGCAATAACGCATCACTCTTGCGTAGTGGATTAAAAAAATGGTGTTTTGGTTTGAGAGCCCCGGGGAACACTTCGGAAAGCGATTCTAAGTATTCTGTTATTTTTATATTTAGTACCAAATGAGTGTGTTTCTCAACGCAGGAACTCATTGCAATTATGATCATTTTTTGCATGCTCAATAATAACTGCCAAACTGTATTTTCATGAGAAATTAAATGACCGATTATAATTGGCAAGTGCATTACCAAAGTGAACAATTCGGAGGCGGACATTATTATTTTTTTTTCCTTTATGTGAGATTGTAACACTTCCGTCGGTTTGTTTTTTATTGAACCGTAATTGAAGCCTCTGATGTAATTATTCAATTGCAGCAATGTGAAAATTTTTTCTTTCAGAAAATAATTTAGGATGCTTCCTAAATCGTATTTGCAAACTCCTTCTAGAAGATCATGGACTACATCAACCGTTATATTTTTCATAGGATGGAAATTTCCGATCCCTTCGAATGTGCATTTTTCTACGATCCCGGTTTCTTTTGTGTCATTTTTTAACAAATCACTTTCATAATTGGCTTGAGACCGTAGTTCACATTGATCCTCTGAGAAAACATTTTGAATATCCTGTCGATTAGTTAAACAAAAGCGACAAAATTTTTTTTGATTAAAACTTTCTGTGAACCCCAACAGGTAATGAAGGCCCAAATTATCTCCTAGTACCAGAGCTAATCGAAAATACAATTTGACTGAATTGCCTTGAAAATTGATTGATATGCCTGTGTTTTGTAAAAATTCAAGTTCATCTTCAATTTTGGAGAATATTATATTATTTTTAATATGCTTGCGATCAAGAGTGTTGAATAAACCAAATAAAAAAATGTTCTCCAGTTTCGATTGGAATCTTGATGGTAAGCACGGAATTGAAGCATAAATGGCTCCACATTTTGATACCCCGCGATGACTGCCTAGGGGATTATTATTTTCGTAATCATCATAGTACAAAAATAGTGGTAAGAAGATTTTATCTCCATCGTTAGAACTGAGATCAGTCCAGAGCTCACCTTGTATAAAGTTTGAAATTACGTTTTCAGATTGTAGTGTTTCAATATATTGTAGGGTTTCAAGAAAAACGTTTGGCAATTGGAAAAACTTTTCAAACACTGTTCTGAAGGGAATGAATTGGGCAATCACCGGGATCATTTTAAATTGCAATGTTTCGTTTTTACGCCGAAAATCTCCTCGTTCGCCTAAAATATAAGATTCTGGCGGAATGAAAGTTTTACGTTTTTGAAATTCGGAAAAAACTGATACTCCGTTTTAATTGAATCGAGATCACTACACACGTTTGTTACCGTACTATTGAGGTGGATCATAAATTCTTTATTGGTCTGTGAGCTACTCATATCATTTTTCAAATCGAAACTGGTACTGGCACTTTGAATGGTTTTTTTCAGAAGGTCTTTTGCGAGCTGACGAGCATCGTTAATTATTTCGATTGAACGATTTCGACATATATCGGGGGAGTCGAACATTTTTGTGGAGAAATCTCCATCGCACTCACAGTGCGATGAAGATTGTGAGTGCGATGTGAAATCTCACATCGCACTCACAGTGCGATGTGAGAGCGCACTGAGGATAAAGTTTTAAAAATTCTTAAACATGTTTTTTCACTGCATACAAAACTATTTTCCGATTCGTGATTGCTACGCATGTGCTTCATATAATCTTTTAAATTATTGAAACAATCCTTACAAGATTTGCATGTAAACATTTTTTTAAAATCTTTTTATACGTTAGGGGGGATGTTTTCATTTTCTTTATTCGTTAAATAGGAAATTCTTGCGATTATCGCTTCGGTTGTTCGGTTATACTTGTCGGTCGGCAAGTTGATTTCAAAAATCGCTTTTTGGAGAAATTTCCAAATTGCGTCTGCTCTGGCGGCGTAAGCGCAATTGAGCGCAAAAAGTATTTTTAAAGTTTGAAAAACACAATCAAGCATAGATGATGCTGAATATATTGTTGGTTTTTCAATATCGTCGTTTATGTAAATGTAAAATGCCTCAAGGTCATTCAAGGGACCTACTGCAACCGGAATTGGTTGTAGAGCCGTTTTATTTGACGCGCAAATTTCACGATACCGCAACAGTGCGTTTTCAAGGTCGCTTGGAGCGTCGACGTGGATAAAAAATGCCTCTTGTTTTTCTCGGATGGTGATTTTTTCAGATCCCGAACGAGTCCGTGGCGCAGAAATGATGTATGGCAATAAGTACAACAAAATTGCGTCTTTCGCATCTTGAGCAATGTGTGGTATCGCGTGAAAGAGCCCGGCGTCGGCACCTGCTATTTTTTTGCAATCCTTAATGCTTTCGATCAATACGTCTCTCACTGTATCCCATCGATTGTACGAAATTTCTTCTCGGTCTGAGTATGAAGCATTAAAATCTGATACAAGCTGTAAAAAATTGAAATTTTTTCATTATCGGCCATTGAAATAAGGTACGAATCTGTCAATCAACTTGAGATAAAAAAATCTTACCAATTTTTCGCCCAGGCTGGTTTTTAAAACAGAAAATTTCTCGAAATAAGAACGCACAGTACAACCTCGATCTAACAACTGTTTACGCGCTGCACGTGATTTTTCCAAGTACAATTCCACAGTATCCGATGGTCCGGGATTGTTTGCCAACCAGTCAATGGCGCGTTGTTCCTCTGAGAAAAAATTCGAGCGAAACAGAAAGTAAGAGAATCCAAAACGGAATCATCCTCTATTTCTAACGAATAATTACAAACCAAAATTATTACGCAAACAATACTCACCTTCTACAGTTTCCGGAATTTCTGGATTATCAATTTCGGCTACATTTGTTGCGAGCAGACTCTGCTTACGCAGTTTACAGAGGAGATACCCGTAGTGCTCGAACAAAGTGCCAGACGCATTTATTTTTCGTTTTTGCCTGGTTCGTCTTCCCTCACTAGAGACTGTTTCGACAGACAATCCTTTATACGGCGAATAATATACGTGTCGACATTCCCCGGGGAGAAGATCTTCAATATTTTTCGCCCAGGTAATGAACGTAGCTTTATTCATCCTTGAAAGCAATAAAAATGCATATACAAGCTCACATCTTAAGAGGGAGAAAATAAGCTTAATCTTTAACTTACTTGAACGTCGACAAAATATTATTCTCCGGAGTTTCCAAAACGCTCTCTAACTGGCGATCCTTTTCAGCAGTCACTATGCAGCGAGTCAGCGTATTCCGTACTTGTTTTTTCAGTCGACCATGCGGCCCATAATATTTGATGACGCTTTTTCCTTCCCCAGTCCTCAAAAGCATTTGATATACTGGCTGTAAATTGATTTTATTTTCTATTAAATTGTGTCCAATAATTTTCATATTTTTCCCGCAATTGTAATGAATTAGTTGATAATTGAACTATCGCATATCTGGTTATATGGAGTTTAAGAATTTGTTAGAATAATTTTATATTTTTCATATTTTTATACGTTTGTATTTTTTTGTCCAAGAATTCTTTTCCAAAAGTTTATAGATACCAAATCGAATCGAGTGCATCACGATAGCATATTATTGACACTAAGCAAACGAAAAGAGCACCATATTATATTTTCTCAACGAAAAAACCCAAAAGAAATATTTTAAAAAACTGTAAGGGAAAGGGGGGAGCCCCGGCCATTTCAATGTACGTGTGTTGTATATGTATAAATATATAACGATGTATGAACGTATGTTTACTAAGCAAGCAATGAGCGAGGCTACTCGCTGGACGGGGCTATATTTTTATAAATGTAAACGATTCACTTTTTTCATGAAATGGAACTATTCAATAATACATGCAGAAACATAATATATCATTAAATTCATCAACTTACATTTTCTCTGATGGCGGGTGTCGCAAAATGTCTTTGTATAATCTGTATAGAAACGAAAGAACAGTCGTCGCAACTATTTGTAGTGATATCACAAAATACCGACAACGATAAGAAAAACGCAAAATATAATAAAATTGAGCAATCCCTTTTATATCGATAAAAAATTAACTGAGATCGTAACCTCGTTCGATTGCGTCATGTTTTCAACTTGAATTAGCTTGATCTTCTTTGACTGATGTCATAAAATGCTAAAAAAGATCACACAATACAACGATCATACGATATTTTTCGCTATGCGTATTCTTTCAATACGGTAAATTATTTAATTAAGGAAGTTGGATCGCAACGATACAATGTTGCCATGTTAAACCATGTTAAAAACATTAAAAATTTCAAAATGATAAGAATTTAATAAAATTTGGTAAATGTATTCTTTAAAAATATACATAACAATATAATTTTTTTTAGATTTTTCTACCACATAGTTCTCGAGTAATTGAACACTAAAGTTCACGTGTATAAGTATACAGTTTACATATATACAGTTATACATCTCGTGCATAAGAACTTCGATTCAACGCTCAATTATACGAGATAACCGTGTGGTAAAAAATTTTGAAAAAAATTGTGTTCGTATTCTTGGAGCCAAAGAATGTTATCACCAAATTTTATCAAATTCTGATTATTTTGATTTCGTGATCCAATCTCCTTAAATCATACTAACGGAATCACTTTCACTTGATGCGTTACACTTGTCTCACATGGCCACTGAAACTCGACTGGCCTTCTTTATTTCGCGTAGACAAAGAGGCGTCGTCCACTAGTGTGAGTATTCGTTATATGCACGCACACTTTTTCTCTCTTGTGGAGAGAGGAATGAAAACAATTTTAAACTCTGCGATTTACCCAACTCTGGAAATACGGTTTTGACCTTCATATGACCTTCATGCTTGTGGTCGCTCTGGGTCGCTCCCAATCTCCCTTTCTAAGAGGGCACGGTAAAAATTTCTCCATCGTCTTGGATTTATTTCCAATGAGACCATCAATTTTTCTGTGGTCGCAAATGAAAAATTTGTAAGCTTGAATTTTTACTGTGTGCTGCTTATGAAAAATTCGTCATTATATTTTTAATTCTATGATTCCGCGAGACATTTTTTCTGAAATGTGAAATAAATTTTCTGTAACAACAGATGAAAAATTACAAGGTCCACATTTTTACCGTGCTGTATCAGAAAAATTCGTCGTCTCATTTTAAATTTTGTGCTGAGAAATACATTTTCTCTTAAGAAAAATAGTAATTTTTTTTATGAGAACCCATAGTTTTTGTAACATGCACCGATAAATACTGCATTACGTATCTATTACATGACGATTATAGTAACAGCACGGTAATTTTTATCAGATTTTTCTCTCCGTGTATCGACGAATTACTAACATCTCGAAAATACCTCGAGTCTGTATAGTTCAATCTTTTGAAAACATAACTTTTTTTCTTATCACAGGAACGAAACACATCTATATTTAAACAACCTCAATAACAATGAATTTATGGTAAAAAATCTGTCTCATCAAGAGACTCGGTAGAGTCTCGGGACAAGTACATTTGACAGCTCTGTCGTCTGCTGGCCCGAGGCTTGCCAGAGTATATTATCTCTGAATAAAGTAAATTTCGGTGGTGGGAGTAAAAACTGAAAGTCATTTTCTTTAATTACGAAGCTCAGGAGACATATGATGATTTGAAAATTGAACTGGAGATTCATTCAGAAAAAATATTTCGATTGAGCCTTAAATCATCTGTAATATACCAGTGAATTCAGACGTAAGTAAAGCTCGTTGCACACGACGTTATTTTTCGTGGTAGAAATCATGCGTGCGCTTTACGAAAGTACATCACGCATGCTTTCTACCACGAAAAATAGCATCGTGTACAGCGGGCTCCAGTTTACGGAGGTATTTATCAAGCGGTTCTATGTATCGTTAATTTGTTAAGGGGACCGTATGGTCTAGAGCACGAAAATTTCACCTATTTTCACGATTTTTTTTTGCCTTAAAAAATTTAAAAATCGATGTTTTAACTTTTCGGGTTTATTACTACCTTTATTAAGTATACAAAAAAATTTTTTTTTAATTTTAAAAACAGTGTTTATTATCATATAATTGGCATTGAAGACGACCCTCTCGAAAAATCCGACCCGGACGGTGAAGATCGATCCGAGACTTCTACTCATCTGAAACACAAAATTCAAGAATATTCTTAATCAGAAAGAGTGCAGTTATGGTCGGGACTAGAACAAATCGAAAAAATTAAAAATTGACAAAATGGCGCGCTTTTGAAAAAAAATTCGTAAAATCGGGTTTTTTTTCACTAGTTTTTTAGTATAAACAATAAGAAATTATTTAAATAAAATTATGATTGTAGTTCCGACGATAGCCATACATGTTGTGAACAACATACCCAAATTTCAAGTGATTCGGTTGAATAGTTTTTTTGTTTTCACCTGCGCAGTGCCGAAAAAAGTCGTTTCGAGATAAATGAGTTTAAAGTTTGAGGTACAGATATTTTCAAAAATTGAGCAAATTTTGAATACTTACAGTTAATCCGCGATTCCGGCACCATATAGGATTCCTTCGGAACGTTCATAATTCAAGATTTCCTCACTCCTTTCATTTCTTCGAGCTGTCCGAGCCTCTTTGGAGTTGTCCGTGCTCCTACGGTTGGCGCTCGATACTCGCAGCTCGTCTCGGTTTTGCGCTAGTTGCTCCGCTTGTGGCCCGATTGTTATGCCCATGGTCTCCATTATTTTCAATAGGGATGCAAATCCTTCATTGAATATGCAAGCGGAAATGTGAGTGGCAATATCAATGATTTTTTTTCCGGCAAACAGATGTTTCGGCGCAAGGTGCCACACGCAAGCATTGAAACTTGCTTTATTGTTCTGCGTATTACTGCCAATACACCTTTCCAATAAAGTCTCTGCTGTCAATTCTTCATAAATTGGTTTTAATATCTCTTGTGCTTCATCGCACAGAGCAGGTGGGTGCTCGTAGGTGTCTAAAGTACCTGCAGCCTCACTTTGACGCCACTTGCACCACGATTCGGAACCTGGAGGACAGTACGAGTGTTGCGGATTTTCATCTGTTGAAATTTTGTGATAATATGCTGCCCATATTTCACTTCTCATCCCTTCAGTCGAATCTGAATTACGTCTAATTGCTAGACCGTAATAAGTTGACAGCTCTTGCAATAATTTATTCGTCAATTGTTGACGCTTCGGTGTTTTATTTATCGATTTCCGCTGTGTCTTTTTTCCCTCTTCTTTTTCTGTCAATTTCTTTGTTGCTTTCTTTATTTGTGCATGTTTTTTTTTCGCATCAACAGCACGTTTGTACAAACGTTTTTTAACATGCAAAACACATTCTTTTTTGCAAACTAAAAAATCATCCCCGTAAGGCTTTGTGTCCAATAAGGCTTTGAACGTTTTCGTGTCGCGGACCGCTCTCTACCTGCGTTATGGGCTGTAGAAGCTGTAATATTGAGAATTTCCGCATGAAAATTTCACAGTATATTCTTGAGATACTATACTTTCGACATATCGAAAAAAAAAAAAATCGATTTTTTCAAATTTCTAGACCATACGGTCCCCTTAATTACGATGATCCTAAAGAACCGAGTTTTGATGTTACGAAGTGCAGGACAAACTCATTTAAAAAAAAAGTTCATCGCATAGTTCAGTGTTAAGTGTTATACCTTTAGTTTAGTAAAAGTGGTTGTTTTTAAGAGTCGCGGGAACGCGACAAGTATATTTACGAAGCGAGTCACACAAAACACTTTTACCTGAAGAACCGTGATTCTACCTGTATCCGAAAATGATTTCTTTAATATAAATTCAATGACAGGAATTTAGAGTTTCATTTAAATTCACGTATTTTTTATTTTTTTCCCCCCTTTCGATCGCGACTAATTAGAATCTCAGGGCTTAAACAGGATTGAAAATATTAATGTTTTTTCACGAACAGTTGTGAGGTTATAAATATCGTGGTTAGGTTCGATCGACTCTTGGGCGCAGTAATAATAAGAAAGTGGTGGTGTGAAAATAGTGAAGTGCTTTTAATCAACTTTCGAACAGTACTGAAATGAATATGTATTTTTTTTATTATTGTTAACCCTGAAGTTTTTATTTTCCACACTTAACTCTACGACGGAAAAGAAAGCGATCACTTTTCTCTTTCGCGATTAAATGTTCCTCGTATAAGATTTCTTGAGAAATCATTCTTTTCGTTTCTTTGATAACTATGAAATGGTGTACGTTAAACTGTTAATCATGATTGGTGTGAATCGATGTAAATTTGGAAAAGAAACTCTATAAAACTAATAATGAGTATCAAAAAAAAAGTATATGGCAAAGTTTGTTATTATCATGCCGAGTTTTGAGCAGTGTCTAATAAATATTTTTTTTAACTTTACACCGTTGACAATTTATTTTATTGGTCCCTTTCCTCTTTATTATAAAATGTTCCTCGCTTGCCATAATAAGATTTGTACATCATAAAATGTTCCTTGCATGATAATTGTTGGTCCATTTCAAAAGATTTTCGACGTCATTTTTCTGTCCAAAATATGGTGTAGAATCATCTTGCGTTTGATGAGTTAATAGACAAATACACTGTAAACCTGCATCTGGATATATATGGATGGATGCATCTGGATGCTAACCGTAGTAAGTATAATGATATATCTTCATGTCAAAATGGTTCGTATAATATATCTTTATGTCAAAAGACTATGGCAGTATGTACTCCATATCCTGGCATTATCAAAATTTGTATCTTTGGATTGCAACGAATACCTATAGACTCTGGAAATTCTGTGAAGCGACAAATGTACCAAGTATTTCCACTTTTTGGCTCTGATTGTAGCATTATGAATTCTACTTTATTATGAAATATTATATATAATATTTCATAATAATAATAATAAAATAATAATAATAAAATATTATGAAATAACATTTTGTTATGAAAATTCTTTGGTTGCTCATTTGTCAATGGGATCAAAAACATTGTCTTCGGAACACCATGGATATATGCAAAATTTCAGAATTTTGTTTGGCTCAATATGCTCTATATTTTTTCACATTCCCGCTTTAGTTGTAGCATAATGAATTTAAAAAAATTGTTTCAGAAAGTCTCCCAATGTATTTTTTCTGACATTATCAAAATTTATATCTTTGGATTGCAACAAATGCCAGCAGACTTTGGGAATTATGTGAAGCAACAAATGTACCAAGTATTTCTACTTTTTGCCTCCGATTTTAGCATTATGAATTGAAAATTTTGTTATGAAAATTCTTCGGTTGCTCATCTGTCGATGGGATCAAAATTATTGTCTTCGGAACGCCATGAATATATGCAAAATTTCAGAATTTTGTTTGGCTCAATATGCACTATATTTTTTCACTTCCCCACTTTAGTTGTAACATTATGAATTTTGAAAAATTGTTTCAGGAAGTCTTCCGATGTGTTTTTACTGATATTATCAAAATTTGTATAATTAAATTGCAATGGATGCCTACAGACTTTGAAAATTCTGTGAAGCGACAGAAGTACCAAGTATTTTCCCTTTTTGGTTTCGATTATGGCATTAGGAATTGAAAATTTTGTTATGAAAATTCTTTGATTGCTCATTTGTCGATGGGTTAAGAATTGCTGGCTTCGGAATGCCATGCATACATGCAAAATTTCAGAATTTTGTTGGGCCCAATATGCGCTACATTTTTTCATTTCCCTAATTTAATTGTGGCATAATGAATTTTGAAAAATTGTTTCACGAAGTCTTCCTGAAAAATTGTTTCAGGAAGTCTTCCGATGTTTTTTTACGGATATTATCAACATTTATATCATTGGAGTGCAACGGATACCTACAGACTTTGGAAATTCTGTAAAGCAACAAATGTACCAAGTATTTCCACTTTTGGGCTCCGATTGTGGCATTATGAATTAAAAATTTTGTTATGAAAATTCTGCGGTTGCTCATTTGTCAATGGGATCAAAATTATTGTCTTCGGAACGCCATGAATATATGCAAAATTTCAGAATTTCATTCGGCTCAATTGAGCTATGTATATTTTTTCACTTCTCCACTTTAGTTGTAGCATAATAAATTTTGAAAAATTGTTTCAGGAAGTCTTCTCATGTATTTTTACTGATATTATCAAAATTTTTATCATTGAATTGCAACAGATACCTACAGACTTTGAAATATCTGTGAAGTGACAAGTGTGCCCGATATTTCCACTTTTTGGTTCGAATAGTGGCATTATTGGGACTTGAAAATTTTATTATGAAAATTCTTCGATTGCTCATTTTTGGATGGGATTAAAATTTGGCTTCGAAAAGCAATGGCTACATGCATAACTTTCATAATTCATTCATAAACTTTATTTAGCCCAATGTGTGGTATGCTTGAGTTGTGGCATGATTAATTCAAAAAATTGTCAGAAAGTCTTTGGTTCGTTTTTTTCTGGAAGTATAAAAATTTGTTTCATTGGAACGCAACGTATACTTACAAACTTTATAAATTTCCTGGAGCAACATGTGTGCTCAGTATTTCTACTTTTTGGCTCCTATTATGGCATAACGAATTGAAAAATATTTTCAAAAAGATTTGCTCTACGGATGCTCTGATTGTGATGGTACCAAAATTTGCACGAAGATAGTGCAACTGGTACAACTCAACTCGATCCATTGTCTTGGGCATAGTATTGATCTAAGTTTGCCCGCTTTGTTGAATTTATTGTTTCAAAATGTCCATATCATACTTTCTGAACTTTTCAAAATTCAAAGATAATATTAAAATATCTGTAAGTTCTAGTTTTGAGGCTTTCACGGCCATTATTGTTATAAATGTTTGAATTCTAAACTCATTCATTATTTCATTTTAATTTATTGTCATCATTCAATTGTTAAGGATTTTGTATACTTTTATTAACATCATCGAAAAATAAAATGAATCATTTGTGTCCAATAAAAAGATTCCATGAGTATAATTATTGTAGGAATCGAAATTGTTGTGCAGCATTCCCGGACCTGGCAATATGTTGCTCAGTATGGATGTTGTAAATGATGAGGTCAGTAAGCATAACAAAGGCTCTTTACAATCGTATCGGTTTATTTTCGACATCGACGCAGATGTAAATACGAAATCATGTATAATAATGTGCTCTTTACAGATAATAGCGGGAAGCAAAAATCGTCAATTACACTCGTAGCATATGTCAAAGAAAGTACGTGCCCTATTGGACGAGAGGACGTAACAGAGATAATCTTTATAAGACACTTAAAAAAGATTTCTAGTCAACATGTTTGAATAATGTTTGCCAATTCTGTCTTCTGAGAATCTTCGAGAAAAAATAAAACAAAAACAACCGAACAGAATTATGTATATCGATTGGCAGGGAAGAACAGACGAGAATTGTAACATAGATTGTAAATATGCACATAATCGCGTAGAAAAAGAAAATTACAAATGAAAACAAACAAAAGTAAGGAAAATCGACATGAAAAACGAGAAAGAGTCGTGCAGGAGAAAGTGCATTTGTATTAGCGTAAAAGACGTTTTTTTTTAAAGATACCTACATTTTTTAGGTTAATAGACACTTGTGCTGTGTGTATGAAAAAAAAAATTATACTAATAATTGTCAATCTCGTTTTGTTTTAATTGGTATAAACAGGCGAAAAAACGAGAAGTCTGTTGGTCCGAACCAAATGCACTGTTTATAAAATGACTTATGAAACTAATTTGAAACAAAGACAAATAAGGAATAAAATATATTCGAAGATTATTTGGTACGATAAGTGCTAATTAACATCGATCGTTGCGGTGTACGATCGAAATTTACCATAGTCAGAAAAATAGAAGTAACATTATTGTTATTGAGATCACAAGAATTTATTTAAGTAATTGTTTAGTTAACGTAATACATTTTTTTTGTTTTAACATGAAAAAAAAAAAATCTTTTTTGTACTGGGCCACCTCGACCACCCCAGCCACCTCGATTCTCACGGTTGCCGCGATTTCGGCCCCAATTCTGGCGGTGACGCCTGGCCCGCATGTTTTGGCTGGCCAAAGAGTCCGCCACGAGGTTTTGAAGTTGGTTTAAGGAAGGAACGCAACTACCCACCTAGTCATAAAAAAATTTGACCCAAGTAGTACTTAATTTGGCAACGTCGCTTTCGGTTGATATGTGTGCGCGTGTATATGCGTGTTCAAAGCATTGCATATGCCGTTGACAGCTCATCAGCTGTGTCAGTGAATTTTCGTTTAATTTAATCGCGAGTTCGTTATGCCAAAAGAAAAAAAGCCGAGATTTTATTGGAAAGGTAAAATAGTTACCGAAAAGGTGTACCGGGCTAGAATTAATCAGCATGAAGCAGGCAGAAACGTACGGAGTACATCATTGCATATGATAACAAAAAGATTTCAAGTGTATATGTATCTCAATTATTTGAAAAGTAATTGAGACTGTGTTAATATTACGAATATTATTTGAGTTAAAAAATATTCTACTTATATGTAAGATAATACGTATGAAAAATAAAATTGTTTTTGGATATGTAATTTATTTATTTATTCTATTGATATTAAATATAATATGTCATGTAAACAAAAAACACAAAATTATAAAAATATGTAACAGTCAGCCGGCACGAATTTTTACATACGTTGACATTTCAAAATGCGCGCTCATAACCTCGAATATGCGACGTTGCAGCACTTCGAGCAATGGTCCGAAAATTTGCTATGAGTACTTTTTATTGTTCTTATTATTCCTGTCATAAGTCACCTTTCAATATTTTTAAGCCAGATAAATGATTCTAAATATTTCATCTCTCTGCTGTTTAAATTTCGTCTTGGTCTATCCATCAATTACGGAGATATGAGGAATAATGTAGCGCTAACTCCGTGATTTCTCATAAGAGGCCATGTTGAATTGGCTTGCAAAGAGATAAACAAAATTATAAATATCTCGCGTAAAAACCCACCTCGGACCTTAAAAATTTGTATGAGTTTCTTTTATATTATAATCGAACATTCTGCCAAGTTTGGTATTTGTCTGTCCATCAATTCTATTTCCTGCGTTACTTCCTTAAGTACCTTATCTTCAGAGCCTCGCGGGTCCTCCATCCAGCTCTCGTGCCTCGATCTGAAATAATAAAAAATAAAATTTTTTATTGACTTAACCCATTAACGCCGAAGAATCGTGTTTTTTTTTCTCATTTTCAAGCTAGATTCTTATCATCGAAAAAAAATCATTTGCAAATAAAAAATATGTTCCCTTGTACTTTCGAGTGTCCCCTTTCCGAATCCGGAGTCAAAATTGAGTTTTGTCCATTAGAAAAAAAATATGGCCGTTTTTAAACAAAAAAAACCGAAAAAATCGAAGACATTTTTTTTCAATATTTTTTTTCTCATTGAAGACGCGCGAGGACCCCCCCTTTTTCTTCAACCATGAGTGCACAAAATAGTCGTAGTTTAAGAATATATTTTTTTAATTTGTCGACATTGACATTTTCACCCCCAAAATGGCGCTTTTCATCCCTTCAGCAGGAAGACAATTTTCACTCTCGGTGCCCGACAAAAAAAATATTCAAATCTTAACGAAAATTGGTATCCCGGGGTTTTCAAGGTCGCTGATTACGATTCCGCCCTCAAAATTCGAAAATTCAGAATGGCGGATCCAATATGGCGGACCCAAATTCAAAAACTTACTTGAATCGGATGAAATGTGGCACTCGGGGGTTTTCGAGGTCGCTGATTACAAATCTGCCCTCAAAATTCGAAAATTCAAAATGGCGGATCCAATATGGCGGACCCGAATTCAAAAACTTACTTGAATCGGATGAAATGTGGCACTCGGGGGTTTTCGAGGTCGCTGATTACAAATCTGCCCTCAAAATTCGAAAATTCAAAATGGCGGATCCAATATGGCGGACCTAAATTCAAAAACTGTATGAATCGGATGAAATGTGACACTCGGGGGTTTTCGAGGTCCTTGATAACGAATCTGGCATCATCATTTCAAAATTCAAAATGGCGGATGCAATATGGCGGATACCTTCCCGTTAACACCCAGTTATTATCTAACGTTTATTGAAGAATTGACAACTTTATATATTGACAAATTTATAGAAATTCATCACTCCGCATTACTCAACGGATAAACTTATAATTCCTTATTCTACTTAAGAGTATTACCCAGAGAATTACTTAAGAGCATTACCCAGAGAAAACGACATGGACGTGGTAGAAATCCTTTCTCCTTTGGGGTGCTTGATTTGAGTGAGTCCCCTTGCCTCTCACTTTTTGGGGTGCTTGATTCGAGTGAGTCCCCTTGCCTCTCACTTTTTGGGGTGCTTGATTTGAGTGAGTCCCCTTGCCTCTCACTTTTTGGGGTGCTTGATTCGAGTGAGTCCCCTTGCCTCTCACTTATTGGGGTGCTTGATTCGAGTGAGTCCCCTTGCCTCTCACTTTTTGGGGTGCTTGATTCGAGTGAGTCCCCTTGCCTCTCACTTTTTGGGGTGCTTGATTCGAGTGAGTCCCCTTGCCTCTCACTTTTTGGGGTGCTTGATTTGAGTGAGTCCCCTTGCCTCTCACTTTTTGGGGTGCTTGATTCGAGTGAGTCCCCTTGCCTCTCACTTTTTGGGGTGCTAGATTCGAGTGAGTCCCCTTGCCTCTCACTTTTTGGGGTGCTTGATTCGAGTGAGTCCCCTTGCCTCTCACTTTTTGGGGTGCTTGATTCGAGTGAGTCCCCTTGCCTCTCACTTTTTGGGGTGCTTGGTTGTAAATGCGCCCTTTGCTTATCCCCGAAGCCTGATTACGTGTTTCGCTTTCATACAAGCACTACAGAAGTAAGCATTACAGTCCTTACAGTACGTATATGTTCTTATTGGACAGATTGAACAACGAGCTTGTTTGCTGTGACGGAAAGTATCGTGTGCTTTGTACCGTTTTAGTTTTCCCCTCTCTAAGTAATATTTAGCAATCGAAATTGCGAATTGCTTTGAACCAATTTTTTTTGTTTTATCTCCAGTTGCGTTGAAAATCACGACTGAGTTCACAATGGCGGCCTGTATAAATCTAATAAAGACGACCCATGTCCATTTTTTTGAACGGATACTTGGAAGCAAGTTGTTGCAATGTCCATCGTGAACGTCTACTCCGCCCATGAATTTATTGTAGAGATGAAATGCTTGTGGAAACGGAATCTCAATTTTTGAATGTGCACTCGAGCTAAATCTCTTAGACGGTAATAGAGGAGTCACCCCTGCAGCGGTAGAAGCGATCGAAACTGGTTTCGAGTCTACGATAGTTATGTAGTTTATTCCGCTGTTTTGATCATGCTTTACAACATACGTACCTCGTGGAGACTTTTTGTCGATTACATTTTTTTCTTTGACTCGATTTTCTCTTATAGTTCCTGTACATTGTAAACCTAACTTTTTCAAATGTACTAGGAGATCGAAATTCGTAAAAAAATTATCGCAGTAAAGATGGAACTGAGATATCTTCTTAGGAGGGATAGATTTGAGAAATGGATCCAATAATTGCATCACTACACGAGAACCTAGAGCACATTTACCCAATTTATCTCCAATTGATGAATTTTTTCCACAATATAAATCGAGATTCAACAGGTATCCATCGGCGGTGCAAAGACCCCAAAATTTTAGTCCGAATCGTATGGGTTTTCCCCGGATAAACTGTTTTAGCGATGTTCTTGCATATGATTTGGCCATCATTTCGTCAACAGATAACGCAGTCTTCCACAAGCCAAACTGACGAATATTTCTCTGAAATAATTGTAGTAATTTACGAACGCGCGATGCCTTATCACTGGGATCATTGTCTTTAGGCATCGAATACTTTAATTCTGATTTGATTTTCTCAAATGTATCGCGTTGCAATGCAGAAGAAACCACCTCACATAATAAGAAGGGATCAGATGACCAATAGTCTCTTTGAGATTTTCTTTTATTGAACGAGCTTACAATGATGATGCCAATGAAAGTATTCAAATCATCCAACTGCAATTCAAACCCATTCTCTTTACATGAGTCAATAATGTATGTTTTCATTTCCATGCAGAAAAACTTTTCAAACAGTTGTATCGGCTCACTTTTTTGAATACTTTTTTTTACACCGTCAGTTAGTAATAATTTGTCTTCAGTCTCATTCGGGTAGCTCTTTTCACCAACCATCCACTTATATTGGTGATCTCCTTCCAATTTACATTGATTATCTGTGTAATTTTCCGATGCTTGTTTATAAGTGATACTCGAAAGGTGATCGTTTGATTCAAAATCAGAATCGGAATCACTAGAACAACCAGAATTGTCTGGATTCGGAATCGCGACGAGCTCGTCACAATTATCGTCAGAAGTATCCATTTCAAACTCTACATGAGAAGGAATAGATTGCCTTGGTCGTTTTCGAGACATAATGGTAATATTGTCAATATGCTCACGCTGCCGATGAGATAAAAATTATCGAAGAAGTGAATTCACTCAGGAGCAATAAAGATGATAAAACAATATTTTATGAATAAATTTTGTTGAGGTACTGAGCTGAAATTTAGATATATAAGTGAGTTCGATTTAGTCTCAAGACAAGTTCTACGAAAATAGAAACCAAATTATTCAGATAAGGAATATTGGCAGACCTAAAATGAACACAAAAATTCTGAGCTAATATTTTTTACAGAAAATAAAATATCATTAGCAATGTGAACGATCCGCACTCTACAAACGTGAAAAATTGAAAAAAGATGTGATAGGCATATACAAAACTTATTTGCAGACAGAAATATTCATGGATAATAAATATATTTGTATCAGGGATAATATTCAATGATGACCCGTATAAACAAAAACAAGATGAAATGTAAGAAAATTGGAGATTTCTCAGCCTCTGCAACGTCAATTTTTATTCGACACATGAAAAATATAATATATGATCATAAAATGTGAATCAATCGAATGATTATTACTTACATTTATATAAAGTTGTCAATTCTTCAATAAACGTTAGATAATAACTGGGCGTTAATGGGAAGGTGTCCGCCATATTGCATCCGCAATTTTGAATTTTGAAATGATGATGCCAGATTCGTTATCAAGGACCTCGAAAACCCCCGAGTGCCACATTTCATCCGATTCAAGTAAGTTTTTGAATTCGGGTCCGCCATATTGGATCCGCCATTTTGAATTTTCGAATTTTGAGGGCAGATTTGTAATCAGCGACCTCGAAAACCCCCGAGTGCCACATTTCATCCGATTCAAGTAAGTTTTTGAATTTGGGTCCGCCATATTGGATCCGCCATTCTGAATTTTCGAATTTTGAGGGCGGAATCGTAATCAGCGACCTGGAAAACCCTGGGATGCCAATTTTCATTAAGATTTGAATATTTTTTTTGTCGGGCACCGAGAGTGAAAATTGTCTTCCTGCTGAAGGGATGAAAAGCGCCATTTTGGGAGTGAAAATGTCAATGTCGACAAATTAAAAAAATATATTCTTAAACTACAACTATTTTGTGCACTCATGGTTGAAGAAAAAGGGGGGTCCTCGCGCGTCTTCAATGAGAAAAAAAATATTGAAAAAAAAATGTCTTCGATTTTTTCGGTTTTTTTTGTTTAAAAACGGCCATATTCTTTTTTCTAATGGACAAAACTCAATTTTGACTCCGGATTCGGAAAGGGGACACTCGAGAGTACAAGGGAACATATTTTTTATTTGCAAATGATTTTTTTTCGATGATAAGAATCTAGCTTGAAAATGAGAAAAAAAAACACGATTCTTCGGCGTTAATGGGTTAAATAAAGAATATCAGTGAAATAACTAATTTCACCTTGATCATAATTGATATATTTTTTCTTAATTAATAACAGTGACGAAGTAGGAACGGGATCGTCAAAAATAAGATGTCAGCAGAAAAGAAAGAGGAAGAGGGAGCTGGAGCGTCTGCAATGTTAAAAAAATTGTTGTGAAAATTGCGAAATAATAAACTTTCTTAATACACCATTATCGAGTTTTTGGAATGACATTTATATTAATCTGATGAGAAGTGATTTTTATGAGCAACGAATGAATCTAAATACTACAGTTACAAAACAATTTTTAAAACGCTCGTGACTCACAACAATAACTACGCTCAACATCGGATTTGCTCGGGTTGTTGATCGAGTACGGTTGTTTCACTTTCGAGACTACAATCGAAACAGCAAAATATGAGTAATTTTCCATGGTGCCAAGACCGACGAATACACCCAGGATTCCTTGACGATGCACTTATCCGAATGCGTCCGTCGATGCACCACGCTGTTTTGTTTGTTGAGGCAAGTCTGGTTGAGGCAGCCTTTCGCAAAGTTCAAACGCTGCGTGGTCATTTTTCTTGACGATGCACGTATCCAGACGCATCCATCGATGCACCAGGTTGTTTTGATACCAGGACAAGCCAAATGTTCGCTCGGCATCTTCGGTTACTGTGGATGCGTCTGGAAAATCCGGAGTTTGGTCGAGGCACCCTTTCGCCGAGTTCGAACTCTGCGAGGTTATTTTTCATGTCATTACACTCATGCAGACGTATCCATCATTGCACCAGGTTGTTTTGGTTACGTTACAAGCCAAACTTTCACCTGGCATCGTCAGACACCCAGGACTCGAACGAACTTATCAGTTTTCCAGACGTATCCAGGGTGTCCGACTATGCCAGCTGAAAAGTTGGTTCGTTATGTAATCAAAACAACCTGGTGCGTCGATGGATGCGTCTAAATAAGCGCTCCGTCCAGGAAGAGAACCTCACAGAGTTCGAACACTGCGAAAGAGCGCCTCGAAGTAATTTTTCAGTTTTCCAGACGTATCCAGCGTGTCCGACGATGCCAGCTGAAAAGTTGGTTCGTTATGCAACCAAAACAACCTGGTGCGACGATGGATGCGTCTGGATAAGCGCATCGTCCAGAAAGCTCCGGAGAGCTCAAACTCGGCGAAAGGGAGCCTCGAAACAACTTTTAAATCTTGCAAACGTATCCAGGGCGTCCAACGATACCAGGTGAAAATTTGGCTTGATACATAGTCAAAACAACCTGGTGCGTCGATGGATGCGTCTGGATAAGAGCATTGTCCGGAAAGAGAATCTCGGAGAGCTCGAACTCGGCGAAAGGGTGCCTCGACAGAATTTTTGAGTTTTCCAGACGTATCCAGGGCGTCCGACGAAGCCAGGTGAAAATTTGGCTTGTAATGTAATACAAACAACCTGGTGCGTCGATGGATGCGTCTGGATAAGCACTTCATCCAGGAGGAGGACCTCGCAGAGTTCGAACTCTACGATATGGTGCCTTCAACGATTTTTTGAATTTTCCAGACGTATCTAGGGCATCCGACGATACTAGATGAAAATTTGGCTTGTAATGTAACCAAAACAATCTGATGCGTCGATGGATGCATCTGGATAAGCTCTTCATCGAGGAAGTGAGCCTCGCAGAGTTCGAACACTGCGAAAGAGTGCCTCGAAAGAACTTATCAGTTTTCCATACATATCCAGGGTGTCCGACGATGCCAATTGAAAATTTTACTCGTTACATAGCCAAAACAACCATGTGCGTCGATGGATACGTCTGGATAAGCGCATTGTCCAGAAAGAGAACCTCGCAGAGTTCGAACTCTGTGAAAGGGTGCTTCGAAAAAACTCATAAATTTCCCAGACGTATCCAAGGTTTCCGACGATGCCAGGTGAAAATTTGACTTATAACGTAACCAAAACCACCTGGTGAATGGATGGATGCATCTGGATGAACGCTTTGTCGAGGAAGAGAATCTCGCAGAATTCGAACTCGGCGAAAGGGTGCCTCGAACGATTTTATAAGTTTTCCAGACGTATCCAGGGTGTTCGGCGATGCCAATTGAAAATTTGACTCGTTAAACAGCCAAAACAACCTGGTGCGTCGATGGATGCGTCTGGATAAGAGCGTTGTCCAGAAAGAGAACCTCGCAGAGCTTGGACTCGGCAAAAGAGTGCCTCGAGTGAACTTTAAAATTTTCCAGACGTATCCAAGGTTTCCGACGATGCCAGGTGAAAATTTGACTTGTAGTGTAATCAAAACCACCTGGTGCGTCGATGGATGCGCCTGGATAAGCACTCCGTCCAGGAAGAGAACCTCACTGAGCACGAACTCGGCGAAAGGGTGCCTCGAACAAACTTATGAGTTTTCCAGAAGTATCCAGGGTGTCCGACGATGCCAGCTGAAAATTTGGTTCGTTATGTAACCTAAACGATCTGGTGCGTCGATGGATGCGTCTGGATAAGCGCTCCGTCCAGGAAAAGAACCTCACAGAGCTCGAACGCGGCGAAAGGGTGCCTCGAATGAACTTTTGAGTTTTCCAGACGTATCCCGGGTGTCCGACGATGCCAGGTGAAAATTTGGCTTGTTACATAGCCAAAACAACCTGGTGCGTCGATGGATACGTCTGCATGAGCATAATGGCAAGAAAAATAACCTCGCGGAGTTTGAACTCGGCGAAAGGGTGCCTCGAACGAACTTATGAGTTTTCCAGACGTATCCAGGGTGTCCGACGATGCCAATGGAAAATTTGACTCGTTACATAGCCAAAACAATCTTGTGCGTCGATGGATACGTCTAGATAAGCGCATTGTCCAGAAAGAGAATCTCGCAGAGTTCGAACTCTGTGAAAGGGTGCCTCGAACGAACTTTTGAGTTTTCCTGACATTGAGCATTGAGTCTCATCGAATCGCAGCTCGTTTAGCGGTTAAGTAAATATATTACCTCACACAAAAAAATGAATCCAACGTTGGAGGTAATGTTCTCCGTTAAACATGAACCTCCAGGAACTGCGTCGTTTGCTCCAGCAGTAGACGTCGTTCGCAGCGTAAAAAAAATTCGAGTGGGTACTGAATTGGAAAATATTCATTTTGGAGATATTCGATTTTCGAATCGACGGATACGGAATAATTAGATTCTTGGTTATCCAGATGAGTCTGACCTTGAGGGTCATGAATTGTACTTATTTTGTCTATTGAGTATTCGGGAAAACATGTATGATCGGTGGATTCATTTGTCTCGGTGAATCGAAACGATTATCCGACCATTTTTACTTCAACATATAGTTTCGCAAGTGACTCAACGCCATTTAGCCCACTGAACAAACGAATCCAGGGTTAAGCTTAATGGCTTTCGTAAGCCTAGAGCAAACTAAAACGAATTCACTTACGTGAGTGCCTGGATTCATTTGGAATTTACTTAAATAAATGGAATAATTCACGAATTTCATCCCATTCATTATTGAACTATTGCACTTTCGATAAACACGTTGGTGTAATCGGATACCACATTTTCCAGATGAATCCAGCAAAAAATATTATCCCAAGCAATTATTTTGACCAGTTTGTCCATGAAACGATGTTGGTTATTTCTGGAATCACCTGTCGTTGAGCATTGAGTCTCATCGAATCGCAGCTCTTCTAGCGGTTAAGTAAATATACGACCTCAAACAAAAAAATGAATCCAACGTTGGAGGTAATGTTCTCCGTTAAACATGAGCTTCCAGGAACTGCGTAGTTTGCTCCAGCAGTAGACGTCGTTCGCAGCGTAAAAAAAATTCGAGTGGGTACTGAATTGCAAAACATTCAATCTGGAGATATTCGATTTTCGAATCGACGGATACATTTTTGTCTCAGGTTTCACCTGTCTAGAAGTTTATTTCTGTAGCGGTGTCCTTCCTCACAAGCGAAGCGCTCGGAGGGACCAGTGATTTCCCCGATGGGTCTATGCGGGTGAATCCAATGATGAGGGTATCTGGCTAGAGAACTCAACAGTATTATGCAAAATGGAACGAAACTTTCACATTAAAAAAAAGTACTCATACGAATACCGAAAATTTTATGAACCAAGGAAAATTACACAGTTAACACAATTTTATCAGTAAAATATAATTGTATTATGAGTTTCCATGGAAAAATTACGATTCTATAAAATTTCGCGACTATTTCGACCGTTCGATAAAATATTACTGCTATACATTTTTGAACACAACGTCGATAGGTTGCGTCGTATTTTGTTTACGTAAAATTTGCTATATTGTTTTCAACACATGATCAATCATGGCGAATGAGGAAGAGCAAAATATTTTCTCGAATTACCATCCTTCCGTTCGTGGACGCATCGTCGGGCTGCATCGGGCTGGTTGGAGGCGCCAGCAAATCCGCGAAAAAATCGGATGTAATATAAAAACCGTCAATCTGTGGATTAATAAATACGAGGCAGGCGGTGATGGCGCCCTGAAGGACCACCGTAAAAATAATAAAGGGCCACTGAAAACTACACCGGAGGAAGATGTCCGGCTCTGCGAAGCGGTTGAAGCGACTCCTTTCACGACAATTACCGCCGCTTTACAAGAATCTGGCGTGGACATCAGCGTGAGCACGGCCAGACGTCGATTAAAAGAGGTTGGGTTGGTTGCACATCGCCCTCAGAAGAAAACTCCGCTAACGGAAGTCCACCGGCAGCAGCGACTCCGTTTTGCTGAAGAACATGTCGGGTGGACACCGGAGCAGTCGGCTGCCGTCGTGTGGTCCGACGAAAAGGTATTCCGATATTGATCTTAATAATTCATAAAGAGACATGGTAGCGGCTAGACGCTAAGTATTAATAGGAAAGGGAAGCTAGTGCGAGCCCTGCCGCACTCTCTTATACACACTAATATGACGTTTCGAAGACGTGATACGTTTTTTACACATACACACATACACACACATATACAAACGAACTTACGCGCTAGGGCAAACAGGATGGAAAATATGAAGAGTATGAAGATTATCAGGAGGGGGCGGGAGTGACAAGAACAAGTACAAGGACCAGAACAGTGATGACGAGGATCAGGACGAGAACGAGGACGAGGACAGCGATCAGTACGAGGATGATGGGAACAAGGAAAAGGAGCAGGATGAGGATGGCAAGGACACTGAACAGGATGAGAACGAGGATGAAGATGACGAAGACGAGGACGAGGACGGTAACGACGGGGACCAGGACGAGGGGGACGACAAGGACGAGGCCCAGGAACAGGATCTGAACGACGAAGATGCCAAGAAGGACCGGAGCGAGAACGAGGATGGTGACGACAAAGATTACAATGACGAGAACAAGAACCAAGACGAGCACCAGGAGGTGGTCGAAGGAGACGACGAGGCCGAGGAGAAGTACCAGGACGAGGTCGGGGATGTTGAAGACGACGAATACGACAACATAGAGCATACGTGTACACACGCAAACAGATACAGGCACACTTATACATACGAACGCTGGTAATAAAACGCTTTTATTAAAGTTGTCGCAATGGTGGTAGGCCTTATTATGTATCAATCATGGTGACCGAATTGCCAAGTACTTCAGCCAACATTTTTTTCCACCGATTTGAAATTGAAAATGGTTTCCGAGCAGTCAACGCCTGTCGTCTTATGGAGATCGAAAAAAATTTCAATATACAGTCACGTCCAATTGAAACGCAATACTTGGTTTTATCTCGATGTCGGGTGCAGTTTGATCAATTTGAAAGTAGCAGGACAGTAGTTTTAGCAAATTTTGTCAGCTTCCGAATGAGCCTAGTCTTGTTTCGATCGGACGCGGACTAAATAATTCACAACCGAGTTTGTGAAAAAGTGTGAAACGCATCATCGCGCTGTTGTCAAAAACTCGATCTTTGCAAAAAATCAGCACACTCAGCAATATTGCATCAAAAAGGTTATCTTTTGACATAAAAAATACCACCCTGATATTTTTTGTGAGACAATTCTAGACCGAGTTATCAGCTCTTATAGCAAGATCTGTTTTTCGGTGATATCTCGGGAACTGATCGGTCTATTCCGGTCAGATTTCGCAGGCTGTCATAAAAAATAATTCCTCAAAACCTGATGATCTCGCCTACTAAGAGATACGTTCCTGAAATACAGATCTCGTAGCCTTCATGGTGTACCAAAACGTTCTGATTTGATTTTCACAGTGAATCCGATAAAATGCAGCTTTGTAACTGATCGCAAATTAAAGCTAACATTTCAACGAAAAAAAGCACCTCGAATCATCCCAAAAAGCCTATGGGAAGAGGCCGATTCCGCGTTTTGAAAAAAACGTATCGATCTCACATTAGGCGGGCCGCGCGGTGACCGGCGAGCTCGACGCGCTCGGCATGGCGGTCGCTCGCTTTCGCGCACCCTCCGCCATCATTGCCACCGACTTTGGCGCTCAAACGAGCTGGATGATAATAAATAAATAATTCATTCAGTCATCCATTTAATAATTAATCCATTTTTATTTTTTAATTACTCAGTTATCATTATTTTAAAAGTATATGTGAAAAAATATTGTTTTTTTTATTTAAATAATTTTTTCAAAAACAATAAAATTACCTTAAATCCTATTTTACTTTTTTCAAATTATTTCGTAGGGTTATGAATCAATTAGGTAATTAATTAATGTACTTATACAATCCAAACAATAATAGCTTCAATATTACAGAAATTAAACAGCTCAATTAATTAGGTTTTATTCAATGAATAAAATTCATGTAAGCATTATGCTCCGTTTTCCATTTCTTCTCGTAGATTCTCGTCTATTAATTATGAAGTTCATGAGCAATATTGTAGCATGAATGACACGAGATGAGCGAAAGCGGGCGCCGGGCGTGTCGAGCTCGCCGGTCGCCGGGTAGCCCACCGAACGCGAGATCGATGCGTTTTTTCAAAACGCGAAATGGCCTCTTCCCGTAGGCATTTTGGAATCATGGGGGGTGAATTTTTTTCGTTGAAATGTCGGTTTTAATTTGCGATAAGTTAGAGAGCTGAATTCCATCGAATCCACTGTGAAAATCCAATTAAAACGTTTTGGTGCACTTTGAGGGCTACGAGATCTGTATTTTAGGAGCATATCTCTTAGTAGGCGAGATCATCAGGTCATGAGTTATTATTGTTTATGACGGCCTGCGAAATCTGACCAGAATCGACCAATTGTTCCCGAGATATCAGCGAAAAATAGTATTTGCTATAAGAGCCGATAAATCGGCCTAGAATTGTCGCACAAAAATATTAGGCTAGTTTATTCATGGCAAGAGATAACCTTTTTGATGCAATATCGCTAAGAGGGCCGATTTTTTGCAAAGATCGAGTTTTCGACAGCATTGCGATTATGCGTTTCGTACTTTTTCACAAACTTGGCTGTGAATTATTTAATTCGCGCCCGATCGAAACAAGACTAGGCTCATTCGAAAGCTGACAAAATTGCAAGAAATTACTATCCTGTTGTTTTCGAATCGATCAAACTGCACCCGACATCGAGATAAAACCAAGTGTTGCGTTTCAATTGGGGGTGACTGTGCATTCATAATATTTAATTTTTAAAAATGAATATTTTTTTGCTCATTCTTTAGTCGTTTCGAATATCGTTCGAAGTAAAAATTCTCATGATTCTATTATAATAGTCTTAATATATATTTCCAAAATGTCAATTTTCCAAAAAAAACGTTATCATAGCCCGGTTTCTACTTTCTTAACCCACTCATACTGCTATTTAGCCACCAAGAAAAGAGTTTGTGAAGTCACCAAGATACGAGTGTTCAGTCTAATAGAATTACTCTTCTAACTGGGAACTAACTTTACCAGTTGCTCAACAATCGCCCCCGCCTCGCTTTCTATAGGTGTTCAGGTCTTCTGACGATGGCCGACGACATGTTTACCATCCTAGAGCCCGAGAGTTTCGTCTGGATCAACGATATGAAGTAGAGAAACAATGGAGCGGGAGGATATGCGTTGGGTTTTGGGGCTGCATGTCCGCGGCTGTACCATTGGCGCTGTGTGAAATCCCTGCCAGAATTAATTCCGGAGATTATGTCGACGTTCTCGAAAATGTCATGCTCCCTGCCGCTAGGGATCGCTTTCCCGCGGATCGATACCCAGTTATCCAATTTATGCAGGATCGGGCGGCGGTACATACGTCTCGTGAGACGATGGCATGGTTTAACGAACACCCGGACGTTACCATTATAAATTGGCCAAGCAAATCTCCAGATATGAACCCCATCGAGAACTTGTGGGGTAGGTTTTATCAGAATTTACTCCTATGTTTCTAGTTACTTGTGGAGGGGACGTTAAATATACGGATCTTGTTATTTATATTGATATTCAATTAATTTATTATTTGTACGTCAACAAAAATTTTTAAATCCCAAAAGGTATCATGGTTCGTGAGTGGAAATCCGGTCAAGATAGAAACCGGGATGCTCTCGTGGCATACGTGCATCGTGTTTGGCGAGATATCGAGGCGAGACAAGACCTTTGTCTCAATCTCGTTAACTCGATGCCAAACCGTATGCAGTGTGTCATCGAGAACAACGGATAATGGATACCGTACTGAGAATCTTCCCATGTAAGCATGACGATCGCTTTAGAAATATTTTGCCACTTCAACATTTCAGAAACTTCATCGTGTAAATTTATAGCAAAAGTAAAAAATTTTCAATGAGTTTCGTAATAATTTTGTTCGACAGGAAACAGATTATTATTGCACAAGTTCTTAATCGGATACCAGGCCGAAGGTTTGCTTGGCAAAATTATTATTTCGATGACCGAGCGTTCGTTAAAACATCAATTTCTCTCCCGAGATGTTACCCTACTCCGATCTTGTATGAATTGGATTCTCGGATACCAATCGACGAGAAAGTTTGCCATGGAGGCGGGAAGCGTATAATTTTCTAGAACGTCAACGTAATAAATGGAATTAATTTTTTGTTATTCACTTAGCCCTAATTTTCTAGCAGCGGTGTGTATGCCTAACAGCCAACGAATATCCAATCGCTCTGTTCATTAACTACATAGCGTGGGTTCAGGCGAAATCAAGCCTCTAGGACTTGAACGTTTCGCTGTTCCTCTTGTGACCATCGTCGTCTCATTTTTACGACCAGGGCTGTCCCTTTTGCTCCGACCGGCTGTTATCGGCGTGAGGACCCGTGACGTGGCCAAGTCGCATGATACCCCCGAAAATGTAATCTCGTGTGTCGTCTAATCACTCGAGTTAGTCGGCTCTTGACCATCGACAAGAGCACTGAATAATTCTGTCATATCTATCCGCACATATTTTTCTCAATGTATATCTGTATATAATGGTCGATCGTGGCTAGTTCACAAACATTTATAAATATCTATGGAATCACGCATCGAATTGGGAAATAAAACCAATCTTTCGACGTCATCGGAGCTCCAGGAGACCCCTGCCCAGTCATTAAGGCTGTTCTCCGTCTAAAGAGGATCCACTCATTCCTTGGGGCATCGCGGATAAGACGAAAGACTGACCCCATCGATTTCGAATCACCATCACCGCCGGTTGCGTCGAGAGAACCGATAAGATAAGTGCCTTCCGCCGATAACAAAATGAACAAAAAATAATAATAAAGAAGAGTGCAATTATGATACGAACAATCATATCAAATTTTACAATATCGGTTACTTTAAAACATAACGAATATTATATAAAAATGTTTGCTTCTCTGTAATTGTAATGTTGATGATTCTATTTGGGTATGTGGTATGGAAATGGTTGCGACCAAAAATAAGCTTATGCCGAATGATATATTGTGTGCGACCTTGACGTCGAGATAATCCGAGGACTTGTAGTGTGAATTACTAGAGTTTGTATTGCTTTGTCATTATATGAAGAAGGTGCGAAGAAAAACATATTGTAAGACTTTTTGAAAATTTTCATATTCAATCGATGTTTCATTAAATACACTCAATTCGTTTCAGTTTGCTCTAGGCTTACGAAAGCCATTGAGCTTAACCCTGGATTCGTTTGTTCAGTGGGCTCAATGATGTTGAGTCACTTGCGAAACTATATGTTGAAGTAAAAATGGTCGGACAATCGTTTCGATTCACCGAGACAAATGAATCCACCGACCATACATGTTTTCCCGAATACTCAATAGACAAAATAAGTGCAATTCATGACCCTCAAGGTCAGACTCATCTGGATAACCAAGAATTTAATTATTCCGTATCCGTCGATTCGAAAATCGAATATCTCCAGAATGAATGTTTTGCAATTCAGTACCCACTCGAATTTTTTTTACGCTGCGAACGACGTCTACTGCTGGAGCAAACCACGCAGTTCCTGGAGGCTCATGTTTAACGGAGAACATTACCTCCAACGTTGGATTCATTTTTTTGTGTGAGGTAATATATTTATTTAACCGCTAAACGAGCTGCGATTCGATGAGACTCAATGCTCAACGTCAGGAAAACTCAAAAGTTCGTTCGAGGCACCCTTTCACAGAGTTCGCAGAGAGAACACTGCGAGGTCCTCTTTCTGGACAATGCGCTTATCTAGACGTATCCATCGACACACAAGATTGTTTTGGCTATGTAACGAGTCAAATTTTCAATTGGCATCGTCGGACACCCTGGATACGTCTGGAAAACTCATAAGTTCGTTCGAGGCACCCTTTCGCCGAGTTCAAACTCCGCGAGGTTATTTTACTTGCCATTACGCTCATGCAGACGTATCCATCGACGCACCAGGTTGTTTTGGCTATGTAACAAGCCAAATTTTCACTTGGCATCGTCGGACACCCGGGATACGTCTGGAAAACTCAAAAGTTCATTCGAGGCACCCTTTCGCCGCGTTCGAGCTCTGTGAGGTTCTTTTCCTGGACGGAGCGCTTATCCAGATGCATCCATCGACGCACCAGATCGTTTAGGTTACATAACGAACCAACTTTTCAGCTGGCATCGTCGGACACCCTGGATACGTCTGGAAAACTCATAAGTTCGTTCGAGGCACACTTTCGCCGAGTTCGTGCTCTGTGAGGTTCTCTTCCTGGACGGAGTGCTTATCCAGACGCATCCATCGACGCACCAGGTGGTTTTGATTACATTACAAGTCAAAATTTCACCTGGCATCGTCGGAAACCTTGGATACGTCTGGAAAATTTTAAAGTTCATTCGAGGCACTCTTTTGCCGAGTCCAAGCTCTGCGAGGTTCTCTTTCTGGACAACGCTCTTATCCAGACGCATCCATCGATGCACCAGGTTGTTTTGGCTGTTTAACGAGTCAAATTTTCAATTGGCATCGCCGAACACCCTGGATACGTCTGGAAAACTCATAAAATCGTTCGAGGCACCCTTTCGCCGAGTTCGAACTCTGCGAGATTCTCTTCCTCGACAAAGCGTCTATCCAGACGCATCCATCCATTCACCAGGTGGTTTTGGTTACGTTACAAGTCAAATTTTCACCTGACATCGTCGGAAACCCTGGATACGTTTGGGAAATTTATGAGTTTTTTCGAAGCACCCTTTCACAGAGTTCGAACTCTGCGAGGTTCTCTTTCTGGACAATGCGCTTATCTAGACGTATCCATCGACGCACAAGATTGTTTTGGTTATGTAACGAGTCAAATTTTCAATTGGCATCGTCGGACACCCTGGATACGTCTGGAAAACTCATAAGTTCGTTCGAGGCACCCTTTCGCCGAGTTCAAACCTCGCGAGGTTATTTTTCTTGCCATTACGCTCATGCAGACGTATCCATCGACGCACCAGGTTGTTTTGGCTATGTAACAAGCCAAATTTTCACCTGGCATCGTCGGACACCCGGGATACGTCTAGAAAACTCAAAAGTTCGTTCGAGGCACCCTTTCACAGAGTTCGAACACTGCGAGGTTCTCTTTCTGGACAATGCGCTTTTCTAGACGTATCCATCGACGCACAAGATTGTTTTGGCTATGTAATGAGTCAAATTTTCAATTGGCATCGTCGGACACCCTGGATACGTCTGGAAAACTCATAAGTTCGTTCGAGGCACCCTTTCGCCGAGTTCAAACCCCGCGAGGTTATTTTTCTTGCCATTACGCTCATGCAGACGTATCCATCGACGCACCAGGTTGTTTTGGCTATGTAACAAGCCAAATTTTCACCTGGCATCGTCGGACACCCGGGATACGTCTGGAAAACTCAAAAGTTCGTTCGAGGCACCGTTTCACAGAGTTCGAACACTGCGAGGTTCTCTTTCTGGACAATGCGCTTTTCTAGACGTATCCATCGACGCACAAGATTGTTTTGGCTATATAATGAGTCAAATTTTCAATTGGCATCGTCGGACACCCTGGATACGTCTGGAAAACTCATAAGTTCGTTCGAGGCACCCTTTCGCCGAGTTCAAACTCCGCGATGTTATTTTTCTTGCCATTACGCTCATGCAGACGTATCCATCGACGCACCAGATTGTTTTGGCTATGTAACAAGCCAAATTTTCACCTGGCATCGTCGGACACCCGGGATACGTCTGGAAAACTCAAAAGTTCGTTCGAGGCACCCTTTCACAGAGTTCGAACACTGCGAGGTTCTCTTTCTGGACAATGCGCTTATCTAGACGTATCCATCGACGCACAAGATTGTTTTGGCTATGTAATGAGTCAAATTTTCAATTGGCATCGTCGGACACCCTGGATACGTCTGGAAAACTCATAAGTTCGTTCGAGGCACCCTTTCGCCGAGTTCAAACTCCGCGAGGTTATTTTTCTTGCCATTACGCTCATGCAGACGTATCCATCGACGCACCAGGTTGTTTTGGCTATGTAACAAGCCAAATTTTCACCTTGCATCGTCGGACATCCGGGATACGTCTGGAAAACTCAAAAGTTCATTCGAGGCACCCTTTCGCCGCGTTCGAGCTCTGTGAGGTTTTTTTCCTAGACGGAGCGCTTATCCAGACGCATCCATCGACGCACCAGATCGTTTAGGTTACATAACGAACCAACTTTTCAGCTGACATCGTCGGACACCCTGGATACGTCTGGAAAACTCATAAGTTCATTCGAGGCACCCTTTCGCCGAGTTCGTGCTCTGTGAGGTTCTCTTCCTGGACGGAGTGCTTATCCAGACGCATCCATCGACGCACCAGGTGGTTTTGATTATATTACAAGTCAAATTTTCACCTGGCATCGTCGGAAACCTTGGATACGTCTGGAAAATTTTAAAGTTTATTCGAGGCACTCTTTTGCCGAGTCCAAGCTCTGCGAGGTTCTCTTTCTGGACAACGCTCTTATCCAGACGCATCCATCGACGCGCCAGGTTGTTTTGGCTGTTTAACGAGTCAAATTTTCAATTGGCATCGCCGAACACCCTGGATACGTCTGGAAAACTCATAAAATCATTCGAGACACCCTTTCGCCGAGTTCGAACTCTGCGAGATTCTCTTCCTCGACAAAGCGTCTATCCAGACGCATCCATCCATTCACCAGGTGGTTTTGGTTACGTTACAAGTCAAATTTTCACCTGACATCGTCGGAAACCCTGGATACGTCTGGGAAATTTATGAGTTTTTTCGAAGCACCCTTTCACAGAGTTCGAACTCTGCGAGGTTCTCTCTCTGGACAATGCGCTTATCTAGACGCATCCATCGACGCACAAGATTGTTTTGGCTATGTAACGAGTCAAATTTTCAATTGGCATCGTCGGACACCCTGGATACGTCTGGAAAACTCATAAGTTCGTTCGAGGCACCCTTTCGCCGAGTTCAAACTCCGCGAGGTTATTTTTCTTGCCATTACGCTCATGCAGACGTATCCATCGACGCACCAGGTAGTTTTGGCTATGTAACAAGCCAAATTTTCACCTGGCATCGTCGGACACCCGGGATACGTCTGGAAAACTCATAAGTTCGTTCGAGGCACCCTTTCACAGAGTTCGAACTCTGCGAGGTTATTTTTCTTGCCGTTGCCTTTACCTAGACCCTGATTATCATTAATTATTTTCTTATTCAAATAAATAAAATTCAACTCATTTTCGTTTTTTTTTCTTGTTATTTTATTTAACAACATCCACATCATACGCAGGTTTACATTTTTATTTTTATTGTTCATTCGAACCAGTCTACTCGTCGTTCGTTAGTTTTCGAACGATATAACCTCTCGATTACATTTCCCACTCAACTTCGGGCCCCTGCTACGTCGTCTTATCGCTGTCATGTTTTTGTGGGGTTATTTAAAACTAGGGATTACAAATTACGCCTGACACATAAGTCTGAAACTTGTCCGAACTTCAAAGAACTTCAACAAATGACGGTACACAGTCGGTAAAATCATCGTCCATTCGAGCTGACCAGGCATCCATGCATAGTACTGTACGCACGCATGCACGCACGCACACGCACACACACGCACACACGCACGCACATACACGCGCGCGCGCACACACTTTTTTCGATTATGATTGCATGGTCTTTTCGGTTCTACCTACGCGTATCTTTCATGAAATACCAGAATCATTTCGAAAAAAAAAAATGAAATAAAAATGACCTTCATTGGAAAACAAATGTCATCAATGAAAAAGATTTGACCATTATCGGGACGTATTTGTGAAAAAACTGTAATTTGAGATACCGCATCGTTTTGCGCTGGGGAAATAATCAAAAATATTGCGGGAAAAAATGGTAATGTCCAGAAAAATGCTTTAATTAGTATAAAAATTGAACTCGACTGCAACTCTCTGCAATGCTGGGTACCAAGATGCAGAGTTCGAGCCGAGTTCAATTTTCATACTCATTAAAGCATTTTCCTGGACGTTACCATTTTTTCCCCGCAATATTTTCGATTATTTCCCCTTTGCAAAATGATACGGTATCTCAAATTACAGATTTTGCACAAATACGTCATGATAATGGAAAAATCTTTTTTATTTATGACGTTTGTTTTTCGTTAAAGATTATTTTAATTTCATTTTTTTCTAACTCTTTCTGGTGTTTCATGAAAGATATGGGTAGATTAAACCAAAAAGGCCATGCAATCATAATTGAAAAATTACGAGAAATGTAAAAAAAAATTCTAGACGCAAAACAAGTAATTTTTTGAAGATTTCAACAAACGGGCAAGCTTGTCGATCGAGGGCCCAGTTGTAATTATGAACTTTGGATACGCTGGAATTGTTTCCAATTTGCTTTCTAAATTTTTTTATCCATGATTTTTTTAATCCAAATTGATGAGGTATTTTTTTATGAAGTCATTTTATCACAAGCCCAGCAGAACGAAACTTTAAACTATTTGAAGTGAATTGCTATAATGTAAAAAAAAAAACAAATCTACATCAAACAAGTCTCTTACCTTATCTAAACGAGTTTTTCATCGAAAAAACCGCCTTTGGCTTTCAACACTGCATTGACGAGTCGCGGCATGTGATAAAATGGCTTGGTAAAAAAATACTTCGTCAATTTGGAATAAAAAAATCATGGTCAAAAAAATTTGGAAACAATAAATGGCTTGGTGAAAGAACACCTCGTCAATTTGGAGTAAAAAATCGTGGTCAAAAAAATTTGGAAAAAAAATTGGAAACAATTCCGGTGTATCGAAAGTTCATAATTACAACTTTTCTCCCTCTTGCTACTATATCTGAAAGCCGATACTTCTCGAGATACATCGATCGATTGTTTCGACGATTTTCCGAGTTCGGACCTAAAAAAAAATTTCGACAATAAATTCTGAAAAAATTCTACTGGATTAAACATGTTGAAGTAAAAAAATTTCCTCTCTCCATATTTTGACCCAAATCCAATGATTTTCGAGTTAAGCCACTCCAGTTATCAGATTTTTGACTGAAAATGATGAAAAAAAAATCTCGGAAAAAATTCTGAAAAAATTCTAGTCGATTCAGTATGATCTTATGCAACTTTGCTCCCTCATGACAATTCTATTCAAATCTTGAAGTTTTCTAGTTGAGCCGCATTTTGTAAAAATGGTCATTTTCAGGTAAAAATGAAATAACTCTGTGAAAACAAATCGCATCAAACTTTTTCAAAAACGTTATTAAAACTATTGATCACCCTTTTAAATTTTTCATTAAAAAAATTAGTGAAAAAATTTTCCACAAGTCGTGCATCCAATTTTCAACAGCCAAAAAAAAACCGGAAAACGGCTCTCTTCGAAAGTGCGCACCGGGTCCAAAAAAAATCGTGAAAAATATTTGGAAAAAGCGAAATGAAGGTAAATTTGCTCTCTTCAAAACATCGTTTGCGAAATTAAAATTTCTTCATTTTTCAAAGAGCTATCAAACTTTTAGTGCGGCTTGAAATTTTGTCCAGTGTATCCATACTTTTGGTCGGGGGTGTATTGTAACGAAAACACTTACGAGTAGTCCCGGCACTTCTTTATAAAAACATTATCCTGATTCTATCCCGATTTTCATCCGATATCCAACAATTTGCAGAAAACGACGCGACAACGTCTCGCGTGCGTTTGTTGACTGTTGTTGTCGGCGGCCATCTTGAACACTATGCTAACGGCGAAGCTACACTTACGAAAGCGTCTGGCCGCCGCCTATCGTGAAAAACCGGAACTAAAAAATGCGTACGTGACTTTTTGCACGTTTCAATAATTAATTATTAAAAAGACATTACTGCAATTAAAATAATCCGTAAAATATGCAGAAAAATCCGACAAATCGAAGTGAATAACTCGCGCGGTAAATTTATGCGAAAATAATCGGTAATTTAAGAGTGAAAAGAACGAATGTTTGTGCGCATGCGCGTGGGACAAAGCGAGAAGGGAACGCACAAATGAGAGAGTGTGTTTTCCATTATTTAAAAATTTATTAAAAACTTTTTCATTACTGAAAAATCTTTGCGAAATGTTTAAACAAATTTAGGAAATGATCAAATGTGATAAATTTATTATAAAAATTGGTAAATTACGAAAATAGTTAATTTTTGCGCAGGCGATGCGTAAAGTGGGGGTAGCGTCGAACAAATTGAAGTATGAGAATGCGAGAGAGGGGGAAGCGAAGAACGAATCCTAAAAATATTGTAAATGAGCGTGCGCAGAACGGGTTCGAGACTACCCGGCGAGCGAATCGGAACTCGAGCGCGAGAACAAAGGATCTGCTGGGTATAAAAAGCCGTGCACAGCAGCAGTGTGGAGGCATTCTGCTCATTCTGAAAACAGAGCTCGGAGAGACAACACGCTCTCAGCAGCAGATATCCTTCCTAGTTCCAGCAGGATAATAACCTATCTTTCTTATCATATTTAATGCTTGGAGTATCGGAGCGGTTCGGCGACGTTCAACTCCCATAGTCCAAGGTCAATTCCTATTCCTTTAATTTTTTCCTATAATTCCTTGATGCTTGGAGTATCGGAGCGGTTCGGCGACGTTCAACTCCCATAGTCCAAGGTCATTCTCTAATTTTTTTACATTTTTCCTTTTTCCTGTGGGTGCTCGGGGTATCGGAGGTGTTCGGCGACGTTCACGTCCCATAGCTCGGGGTCTGCATCCTTACCTGTGGTGTGTGGGGTATCGGCGTCGTTCGGTGACGTTCGGGGCCCGTAGCTTGCATATTACGTTTCCTCTAATTAATTTTATCTCTTGAATTTATGCCTGCTGGAAGTGGGAAGCCTGCTTGCTCTCTTTCAATTAAAATTTGCTAATTAAATTTATGTTTTGAATTTTTTTATTCAAAATTATTTTCAATAAAATATAATCAGTCTGCGTCACTCATTATGCTCAGCAATCCTCGTCTATTCTAAAAATCATCAATAATCCTGAATTCGATAATCCAAAAGGCCGCGGTAAGATTATCTATTATATAGAATCAATTGAAAACATAAAATTATCATTATTATTATATCGAGTCAATCCACTTTTGGATTATTAAAATTTTGAATTATTTTTATTATTCACTATGAAATAAAAGTGAATTTCATAGCAACGTAAAGCCCTATTAATTGTTATTTCATATTAAATAATTCAATTATTGTTTGAATTATTTTTATTATTATCCTGTCGACAAAGCTTCACCGAGTATTTCAATGATTATTGTTAACCCATTAACGCCGAAGAATCGTGTTTTTTTTTCTCATTTTCAAGCTAGATTCTTATCATCGAAAAAAAAATCATTTGCAAATAAAAAATATGTTCCCTTGTACTTTCGAGTGTCCCCTTTCCGAATCCGGAGTCAAAATTGAGTTTTGTCCATTAGAAACAAAAATATGGCCGTTTTTAAACAAAAAAAACCGAAAAAATCGAAGACATTTTTTTTTCAATATTTTTTTTCTCATTGAAGACGCGCGAGGACCCCCCTTTTTCTTCAACCATGAGTGCACAAAATAGTTGTAGTTTAAGAATATATTTTTTTAATTTGTCGACATTGACATTTTCACCCCCAAAATGGCGCTTTTCATCCCTTCAGCAGGAAGACAATTTTCACTCTCGGTGCCCGACAAAAAAAATATTCAAATCTTAACGAAAATTGGTATCCCGGGGTTTTCAAGGTCGCTGATTACGATTCCGCCCTCAAAATTCGAAAATTCAGAATGGCGGATCCAATATGGCGGACCCAAATTCAAAAACTTACTTGAATCGGATGAAATGTGGCACTCGGGGGTTTTCGAGGTCGCTGATTACAAATCTGCCCTCAAAATTCGAAAATTCAAAATGGCGGATCCAATATGGCGGACCCGAATTCAAAAACTTACTTGAATCGGATGAAATGTGGCACTCGGGGGTTTTCGAGGTCGCTGATTACAAATCTGCCCTCAAAATTCGAAAATTCAAAATGGCGGATCCAATATGGCGGACCTAAATTCAAAAACTGTATGAATCGGATGAAATGTGGCACTCGGGGGTTTTCGAAGTCCTTGATAACGAATCTGGCATCATCATTTCAAAATTCAAAATGGCGGATGCAATATGGCGGACACCTTCCCGTTAACACCCAGTTATTATCTAACGTTTATTGAAGAATTGACAACTTTATATATTGACAAATTGACAAATTTATAGAAATTCATCACTCCGCATTACTCAACGGATAAACTTATAATTCCTTATTCTACTTAAGAGTATTACCCAGAGAATTACTTAAGAGCATTACCCAGAGAAAACGACATGGACGTGGTAGAAATCCTTTCTCCTTTGGGGGGCTTGATTTGAGTGAGTCCCCTTGCCTCTCACTTTTTGGGGTGCTTGATTCGAGTGAGTCCCCTTGCCTCTCACTTTTTGGGGTGCTTGATTTGAGTGAGTCCCCTTGCCTCTCACTTTTTGGGGTGCTTGATTCGAGTGAGTCCCCTTGCCTCTCACTTTCTGGGGTGCTTGATTCGAGTGAGTCCCCTTGCCTCTCACTTTTTGGGGTGCTTGATTTGAGTGAGTCCCCTTGCCTCTCACTTTTTGGGGTGCTTGATTCGAGTGAGTCCCCTTGCCTCTCACTTTTTGGGGTGCTTGATTCGAGTGAGTCCCCTTGCCTCTCACTTTTTGGGGTGCTTGATTCGAGTGAGTCCCCTTGCTTCTCACTTTTTGGGGTGCTTGATTCGAGTGAGTCCCCTTGTCTCTCACTTTTTGGGGTGCTTGGTTGTAAATGCGCCCTTTGCTTATCCCCGAAGCCTGATTACGTGTTTCGCTTTCATACAAGCACTACAGAAGTAAGCATTACAGTCCTTACAGTACGTATATATTCTTATTGGACAGATTGAACAACGAGCTTGTTTGCTGTGACGGAAAGTATCGTGTGCTTTGTTCCGTTTTAGTTTTCCCCTCTCTAAGTAATATTTAGCAATCGAAATTGCGAATTGCTTTGAACCAATTTTTTTTGTTTTATCTCCAGTTGCGTTGAAAATCACGGCTGAGTTCACAATGGCGGCCTGTATAAATCTAATAAAGACGACCCATGTCCATTTTTTTGAACGGATACTTGGAAGCAAGTTGTTGCAATGTCCATCGTGAACGTCTACTCCGCCCATGAATTTATTGTAGAGATGAAATGCTTGTGGAAACGGAATCTCAATTTTGGAATGTGCACTCGAGCTAAATCTCTTAGACGGTAATAGAGGAGTCACCCCTGCAGCGGTAGAAGCGATCGAAACTGGTTTCGAGTCTACGATAGTTATGTAGTTTATTCCGTTGTTTTGATCATGCTTTACAACATACGTACCTCGTGGAGACTTTTTGTCGATTACATTTTTTTCTTTGACTCGATTTTCTCTTATAGTTCCTGTACATTGTAAACCTAACTTTTTCAAATGTACTAGGAGATCGAAATTCGTAAAAAAATTATCGCAGTAAAGATGGAACTGAGATATCTTCTTAGGAGGGATAGATTTGATAAATGGATCCAATAATTGCATCACTACACGAGAACCTAGAGCACATTTACCCAATTTATCTCCAATTGATGAATTTTTTCCACAATATAAATCGAGATTCAACAGGTATCCATCGGCGGTGCAAAGACCCCAAAATTTTAGTCCGAATCGTATGGGTTTTCCCCGGATAAACTGTTTTAGCGATGTTCTTGCATATGATTTGGCCATCATTTCGTCAACAGATAACGCAGTCTTCCACAAGCCAAACTGACGAATATTTCTCTGAAATAATTGTAGTAATTTACGAACGCGCCATACCTTATCACTGGGATCATTGTCTTTAGGCATCGAATACTTTAATTCTGATTTGATTTTCTCAAATGTATCGCGTTGCATTGCAGAAGAAACCACCTCACATAATAAGAAGGGATCAGATGACCAATAGTCTCTTTGAGATTTTCTTTTATTGAACGAGCTTACAATGATGATGCCAATGAAAGTATTCAAATCATCCAACTGCAATTCAAACCCATTCTCTTTACATGAGTCAATAATGTATGTTTTCATTTCCATGCAGAAAAACTTTTCAAACAGTTGTATCGGCTCACTTTTTTGAATACTTTTTTTTACACCGTCAGTTAGTAATAATTTGTCTTCAGTCTCATTCGGGTAGCTCTTTTCACCAACCATCCACTTATATTGGTGATCTCCTTCCAATTTACGTTGATTATCTGTGTAATTTTCCGATGCTTGTTTATAAGTGATACTCGAAAGGTGATCGTTTGATTCAAAATCAGAATCGGAATCACTAGAACAACCAGAATTTTCTGGATTCGGAATCGCGACGAGCTCGTCACAATTATCGTCAGAAGTATCCATTTCAAACTCTACATGAGAAGGAATAGATTGCCTTGGTCGTTTTCGAGACATAATGGTAATATTGTCAATATGCTCACGCTGCCGATGAGATAAAAATTATCGAAGAAGTGAATTCACTCAGGAGCAATAAAGATGAAAAAACAATATTTTATGAATAAATTTGTTGAGGTACTGAGCTGAAATTTAGGTATATAAGTGAGTTCGATTTAGTCTCAAGACAAGTTCTACGAAAATAGAAACCAAATTATTCAGATAAGGAATATTGGCAGACCTAAAATGAACACAAAAATTCTGAGCTAATATTTTTTACACAAAATAAAATATCATTAGCAATGTGAACGATCCGCACTCCACAAACGTGAAAAATTGAAAAAAGATGTGATAGGCATATACAAAACTTATTTGCAGACAGAAATATTCATGGATAATAAATATATTTGTATCAGGGATAATATTCAATGATGACCCGTATAAACAAAAACAAGATGAAATGTAAGAAAATCAGAGATTTCTCAGCCTCTGCAACGTCAATTTTTATTCGACACATGAAAAATATAATATATGATCATAAAATGTGAATCAATTGAATGATTATTATTTACATTTATATAAAGTTGTCAATTCTTCAATAAACGTTAGATAATAACTGGGCGTTAATGGGAAGGTGTCCGCCATATTGCATCCGCAAATTTGAATTTTGAAACGATGATGCCAGATTCGTTATCAAGGACCTCGAAAACCCCCGAGTGCCACATTTCATCCGATTCAAGTAAGTTTTTGAATTCGGGTCCGCCATATTGGATCCGCCATTTTGAATTTTCGAATTTTGAGGGCAGATTTGTAATCAGCGACCTCGAAAACCCCCGAGTGCCACATTTCATCCGATTCAAGTAAGTTTTTGAATTTGGGTCCGCCATATTGGATCCGCCATTCTGAATTTTCGAATTTTGAGGGCGGAATCGTAATCAGCGACCTTCAAAACCCCGGGATACCAATTTTCGTTAAGATTTGAATATTTTTTTTGTCGGGCACCGAGAGTGAAAATTGTCTTCATGCTGAAGGGATGAAAAGCGCCATTTTGGGGGTGAAAATGTCAATGTCGACAAATTAAAAAAATATATTCTTAAACTACAACTATTTTGTGCACTCATGGTTGAAGAAAAAGGGGGGGTCCTCGCGCGTCTTCAATGAGAAAAAAAATATTGAAAAAAAAATGTCTTCGATTTTTTCGGTTTTTTTTGTTTAAAAACGGCCATATTTTTTTTTCTAATGGACAAAACTCAATTTTGACTCCGGATTCGGAAAGGGGACACTCGAAAGTACAAGGGAACATATTTTTTATTTGCAAATGATTTTTTTTCGATGATAAGAATCTAGCTTGAAAATGAGAAAAAAAAACACGATTCTTCGGCGTTAATGGGTTAATTAGCCTCGAAGACATCGTTTTTTATTATTTGACCATTATTATTGTTATTTTTCTTATTTAAATGATAATTCTGACGGGAAAAGGGAATTAAAATGAATATCATCGTTTGAATAATTACCGACAAAGAAATAGAATTGATACCGTTTCTTTCCGTTCTGATCCGGATTAATAAATAAATTCATGGAAATAAATAACCCGAACGCGAAATAAAACAAATATTCCTTTATTGTAACAAAAATCGGAAAATTTACATTGTTTAATTAAATAAATTAATTTTGTTATTATTTTGAACACAAAATCCGCGTTTCTCACGTTTCTTTCATACCTGCTCCAAAATTATTTAAAATTATTTAGGATGCTCGGACCTGCGCGTAGCGACGTTTAGCGTATGGCAAAAGCGTTCCGTTACAACTTGGCGCCCAACGTGGGGCAAGTATTGCAAAAGAACGTGAGAATATTTAATAGTTAAATTGAATGAAAATTATTCGAACAATTAAAAAGGACAAAATGGCGGATGATAAGAATATAGATGAAGCCACAGGCGATTCGGGATTTCAAAACCCTGAAAATCAAACAGAAGAAAATCGTCTAGGAGATTTTACTTCCACAATCCCACCACCAGGTGCGGGAGATATTTTTCACGAATCTCGTGCAAATTTTGGATTAGAGATCAATAATAATCAAATTGAAGATAATCGGGAGGAAAATTTTAGAACACCAAAATCGGACAGAGATAGGAAACAATTAAGGGGTGATAGCGATGATAACGAAGTACCAGAAGTTGAGGAAATAATGCTCGATATTAAATTACAAATGAAAAGAGTGGAACATAGAATTTCCGAGAATCATCAGTCGGTAAAGAAAATGGTGGAAAATAAATTCGAGGAACAAAAGGAAGAAATTCAGGAATATATGACCACGATGCAGGCTTATATTGCCAACGAGGTTCATACAATCATTGAGCCATTTAAAAACCAGATGAAAATGATGGCACAAAAAATAGAAAATACCATGTCTAGACTAGCTGTATGTGAGGTTAATGCAGCCCAACAAAGTCTAACCATAGGATCTCTTCGTAAAAAAATACAAGAGTTAGAAAAAGAAAAAATTCCAGAGTCCTGAAACAGAAAGCACAAGAATTATTCCGCAAAATCGAAATCAACAAATCGAAAATGTGGAACAATTCGACGATGAGGAACAAGATGTAAAGAAAAATCATCAAACCGTATCACAAATTCGGACAAGCAAAATCAAAATAAAGCCTCCGACTTACGATGGCACTAGTCGTTCTAGACCAATTAAATTCATAAACGAGTTCCGTCATTATTGTGAGGTAACAAATCCGACAATAACGGAAATGAAATACCTATTAGGACAAAGCCTTGAAAAATCAGCTAAAGAATGGTGGGTTCTCGTAGAGGATCAAGTCGACGGATTCGAGGAGGTCGAAAAGAAATTTATAAATCGATTTTGGAGCCACGAGGTCCAACGGAAAGTCCGAAAAGATCTGGAATTTGGGCATTATCCCACAAACGACAATAAAAGTTCTAAAGTCGAATACACAATTCGGATGTTCGGAGCGGCTAGGGATCTTATTCCACCACCAAGCGATAAAGACATTATTGCTTCTTTATCTCAACATTTCACTGACGAGATCCGTGCCACAATCATCAGCCGAGGATTCGAGACACTCGAGCAATTAATTGAATTTTTGGAAAAAATTGATCAAAGCGGTCCAGTTAATTCAAAACGTGAGACGGCTCCTCAAAATAAAAATGGTAATGGAATTGAACAACGACCTTTCCGAATGCCACAACAACAAAATTGGAATCAAAGGCTAAATTCAAATTGGAATCCAAACGGAAATCAAAATCAGCAAAATTGGAACCAGCGAAATAATTACAATTCAAGCTGGAACCAAAATCAAAATAATCCTAAATGGAATCAGCGGCAGAGTCAGAACCCAACTCAACAGAATTGGGGCAAAATCAAAATCAACGGCCGAATCAAAATTATAACCAACAAAATTGGGGTTATAATCAAAATCAAAACCAACAAGGCCGTAATCAAAATCCTAATTGGAACAGAAATCAAAATTCCAATTATAATCCAAATTTCAACCGCGATCAGAATTGGGAACGACCTCAAAACCAAGGATGGGGTTAAAATCAAAACACAAATAATGGAAACAGGGGTTATCAAAAACCTTGGCAATCAAATGAAAATATAAACAAGGAGGAAGGCAACAAAGGGCAGCCTCTACAAACGATAACAATTCAACAGGAACCGCAACCATCGACTTCCAAGGCGGGAAACGCTTAGACGTTGTACCCGTACAAAACAACCAATCAATAAAAAAGGACAACTTGCGAGGTACAACGGTAAAGAAAAAGAAAAATAAGATGAAAAAGTACAATGAATTAATGGTTAACCTCAAAAGCGAAAACAACAAAATAAAGAGAGCAAATAGAGAAGAAATGGTTCCGATTAACACAATTTTTACGGATACTAGGGAATTTCTTTTAGACGAGGAAATAAACGGAGAAGCTGTACCTATTATAGAGTGTCCGGAGATTTATGCTAAAATTGAATGCATTCAGGTGACAGCATTAATAGATTCAGGATCAAAAGTGACTGCGATTTCGGAGGAATTTTATCTCGAAAATAAAGAGATTCTTAAATTATGCCCAATTCTGCCTGTAACGGGAGTTACGGTAAAGGGGGCGATAAAGGGTAAAATGACCAAAGTAAAAAGTCAGATTATGGCTATTACCGAAATTGGTAAAATTAAAACTTACGTAAAGTATTTGATAGTGCCTGGCTTGATTAGGGATGTGTTGCTAGGGGTAGATTCCCTGCAACCTTTAAAGAGTTTAATTGACCTGGGAGAAATGGTCTCTCCAGGTAAAATATAATGATATTACAGATGTTATTCCCGCAATAGGGACATTTGAAAAAGAAAATATAGTAGAAGCCATCACCCATAGTGGCGTGGACTTCGAATTTGAGAAAAATAATGAGAATATCAAGCCAGTGCAAAATTTGAGTATTTATGAAGAAGATAATGGGAATATTACCAAGGAAGAAGTTGAGGAAATCGTAAGTCAAACAGAGCTCTCCGAACAACAAAAAGAAATTCACAAACAGGTATTATGGAATCGAAGAGGTGTGTTTCGTAAAAATACAGGAAGAATTACAGTTTACGAACACCAATTGGAAATAACGACGGAAAAACCAATCGTCGCGCACACTTATGAGGTACCATTAATGCATAATGAAAAAGTCGATAAAGAAATTGAAAATAAACAAAAGTTGGAAGAATTTGGAGAAATTCCGGAGAAGTTTGAACAGGGGGTCCATCCGAATCAGAAAAGGCCACCAGAACCTCCTCCTAACGAAAATCAGAATCAAATTTGGACATTGACAAGAAAACAAACAAAAGTGGGGAAATATGGACCGGTAAAAGGGGAAAACAAGCAAAATGGGGAGATTAAGGGTGAAAACTAGAAAGTGGGGCGATGAAAGCCAATGGAAATCGAAGTAGAGGGGGAAGAAAGAGTGGGGAGAAAATTTGGCTATAAAATCGAAGCAGGGAGCTCGACATGGTCATTCCAAGCTCTACCAAGCTACCGAGAACATTTAGAACATCAAGAGACAGCAGCGAGACGATTTTAAACAACAATTGAGTCAAAATGAAGGGCGATATCGTTCCGGGGGTTTATCCCATATCTCCATGGCCCATGTCGTGGGAAGGTACCCACGAAGTCATCATCCTGGAGTTTATCAGTCCTACGAATTTCACGTACACAACCATCCTTAAACTTAATGAGTTGTGTTTATTTGAGGAAAATTTGTACATCGTAACAACAAGGCAACGAAGACAACCAATCCACTTCATCCTTGGAGGAATTTATGCTGTTCCAAACGGGAATATTGCCTATCGGGGCAAATTAATCGACACGAGGACGGCGAGGCCACACTCAAACTCATCGACAGGGGCATCACTCTCAAGCATCCTGTAGAAGAACTTAGATTTCTTCCGGCAAATTTTGCAGCAACACCATGCTTTTCTACCAAGGCATACATCTCCAATATCAAGCCGATTCGGGGACGGTGGTGGAACAGAGAACTTTGTTTCTACCTCAAAGAAAGATTCGTCGAAAAAAAATTCATTCTCACCATTCTGGGTGAACATCCAACCCTGGAAGGCCATAGAGTGAGGCTTTTCTATCCTCGGAACCGAATTGAGGTATCCGAGGAATTTATCCAACTTGAATTCGCAAAATGGGGTCATTACGACTACAGTTTAAGGGACGATGTAAATTGGGCGACAACGCGACGACTAGATGAGATGGAACGAGAAGAAGAAGTTGCCCCAGCGGCATAAACAAAAGCTGAAAAATGAAATCGTCATCGAGATCATCCAGATCATCGAGACCATTAAGATCATCTAGACCATCGAGATCATCGAGACCTTCCAGACCATCTAGATAATCAAAAACAATGAGACCACCATGATCATCATCAGCATCATAACCACGGTCATCATCATCATCATCCTTTCCACTGTTTGAGAACAAAAATCACGAGTTCTCGTTTCTTTTTGTTCTGGGGGGCATTGTAACGAAAACACTTACGCGTAGTCCCGGCACTTCTTTATAAAAACATTATCCTGATTCTATCCCGATTTTCATCCGATATCCAACAATTTGCAGAAAACGACGCGACAACGTCTCGCGTGCGTTTGTTGACTGTTGTTGTCGGCGGCTATCTTGAACACTATGCTAACGGCGAAGCTACACTTACGAAAGCGTCTGGCCGCCGCCTATCATGAAAAACCGGAACTAAAAAATGCGTACGTGACTTTTTGCACGTTTCAATAATTAATTATTAAAAAGACATTACTGCAATTAAAATAATGCGTAAAATATGCAGAAAAATCCGACAAATCGAAGTGAATAACTCGCGCGGTAAATTTATGCGAAAATAATCGGTAATTTAAGAGTGAAAAGAACGAATGTTTGTGCGCATGCGCGTGGGACAAAGCGAGAAGGGAACGCACAAATGAGAGAGTGTGTTTTCCATTATTTAAAAATTTATTAAAAACTTTTTCATTACTGAAAAATCTTTGCGAAATGTTTAAACAAATTTAGGAAATGATCAAATGTGATAAATTTATTATAAAAATTGGTAAATTACGAAAATTGTTAATTTTTGCGCAGGCGATGCGTAAAGTGGGGGTAGCGTCGAACAAATTGAAGTATGAGAATGCGAGAGAGGGGGAAGCGAAGAACGAATCCTAAAAATATTGTAAATGAGCGTGCGCAGAACGGGTTCGAGACTACCCGGCGAGCGAATCGGAACTCGAGCGCGAGAACAAAGGATCTGCTGGGTATAAAAAGCCGTGCACAGCAGCAGTGTGGAGGCATTCTGCTCATTCTGACAACAGAGCTCGGAGAAACAACACGCTCTCAGCAGCAGAGATCCTTCCTAGTTCCAGCAGGATAATAACCTATCTTTCTTATCATATTTGATGCTTGGAGTATCGGAGCGGTTCGGCGACGTTCAACTCCCATAGTCCAAGGTCAATTCCTATTCCTTTAATTTTATCTTATAATTCCTTGATGTTTGGAGTATCGGAGCGGTTCGGCGACGTTCAACTCCCATAGTCCAAGGTCATTCTCTAATTTTTTTACATTTTTCCTTTTTCCTGTGGGTGCTCGGGGTATCGGAGGTGTTCGGCGACGTTCACGTCCCATAGCTCGGGGTCTGCATCCTTACCTGTGGTGTGTGGGGTATCGGCGTCGTTCGGTGACGTTCGGGGCCCGTAGCTTGCATACTACGTTTCCTCTAATTAATTTTATCTCTTGAATTTATGCCTGCTGGAAGTGGGAAGCCTGCTTGCTCTCTTTCAATTAAAATTTGCTAATTAAATTTATGTTTAAAATTTTTTTATTCAAAATTATTTTCAATAAAATATAATCAGTCTGCGTCACTCATTATGCTCAGCAATCCTCGTCTATCCTAAAAATCATCAATAATCCTGAATTCGATAATCCAAAAGGCCGCGGTAAGATTATCTATTATATAGAATCAATTGAAAACATAAAATTATCATTATTATTATATCGAGTCAATCCACTTTTGGATTATTAAAATTTTGAATTATTTTTATTATTCACTATGAAATAAAAGTGAATTTCATAGCAACGTAAAGACCTATTAATTGTTATTTCATATTAAATAATTCAATTATTGTTTGAATTATTTTTATTATTATTCTGTTGACAAAGCTTCACCGAGTATTTCAAGGATTATTGTTAATTAGCCTCGAAGACATCGTTTTTTATTATTTGACCATTATTATTGTTATTTTTCTTATTTAAACGGTAATTCTGACGCGAAAAGGGAACTAAAATGAATATCATCGTTTGAATAATTACCGACAAAGAAATAGAATTGATACCGTTTCTTTCCGTTCTGATCCGGATTAATAAATAAATTCATGCAAATAAATAACCCGAACGCGAAATAAAATAAATATTCATTTATTGTAACAAAAATCGGAAAATTTACATTGTTTAATTGAGTAAATTAATTTTGTTATTATTTTGAACACAAAATCCGCGTTTCTCACGTTTCTTTCATACCTGCTCCAAAATTATTTAAAATTATTTAGGATGCTCGGACCTGCGCGTAGCGACGTTTAGCGTATGGCAAAAGCGTTCCGTTACAGTATATATCCTATCATCCTATATAGTATATAGGATGTTACATAGGGAAAGATACAAACAATGTGAAATAACATTTTTGTCTCGATATACTAGAAACTCATTCCTATTATGTTATTAAAAAAGTATTAGTACAATTCAATTCAACTGTATAGGTAAAATAATTTCAGGACTTGACATTTTGTAAGCTATGAAATAAAACAGTGAATTTATATGGTGTGGTACGATAATAGACAATTTTATGATTTTAAAATTTGTTAAGATCGAATGGAATTTCGAGAAATAAAAATTATACTGAGACAGAATCATATTCCATAATAAATCTAATATATGTATGAGTCATTGTAATTTGACAAATTGAATTGAATTTTTAAACTCAAGCATTTCGTGTTTCTGTGAAACTCATCAAAAAAGTGTTGCCCGTAACCACTTTTGTATTAAGGACTACTATATCGAATTTGCACGAGGTTCAAAGGAATCTATGAAAAATCAGAGTAACACAGATGGCTACACTATTTGTGAATTATGGTTCGTTATCACTGTCAAAAACTCAGAAAAATTGTGTTTCGCCGTGCAATCGATGCGCTAGCCAATGCGTGGTTAAGCGGTCACCCATCTAAGGACTAGTTCCATCCGGAGCTGGTTTACTCAGGAAATCGCCAAAGTCACACACCGGGCGCGGTCCATAATTGCAATTTATTCAGTTTTCTGTATAAAATATACAACTATGTACATAATTTTTAATCTTGGAATTAAATTTTGCAGCCAATTCTAGTTCTTCAATACTACTGCAATTATGTACATATTTACAGTTTTTCAATCGAAATTTAGATCCTTATTTTCTGCGGGGGAGTTGGATTTTATGTCGAGTCCTTCAACTTGATTGGGAGCAAAACTATACCAAAAAACCTTTAGTACATGGAGGTTCTGATTCTAAACCATGTGTGTCAGTCATGAATTAAGCTTTCCAGTCAATTGGCAGATTAAAGTTGAACGAACCGTTCTTTTTTGCTTGTTTATATGTATAACTGAACGAAAAAAAGTCGCGAAGTAACTTGAAGAAAAAAACGATTCGAAGCTCAAAATATACTTTATAAAAATGTCAGAACAGATTTAAAAAAAACCGTGTTCCATACGCGCACTTCCAAAGAAAACTAAAAAATCGATTCCGTTTTTCCCAATTCATCGTGAAAAAGGCTGTTTTGAAAAAAAATATAATCTTTGTACATTGGGTTTTGAAAAGTAGGAAATTCAGAGTTCAAGAGACTTTGTGGAAATTGACTCTGAATATCAATTTGATAATTTGCCAAGGGAATGGAGAAACTGCTGTGGAATTTTGAAATGGTAAAGGTCTTTTGTAACAACGAAAAATTGGTGAAAAATGGTTGTACATTTTTCCCCCCAAATTGCATGTAGAAGCTTCAATCTTCTAGTCTTAAGTCCATATATTTTGACATTTGTTATTTTTCGAAAATAGCAGTTTTTCTCATTGTGAAGCGTGAAAAACAAAACCATTTTTTTTAATCAACTTTGGAAGTGCGCGCGGCATCGACAATATTCTTTTTTTTTTTTAATTTGTAAGAAACACAGTTGACAACTGGTGATACGGCAGTGAATACCAAGTCTGGGAAGTTTTCAATTTTGATTTCAAAATCATCTAAGCTGCTTTTTAACGCGCACCAGAAATCTTCTGTTTTTTTATTCATTTGGCATATTTATCAAAGGCACAAAAATGAATAGCTGCAATCGTATACGACGCGACGTCCGGGCCCCAAAACGATTTCAAGACATGGTCCAACTGCCGTCAACATCGTCATCCGAAGATGTTAACATAGCATCCCATAACTCCGCACCATCATGCAAGGGCGACCGATTTGGAATTCGGGCCGCATTAGCTGCGTGCCAACCATCGGCGCCGTTGGTTGACTTGGTGAGTGACAAATTAAACGACAACGTTAACAACGAAAAAAATAACATTATTAACGAGGAAAATAGTAACGACATCAACAACGAAAACGATTACGACATGACCGACGAAAGCAACTACGATATAAAGACGCAAACAACTACGACAACAATGACAACTGCCACGTCAATTACAATGACAACTATGATGACAACCGCAATGACGACCATATTGACAACCACAACGGAAACGACGAAAATAGCAACCACGACGGTAATAATTGCCGAAACAACGACGGAACCGGCGACCAAGTCCTTGTCACACGACAAACACCCGATATGTCTACCAACAATGTGATCACAGAATTGAGAAGGGAACTTCACAAACAATCACGGTAAGATCCAGTTTGATGATTTATTGATTAAGGGGCCGTCCACTTTGGAGCCACGAAAAAAGGCTATTTTCGCGATTTTTTTTGAGGATTTTATAAAAGATATGAATATAAAAGTTGTTGGGCTTGATAAATAAAGTCTCGAAATCTATAAAAAAAAAAATTTCAATTCATTTTTATTCATTTTTAAGTACAAAAACTATAGTTTAACGTAACACCTCAAAAATAGGTGGGCTAGGTAGCTCCATCACAACTCGGCAACGGCTTGTCTGAAATAAAAAAGTCAAAGTCCACTAGATTCAGTATGACATCAGCTACAAAATGACCCTCGGATATAAAGTTTTATCAAAAAATTAAAAAATGGCAGATGAAAAACAAAAAAGTTTAAAAAGCGCGATTTTCGCAGTTTTTCACAAAAAAAGAGTAAAAATCAAAATTTTAAAACCATCGAGGGTCATCCTGTTACGAATCATGTTTACAATATGTGGTTCAAATTTTAAGAGAATCGGTTTATTAGTTTTAGAGATACGATAGAGCTAGATTTTGAAAACGTTGTTTCGAGAAAAACGCGTTTGAAGTGCTATACGCTCAGGTAGACGAAATGAGGTACTGACGTTCATGTAAAAAAAAAAAACTTAGAGAGCTCGGATTTTCATAAAATTTTGACACAATATTTCTGAATGTATGTACTTTCGAAAACAGTAAAAAAAATCGATTTTTTGAAATTTTCAAAGTGGACTGGCCCCTTAACTTTATTAAAATGTTAGGAAAGAAGATTGAAAAACGAGGCTCCATATAGCGATTATAATTTTATGAAGCAGAAAGATCATGCCACATCCGAAAATGGTGGAATTAGTAGGAAAGGTAGGTAGAAAAGTATCAACTTTCATTATCAACGATTTTTTTTTTTCAGAAACGTGGAAAGATTCATTGAAACCAAGTTTCAAGAGTTCCGGGAAGAAATGGCCGGACACTTCAGAGCCATTGAGAACTTTATGCAAGAAGTAGATGCTTCGGAATATCCGAACAAACCCGATTGGCTTCCATTCCAAAGAGTTGCCGCTTTGGAAGCGTACGAGCAATGTACCCAAGAGGAACATCGCAGCATGGTACGTACTACTTGCAATTAAAAAACATGAAGGTTGGCCATAAAGTATGAAATAATCATGGCCACTGAAGTAATAAAACCATTTGCTTTCTTCGTGAGAATGTTTATCGAAACAGTACCAAGATGAATGGATTCATGAAGGAATATTTTGCCCCTTTGCAGTTGATTGTAAAAAAATTGTTAACTAAAATAATTCATTTCTTTTACATCGTACGTGATATTGGTATTCAAAATGTTTAATTGCAGATATAGTTTTTGATAAGCCTCGGGGGCACCAACGTTCAATCATGCGCTAACGTCATGATAAAACAAGCGGTGCATGATAAGTTGGCGCCGAAAATAAATTATTTTGGGAGACACGATGGGACATTTTCTATCGAAAAAACGAAATTCCTGAAGGCATTATAAATAGCAAAAATCCCCTCCCGGGGAAAAAACCTGGACAAATACATTGGTGGTCCCGCGTTTCCCTATGATATCACAAAAGTAGAAGAGCTATGTGGGTTCTGGACCAAGTCGAGGCGAGGGGTATGCGGTGCGGGGGCAGAGCCCCCGCGCCGCATGCCCCTCGCCACGACTTGATCCAGAATGCCCCCTAGCTCTACTACTACAGTCCCCTCCCCGGCCCTCGCCAAGACCCGGCAGTAGGCCCAGAGGGGAACGAGGTGTGTGGAAGAGAGATGGTTAGATGTGAAGGATAATGAGTGGAAGAGAAATGGTAAGGTTGACATATGAAAATGAATGCTGAAACCCTTCAGTTTAAAAACAATTATATAATACAAATAAAAGAACAATACAAAATTTATAGACTCAAATATTATGTGTGTGTGTGTGGGTGTGTGTGTGCGTGTGTGTGCGCGAGCGCGCGCGCGCGTGTGTGTGTGTGTGACTAAATGTTTTTTCCTCCAAAATCGTTGATGGATTTGCAGTTTCTGAAACAGACCAAAAACATAAAATTTTTAATTATAATGTAAATTTCTCATAAGCTACGAAAGTATAGACAAAAATACTTGCTTGTCTTTTCATTTTGATGATTATTTGCAGTCCGGACAAATATCCCTCGTTAATAGTTGATATAGCCTTTTGCGGCAGTCCTGGCAGTGTCCGAGGGTGAGCGCGTTGTAACAATCGCGTTCATGTTTTCGGACGGCGGAGAGAGAGGAAAACATTTCTCCGCCGATTTCCAAAATGCAAACTACGCAAAGTTTATCGCCGCGTTCACTGCGATAGTACACACAAACTGCACAAATTTTCGTTTTTTCGTTCAGAGCATTTTTACGATCTTCCTCGAACACATGACGAAGTTTTCGTGGACGATAATGACTCCTCTTACATTTTCGTGGTTGATAATGACTCGAACCACTGTCACCACACGTGTTCACGTTTTCCCAGATAGGAAGAATTTCTTGTTTATTATCCATGTTGTTAAATTGTTTTACACTGTCGTCACCACACACGTTTATGTTTTCCTCGATGGAAAGAATCTCTTGTTGATTTGTCATTTTTATCGAAGACGGAGAAAAATAAAATGTGGCTGGTGGAAAGAGCTTCGTCAGCACGTCACACGACTTGCTCGAGAAAAAGTTCACAGAGTTATGAACTATTTTTTGAAATTTGCTGGAATGTCCTCACCCTCATCCCTCTCTCCAAGCATTTCCATTTTAATCTTGTGAAAGCGTTTTCCTCACTCAAAGATTCTAAGCAGCGAAAAAAATGTGTCAACCAAGAGTCTAGAAGACTACCATGTTGATCCATGCCAGGACCCAACACATTTTTTTTTCCTGCAGGAAGTTCAAAGTTTGTTTTATCTGCGTCGCCATGTGCACACGCTTGGGCCTTGCAACGGCGACTCGGTAAATGCACTCTTAACTGGAAGCGATAAATTTTCTACTTTATGATGTTTGAGTATCTCAAGAGGTCTAACGTATTTTTCTAGCCGGTCCCACCGGAAAATCTTTGTCGATATTGTCTTTTCTCTAATCTCATAGTCAAAACCCTCGAAGGTCTCGCTTGTCCCCGAGTTTTCATATCTTCC